>CM053601.1:99527180-99551731 GCA_028646575.1 Pseudocheirus occidentalis | reverse complement strand
CCCCCAGAGCCTACACCTCATCACTGTGGAAAGAATTCCAATGAAGTCTTCTCAGGCAAAGAAAAGTAAAGTTTATTGAAAGTTCAAGTTCACCATATGGGGTAGACTCTTAAGGAGCCAGTCTCTACTATGCTGTTCTATGGCGCTTTCACATAGTAAATCCATGTTAAGCTATTCTATGGTGCTCTCACACTACAGGGAAGGGCAAAGGGATTCTTATATACAGAGGAATCTAGGGGTGGTCTAGAGGAGGAGTTTGGGGAGGGTCTTCAGGAGGAGTCTATGAGGTCAGTGCAAGAGTGGATTTATATTTTGATAGGCTCCAGGGTGGGTAGCAGATGGACAGTGGAGGACCAGGCTAGTAAGAGAGGTTTGGGCCCCGCCACAATGAAATATGGCCTCTGCAAATGCCTCCTTAAGTAGGAAGATTCAATCAGGCTTCAAGGGGTTTCGCAGAGTCTATACCTCAAAGATTCAAGGAGAGCTCAAGGTGGGGTCCCAGAGCTTATACCTCATCATTCCCCCCTCAAACAAATGGAACCCAAATTCCTTTGGGGTAAAGGGTAAAGGTCTCAGCTTCTGAAAGTGCTTCTTGCTGGCAAGGGGTGTAGAGCTGTCCTTGACTCTCTGGGTCCCATTCAAGGGGATCAGTCTTCATATCCAAGGGGTTAGACTCTGGAACATGCCTGATGCCAGGTCCAGTAGGCTGGAAAACTTGGGCATTAAACCCTGGAGAAGACAAACCTGGCAATGAGGTTAAGCAAACAAAGCAAACAAAACAGGCACACAAAAAAATGTATAACAAGAACAATTTCCCTCATATGAATGAATTAAAGATGACTATGGCAAGGTCAAAAGGAAAAGGGTGGGTATAATTTCACATCTTTTTATCCTTTTTGCTGGAGGTGGCTGGGGCCTTTCTAAAGAGTAGTTCAAGGTCCTTCAAGAGCTCACAGGTATATTCTGGGGTCTCTGGGGGGGAAACAACTGGTTTAATCCTACAATTATGAGTCCAGCTAGGAAGACCTTCAAGTTTTACTGCCATTTGAGTGGTGAGTATGACTTGGTAGGGTCCCTTCCATTTAACATCTAACTGTTCTCCCTTTTGGGTTTTCCATGAATTTAAGTAGACCCAGTCTCCATGTTGTACTGTAGCAGGACACTCTTTTTCATTGCCAAGAGGTTTTGGGAGATACTTATTGGCATATTCATTCAGAGCATTCCTGACAGTTCTTAAATGAGTTGCAAATTGGGTAATTAAATGCTGTTCTGGGTCCACCAGGATGTCAGAGGTTAGGAAGGGCCTTCCATACATGAGTTCATAGAGGCTAAGCTTGATATTTTCCTGAGGCATAATTCAGACTCTGAGTAGCCCAATGGGGAGATTCTTAACCCAATCTTCTCGGATTTCTATGCATAGCTTAGTAAGGACCCCCTTAAGGGTGTGATTCATTTTCTCTACTTTTCCAGAGGATTTTGGATTCCAGGCTGAGTGGAGATGGTAAGTGATCTTAAGCGTCTTTGCCACTGCCTGGGTTATCTGAGAAATGAAAGCTGGGCCACTGTCACTCTGTAAGGAGGCAAGCCAAAACAAGATATAATTTGCATTAATAGAAACTGAGCCTTTTAAGTTCTGCAAGTTCTGCAAGAGGAAGCTTCTACCCAATTAGTAAAAGTGTCAACAAAAACCAAAAGAAATCTGAAGCCCCTACATGGGGGCATATATATCAAGTCTTCACCCTCATCATGTTCACATTTTTACTTTCTCTCAAGCTTCCACAACACACATGTGTGAGAGATGACTCACAGTGAAGTTTTCTCATTTCTTTCAACTCCTTCTTACAATCCTGTCTCTTCTCCATACTTTGTAAACTAGTTCAGTCTCACAAGTAACTCATGATTTCCCAGAAATGAGGTAATTTGAAAGAAAAACCATACTAGTCCACTTCTTATTGGGCACTTCTAAATTTGGTGAAAGGCAATACTGAAGGGTTGAAACAATGAAGGGTTGTAAGTACTCAGCACCAATTAGAAAGATTGTGAGCTTGCCTCACCAGCCAATGGTGAGGTAGGAAAAGTGTTAGAAGTGGAGTTAGGATCAGGACAAGAGAAGCCTGAAAGCTTCCACATGTTGCACTCCCTGGCAGATGCCATTTGAGTGACAGGAACAGTGCCCTTTTTCATGAGAAAGAATAAAGACCTTTTCTGATCTCAGATTCAGACTCAGTACTCTTTCATCTCACACATATGTAATACATGGGAATTACAATCCAGAATTGCATTTGCTTAGGGGAGTAGGTCTGCAACTGGCTTAATTTGGGAGTTGGGTTGCCCAATTTATATACCTTTTCAACAGGGGCTGATAACACCACACTATCATTTTAATTCTAGACAGAGGAACAACTCTTTTATCACCCCCAGCCCCACTATAGCCATACTTGAACACTCCCAGCCTTGGGTTATCTAAGCAAAATAATCTGTCTCCACCCAAGCCAGAGCAGAATACAATGGAGCTTCCATACTCTTGATTAAATCAACTCAGGCTTCATTTGCACTTTTACCAGAGTAAGAATCAATGTAATCTCATTATCAGTAATTTAAGGGAACCTAAGTGAAAAAAGGAGCCTGGGGTTGCTAGGGGGAGCTCTGATTCTCCAATGAATACTAAGAAAAATTATTTTTCACAATTCCTAGTTTGTGCCAAATTCATTCCCAGTTTTCCTAGCAAATTTGATCTGGTGGTGAGTTTTTATCACCAAGCTTTGGATCTTTGTGTTAATAAATACTAGATTATTATTGTCATTTATTACTCTGCAATGTGTTCCTAAACTATTTCACAGATCCATCACTTTGTTTCTCAGTCAGTACCTGATTATTTTTATTATTTTTTTTAAATCAACCGTTGTTTATTTTTAGTTTACATCATTCATTTCCACAAGATTTTAAGTTACAAATTTTCTCCCTGTCTTTCCCCTACCCACCACCCCAAAACATTGATCCCACAGTATACTCCCTCCCCCAATCTGCTCTCTCCTATATCCTACCCCATCACACTTCTGACTTTTCAATTAGGGCAAGATGGATCTCCCTATCCCAGTGCTTATATATCTTATTTCCCAGTTGCATGTAAATAATAATAATTATTATAATATTAATAATAATATATTTAAACATTTTATTTTAAAACTTTAAATTCTAGATTCTTTCCCATCCTCCCTCATCACCTACCCCAACTGGAAAGACAAGGAATTCAATATAGGCCATATATGTTTAGTTACATAAAACATCTCCATGATGGACATATTGTGAAAGACTGATTATATTTCCCTCCATCCTATCCAGTCCCTCACTTGTTCTCTTCTCTACTTTGTCCCTGTCCCTTTACAGGAATGTGTGTTTCTAAAAGCCCTCCCCTCCTACATACCCTCCCCTCCATCATACTCCCTTTCATTCCCTTTCCCCTTCTCTCCTTTAGGGCAAGATACCCAATTTAGAGTGTATGCCATTCCCTACCTAAGCCAAATTCAATGAGAGTAAGGCTGATCCATTCCCTTTTGCCTTCCTGTTCTTCTCCTCCTTTGTAACAGTTATCCCTTGCCTCTTCTATTATGAGATAATTAATCCCCCTCTGACTCTCCCTTTCTCCTCTCATTCTATTCCTCTACCACCTCAGAATTTCATTTTTTGAAGTATTGTCCCTGTCTATTCAATTGATCCAGTGCCCTGTATGTACACATATTCATACTCAGATATGTATTCATACACACACACACACAAACACACACATATATACTCTCCTATATATACACATATATATATATATAAATATATATTCATATTCATTTGTATTCCCTTCCCCTATCCTCATACTGAGAAAAGTTTCATTAGTTATAATTTTTTTTTCCATGTTGGCATGTAAATAGTTCAAATTTGTTAAGTTCCTTATGATCTCTTTTCCATGTTTACCTTCTCATGCTTCTTGTATTTGAGTGTCAAATTTTCTTTTCAGTTCTGTTTTTTTTTTCAGCAAAAATAATTGAAAGTCCTCCACCTCATTGAATGACCATGTTTTTCCCTGGAACATTATACTCAATTTGGCTGGGCAGGTGATTCTTGGTTTTAATCCTAGCCCCCTTCCTCTCTTCAATATCATATTCCAGACCCTTCAATCACTTAATGTAGAAACTGTTAGATCTTGGGTTGTCCTAATTGTGTTTCCACAGTATTTAAATTATTTTGTCTTGGCCACTTGTAATATTTTCTCCTTGATCTGGGAAGTCTGGAGCCTATGTATAACATTACTAGGAGATTTATTTGGGGGAACTTTTTCAATAGGTGATCTGTGAATTCTTTCAATTTCTATTTTGCCCTCTGGTTCTAAAATATCATGGCAATTTTCCTTGAGAATTTCTTGAAGGATAACTTCTAGGTTCTATTTCTGATCATGGTTTTCAGGTAGTCCAATAATTCTTAAATTGTCTCTCCTGGATCTATTTTCCATGTCAGTGAGTTTTTCAAGGAGATAGTTCACATTGCCTTCTATTTTTTCAATTGTTTGGATCTGTTAAATAGTATCTTCACTTCTCAAAAAGTTATTTGCTTCCATTTGCTCCAATCTAATTCTGAAGGACATGTTCTCTTCAGTGTGCTTTTGAGATTCTTTTACATCTGGCAAATTCGACTTTATAAGGCATTCTTATCCTCATTGGCTTTTTTGGCCTCTTTTGCCATTTGAGTTAGCGTATTTTTTTGAGGTGTTCTTTTCTTCAGTCAGGTTGTTGACTCTTTTCATGATTGTCTTGTATCATTCTCATTTCTCTTCTCATTTTTTTCCCCCACTTCTCTTATTTGGTTTTCAAAATCCTTCTTAAGCTCCTCTATGACCTCTAAGCAGTCTACATTTATGTTGGAAACTTTTGGTGTAGGAATTCAGACTGTGTTATCTTTCTCCCATTCCATGCTTTTACCCTTTTTGTCCCCCAAAAAGATATCTAACAGTAAACGGACAGGGATAGGGTAGAGAACAGAACAAAGTGGCGGGGGGAGGGATAGGAAGGAGAGACAGATGACCACTGTGACAATATGTGAACTATGAAGATGTCTTGTATAATCACCCATCCATAGCCTGTATTGAACTGAATGTCCTTCCAGTGGGGGTGGGTGACAAGGGAAGAATCGAAAGAATCTAGAATTGAAAGTTCTGCAATACTTGCAACTAGGAATTAAGATATACAGGGGCTGGGATAGGGAGACCCTCTCTGCCCTACCAGAATAAAAGAGAGCAGAGCAGGGGAGGGGCTTTACAGTGGGATTGCTGTTTTAGGGTTGGGGCAGGGGCAAGACGGGGAGAAAATGTGTAATTCAAAAATATAATGAAAATAAATAATGTAAACAAGAAATCAAATAAAAACTAAATTAAAAAAAGATATCTAAAATGGATGGCTGTGCTTGCTTGTCTTCATTTGCCTGTACATGTTGCCAGTCCATTAACTTGCCTTTTGAGTTATTTGTTGCAGTAGAACTCTGCTTTCAGAGGGCAGAACTTTGTCCCAGATCACTGGTGTTTTTGAAGTTGTCAGAGCTATTAGGAGGCTGTTGTCTCTACAGCCTCCACCAGCTTTGGCTCACTGGTCACACACTTCAGGACCACCACCCAAAACCACATTCCCTATCAGGGCAGGTTCAGGTAAAAGCAGTTAGCATCTGAATGGTTGCTACCCTCCTCCCCCCCCCCTCCCTGCTACAATCTACAGGCTGGGAGTTCTGAAGCAGCCACATGTAAGAGGCTTTGTGACTGCTGCTTCCACCACTTCTGGCCCTGGGGAGGGCCACACAGGCTCTTCCATCCTCCCCAAATTCAGCCAAGTTCCACTGACCTTTCACTTTGTCTTTGGCATTTATGGGCTGATAATTCTGGAAACAACCACTGGTGCCACTGATCCACTCTGCTGATTGCTCCAGCCGTGACTGGTCCTGGCCACCTTGGAGCTAAAGATGTGCTTTATTCATGCTGGGCTTTGCTCTGCTCACTGCATGCTGCAATGAACCCTTCCTGTCCACCTGCCAGGCTGCCTTCATGGGGAGATTTGTTTCTCTGTCACTTTGTGGATTCTGGAGCTCTAAAATTTGTTTAGAGTCATATTGTATAGGGATTTGAGGTGGTTATGGTGGGACCCATGTAGTTTTCTTGCTTCTATGCCACCATCTTGACTCTTCCCCCAGTTGTTTGCTTTGTAATATAGTTTGTAATCTAGTACTGGTTGTCCACTTCCAGATTTTTTCAATTGATTTATTTGACTTTTTGTTCTTCCAAATTAATTTTGTCATTATTTTTCTAGTTCTATAATTACAATTTAATTGTTATGACACTGAACTCCTAAATTATTTTAGTCAGAGTTTTCATTTTATCACTTAGATATGAACTATCCAGGAGCAACTAATATTTCTCCAATTTTTTTTTTAGATCTGTCATTATTTATGTGAAAAGAGATTTGTAATCGTGTTCCTATATTTCCTAAGTTTGTCTTTGTTGGTAGACTTCCAAGTATTTTACATAGGCTGCAGTACCTACTGGACTTTGTAATTTATAGAAATGCTAATTATGTATGTGAATTTATTTTACATCCTGCAAATTTTTTTCTACAATCAATTGTTTTAACTACATATTTTAATTTATTCTCTATAATTCGTTATATCATATCTTTGGTAAAAGGGACAGTTTTGTTTCCTCATTGCCTGTTCTAATTTCTTTAATTTCTTTTCCTTGTCTTATTGATATAGAGAACATTTCTTGTACAATATTGGATAATAGTGGTTATAAAGGACATCCTTGCTTCACCTCTGGATTTTTTGGGGAAGGTTTTTACCTTATTTCTTTTTCAGATATTACATACTACTTATTATTTTAAAGAAAATGATTTTTATTTGTTTTAGTTTTTATCATAGGAAAGAGTGTAGTATTTTATAAAAAATAATAATTTCTTCATCTGTTGAGATAATCATGTATTTGTTGCTTTTTACCTTGTTGTTATTTATGTGGTTAATTATGCTGATAGTTTTCCTAATATTGAACCTGACCTTCATTCCTGTTTACAATTCCATGTGTTCATAGTGTATAATCTTTGCTGTATATTGTAATCTGCTTGCTAGTATTTTACTCATTTTTTTACACCAATAATCATCAGGAAAATATGTCTATAATTTACTTTCTTTTTCTTTTCCTGGCTTAGTTATCAACACCTTATTTATGTGATAAAAATAGTTTGATAGGACTCATTTTTTTTAATTTCTTCACATTGTTTATATAGTATTGTCATTAATCGATCTTTAAGTGTTTGGTGGAATTCACATGTGAATCTATCTGGTCCTGAGAATTTTTCCTTAAGGATTTAATTGATGGCTTGTTCAATTACTTTTTCAAAGATTGACTTAAGTATTCCTTTTTCTGTTAATCTGGGCAATTTATACCTTCATTAATATTCATCTGTGTCATTTGGTTTGTGAGATTAATTGACATTGTCCAAAATAGCTCCTAATAATTGCTTTAATTTCATCTCCTAATGCATTCACACTTTTCACTTTTAGTACTGGTAATTTGCTTTTCTTCTTCATTTTTAAAAATAAAATCAACAAATATTTTCTCTATTTTATTGATTATTTCATAAAACCAGCTCTTTTTTTCTTTATTAGTTCATTCTTTAAAAGCTGGTTTAATTGTTGTCCTCTTTAATTTTCTGGATTTCCAGTTTGGTGTTAAATTGTTGGAAATTTTTAATTTTTTTATTTTCTAGCTTTTTCCCCCTAATTCCATGCTGAATTCATTGCTCTTCTCTTTCTCTAATTTATGGATATAAGCACTGATATTTGCAAATGATGTATGGGATATAAGCAAATTATAAACTAAGTGCTTCTTTGATTGAATCCCACAAATTTTGGTATGTTGTCTCTTTGCTGTCATTCTCTTAATGAAATCATTGATTGTATGATTTGTTCTTTGACCTACTTATTCTTAAGGATTAGATTATTTATTTTTAGTTAGTTTTTAATCTTTACTTCAGGCATTTATTGAATGTAATTTTGATTGCCTTAAGATCTGAACAAGATGTATTTGGCAATTCTGCTTTTCTGCATTTGTTTCTGATTTGGTGGTTATTGTTATTTTTCCATCTTGTACAACTTTTTGTAACCCAATTTGAGGTTTTCTTGGCAAAAATACTGACGTGGCTTGCCATTTTCTTTTCCAGACCACTTTAGGTTTGAGAAGACAAGAGGTAAGGAGGATTGTATGACTTACCCATGGTTACATAGCTAATAAGTGTTTGAGGCCTCATTTGAACTCAGGAAGAAAAGTCTTCCTCATTTCAGGTTAGACATTCTATCCAATGTACCACTAACTGCCCTTGCTTCTGATTTTAATGTACAAGCTTTTGTGAAGGTGCCATGTACAATTGAGATAAAGATATATATCTTTCTATTTCTATTAATTTTCTTTTTCTAGAGATTTATCATATCTAACTTTCTATGATCTATCCATGTCTTTAACTTGTTTCTTATTTATCTTATAGTTATGTTCATGTAGTTCTGAGAGGGAAAAGTTAAGGTCTCAGCTTGTATGTTTTTACCATTTTATCCTGTAACTTATTTAACTTTTTCTTTTATAATTTGGATGCTATGGCATTTGGTGTGTATGTGTCTAGGGCAGCTAGATGGCACAGTGGCCAGAGTGTCAAGCCTGAAGTTAGGAAGGCTTATCTTCTTGAGTTCCAATCTGGTCTCTGAGACTTACAAGCTGAATGACCCTGGGAAAATCATTTAATCTTCTCTGTCTCAGTTTCCTCATCTGTAAAATGTGAAGGAAATGACAATGCATACCAGTATTTTTGCAAAGAAAACCCCACATGGGATCATGAAAAGTTGGACATAACATACAAATGACTGAACAACAACAAATAAAACTAATGTTAAATATTGATATCACTTTGTTGTGTATGGTACCTTTTTAGCAAAATGTAGTTTCCTTGATAATTTAGTCTACGCTTTTGTTTTGTCTGACATCATGATTGCTACCCCTCCCTTTTTACTTCAGCTGATGTATAATAGCTTCTTCTCAAGCTTGTTATATTTTTCTTCCTGTCTGTTTCAAGTGTGTCTTGTGAACAATATATTCTCTGATCCTGGTTTCTAATCCATTCTGCTATCCACTTCCATTTCCTTGGTCACTTTATCTGATTCATATTCACATTGTGATTACTAACTGGACATTTTACTCTATCCTATTTCTCCCTCAACTTTCTCTCTCTCTTGCTCTCTCTCTCTCTCTCTCTCTCTCTCTCTCTCTCTCTCTCTCTCTCTCTTTCTCTCTCTCTCTCTCTGTCTTTCTCTCTGCACTTTCCATCCTTTTTCACAATTCCATTTTTATCTCTGACTACTGCATCCCTTAATCAGTCCTCTCTGTTTTTACTCCCTTTCCCTTTTTTATCCTCTTCCTTCTTTTCTTTCATGTTGGGAAAGACAGATTTCTATGTGCAACTGAGTTTTTTTAAATGTTATTCACTCTCTGAAGCAGTTCCAATGAGAGTGAGATTCAAATATTGCCACTACCACCCCATTTTTACTTCCACTGTAATTTTTCTTGTGACTTTTTTATGCAAGATAATTTCCTTCTATTCTACATCTCCCTTCTCTGAATACATACTTCTTTCCCACTCCTACTTTCTTTAGATCATCCCAATATAATTGACTCACATCTGTGCCCTCTGTCTGTGTAGACTGCTTCAAGCTGCCCTAATAATGATAGTTATTAGTAATTACATATATTTTCTTCTCATATAGGAATATAAGCAGTTTAACTCTTTCAGTCTTTTATGATTTCTCTTTCATTTTTACCTTTTTATCATTCTCTTCTGTCATATATTTGCATGTCAAATTTTCTATCCAACTCTGTTTTCTTCAAGAATGTTTAAAAGTAATTTTTTTCAATTAAGATCCATTTTTCTCCTGAAGAATTCTACTCACTTTTGCTGTATCTATCATTCTTATTTGTAATTCCAAGCTCCTTGGTCTCCTAGAATAGCCTCCAAGTCCTGTACTCCTTTAAAATGGAAGCTGTTTAATTTCGTTTGTTCTTGACTATATCTCTACAACATTTTAATGATGTCTTTAAGACTGTTTGAAGTATTTTTCTTTTGATACAAGCTTTTACTTTGGGTTCTCTTTCATGAGGTGATAGGCATTCAATTTGCATGCTGTCCTCTGGTTCTAGGATATCAGAACATTTTCCTTTTTAATTCCTTTCTTTTATAGTTCCTTGAAATATGATTTTTAAACTTTTTTTGTTCATGACTTTAAAGTAGTCTAATAATTCTTAAATCACATTTCTTCAATCTATTTTCAACATATTTTTTTCTGATGAGATATTTCACATATTCTATTTCATCATGCTTTTGATTTTGTTTTATTTTTTTCATGATGCCTCATAGAATTATGAACTGTTACTTGTCCAATTCTAACTTTTATGTAGTTAATTTCTTCAGTGAACTTTTCTATTTCTTTTTTAAATTTGGAAAATTCTTTTTTTAAAAGCGTTGTTTTCTAAAGGATTTTTTTCTTTGTGTGTGTCTCCTTTACCAAACTCTTGAATCTCTTTTCATAAATTTCTTGCAACATTCTTATTTCAAAATTTTTCCCACTTTTCCTTGGCCTCTCTTAAATGACTTTTAAATACTTTTTGAGCTTTTCCAGAAATTTCTGTTGAACTTTTATCTAATTCACATTTTTATTCTTTGTGGCTTTGCTTATATCTGTTTTGATATCATTGTCTCCTTCTGAGTTTATGTCTTGATATTCCCTATCACCATTGTAACATTTTGTGGACAGGTTCTGTTTGTTTTTGTTGTTGTTTGCTCTATTTCCTGCCTTATTACTTGGCTTTTAGCTTTTTGTTTAAGTTGAGCTCTTATTCTTAGGGTGGAGGGGACACTTCCAAGCTTCAGAGCTTTTGTGGTACTATTTTCAGAACTAGCTCTTGGTGTTTGTGAAATTTTGGTGCTTCTAAGTTGATTGATCCAAGGAGAGGCACAGTTCCTGCTTTCCTAGCCTATGTTCTGGTCTTTACCTAGTAAGAGAACTTATTTGACAGAAATTATAAGTGGTAGAACTTCTCTTGTCCCTGGAATTCTGAACAGGTCCTCTGTCACCCTACAGCTGCAAGTGCAACTGGTCTTTTCTGTCATGGAACTAAGACCAGACCTCTTAGTCCATTGTCAGTGACCATAAGCATCCTTCTTTTCCTTAGAACTGGGACCAGGGAACCTGTTCTTCTTTCATCACAATTATTTTTTATTTTGGAACTATGACAATGAACCCGACATAGGTAGTGAAACAGGGTCTTACATGTAATGCAAGCAAAGTGTTTCCTTTAATCTCTTTTTGATCAATTTTATGATTTCTTCACCATCTCTTGACTAAGACCTCTTAAAACTGCTGCTGCTGCTACTGCTAATATTAAAGATATATCCTATGCCTTTTGTCCATGCCCTTGAAGCACATGTTTTCCTCTGGACCATAATCCACCTCAGAGTCAGAGACCTCTCTTTCTAATCTTCTAAGTTGTTTTGGGCTGGAAAAAACTGTCTCACCTTGATTTTTTGTTAATTTTGCCCCTCCAGAATTTGATTTGAGGCATTTAAAAAAGTTGTTTAGAGGGTAATATTGGAAGAATTCAGTTCATTTGCTGCCTGTTCTCCACTATCTTGGCTCCCTCTATATTTTATTATTTCCATATTCTCTAGAATGCAGGGACTGTTTTTGTTTTGTTTCATTTTTCTTTGTATCCTCATCAATTAGTGTTTGGAACAAAATATGTTCCTAATACACATTTACTGACTGACTTACTAACAAAAATAGAATTTCAAAGTGCCTGATGTGAGTTTATGAACCCATCCTGAAATTATTTTCCATTTGTATCTGTCAAGGAATTCTCTCTCTGTCTCTTTCTCTCTTTGTCTCTGTCTCTCTGTCTCTGTGTCTCTCTGTCTCTGTCTCTCTGTCTCTCTCTGTTTCTCTGTCTCTGTCTCTGTCTCTCTCTGTCTCTCTAGCAATATGCTTGACTAAAGATGTACCTAGAAAGATAACGTAATCCCAAAAGTCTTTTCTTGGGGATAATCCTTAAATTGGTAGAGAAAGAAGAGATGACTTGCAGTTGTGATCATGTTGTCATATGAAACACGTTTCATCACAATTTTGAAGTCTGCATTTTTAGAGATCAATTCATATATAATATAAAGCAACATTCTGTTGTGTAAAACATATATAAAATCATCACACCTATTTATTTCCAATTAGATAAAATGAAATTATTTAAGGTCCTTCCATGTGAGAAAGGGAAGAAATGTTTTATTAATGAAATATTACAGATGAAAAAGTCTCAAAATATGTTTTTCAATTCTACAAAATTATGTTGTGAAAATTTTTTTCTAGAGAAAATAATCATATTTTCACTATCAGATTATCTTTCTTTTGGTACTTACCCTTAACATAATTACTTTATCTCTGTATGTCTAATCCAGTTGGAGCTTAGATATGTATTTTCATTGTGATTTCACTTTTGAATAACCTCTTTCTTCTCATTTTTATAAAATGGAAAATAAATAGTTATCTATGGTGCATAATCATAAGTGAAGACAAAGTCATTTAAAATTTTCCCTCCCCATTCTCATGAAATAACTATCAAATGCTATAGGCAAACATTAACTTTTTCATATCATTCATAATTAATTTATTTTCACTTTTATACCTTTCCAGAAGAAAAAAAAAGACCTAGAAAATCTGCCATATATGTTGAGAGAAAAAATATACTAAGTCCATCATGCATATTACTCCCTCTAGCAAAGTTTCCAGTTTTTCACTTGAGAAACATTTTCAGATGATCTCATATAGTCATTTTGAATAAGACTTGTAGTTATAGATTCAAATTCATTTGAATTTGAATTTGAAAAAGTCTATTGCAGTTAAAATATTACAGTACCTTATTTTGCAGAAGTTTGAAGGATTGGATGTAAATCCTTTAACCAGTTAGGATAGGCCAACCTATCAAGTCTTGTATTTTTTTAATTATTATTTTATTCATCATAAGTTTTCTATTTTAACTATTATCTGAATTCTGATACTTTCAGTGGTGGATTAAAGATGCTTTCTTGGCCTCTTAAATTTTAAATTATTCTGTTTTCAAGACCCAGGAAAGAAATATCTTTCATGTTGTTCTATTATCACTTTGAAATATTTTACTTTCCATCATTTGCTGTTTGTGAGATGCATATAATTCTGCCAACCGGAGACTTGCTGAATAATCCCCTTCTTATAATGAATAGTTTATAACATTTTAAAAGTAAAATGAAGAAAAACAAACATAAGGACCAATTTTCCCTTTGCATTTCCTTCTGACTCTGTGCAGAACTACTAGTAACTTCAAAGGGAATGCCTTTGGAATGCGGAAAGAAACACAGCAGGCTTTATTTTCTCATGAAGGGAAATGCAGCTGGTTTTAATCCAAGTCATTTGACAGTGAAAGAATGGCCTTCAACAATTGGTTCAGCATAGCTGGATAGTAGCGTGTGACCATTTTATTGAAGATATTAAGAATATAGTAAACTCTTCTGGAGCATGCTTTTAATTTTGTATTCAATTTCTCCATCATATTTATTGATTATTCAGTTAGCCAAGAAGTTACAGTTTACAGGACAATCATATTTAAATAGAGTGTGTGTATATGTGTGTGTAACTATACAAAAATCATTGAAAATGAACATAGTATAATTGGAGTAGAGTTTACTGGCACAAAATCTACCTGGATTTGAGTACTGATTGCTGTTCCCATGATAACTTTGTTAGCTATATCACCAAACCCCTCTAAATTTTATTTTTTTCTATATGTAAAATGGATATGATAACTATTAATTCTACTCAGATTTGTATTAAATAGCATAATGAAGATGAATATTTATTGCCAAGAAAGGACTATATTGAAGTAAGTTATTGCTAATGATTTGAAGTTTCTATTCTTTTTAAAGGAAGATACTGGGAGAAGTTTGGTACTCTACCCTCTAACTCCAATCAGAGAGGAGAAGAAGTGAAGGGAGGTGGTGAGTTTAGAAGTGAAAAGCTTAATAAGGGCAGGACATTTCATTCATTGAAGTTGAGACTGGGGAGAACAATAGATTCCAAATGGGAATGACACTGTAACTGGAGCATTGTAAAGATAGTCAACTCTCAATGGCTTATTAATTCTGACCAATCAAATATTCCACCAAAATTGCAAAGGAGTTATGAAGTAAAATGGTATTTAATTTGATATAAAAAACTTGTGGCCTGGGAGTACATAATTGAAGCATATTTTTTCCACAGTCCTTATTTCTGTCATCAATACTTGAAAAATAATTCTTTTGATAATGCACCTAATGAATAATCATTTGGATCTTTTCCTTGAAGAATTAAAAGGGAACTAAGTCACTGCCATATTTGAGATCATATTTCACTTTTGGATAGCTCTAATTGTTGGATTTTTTTCCCCTCTCTAAAGCAAGCATGAATTTGTCTTCTTTCAACTTCTGCACTTTACTCTTAGTTCTAACGTCTGGGCCCAAAAATTATACATGCCATCTCCCTTATATATAATAATTACTTTAATACTTGAAGACAACTATTATTACATCTACCCATACATACATATGAGTTTTCACATGCCCAGTACCCTACAACTATGTTTTTTTTTATTCTTCAAGATAAATACCTCAATTCCTTTAACTTATCTATCAACAGAATAATTTGGAAACCCTCCATCGTTCTAGTTTTTTGTCACTTTATACTGAAAAAAATTATAAATGTTCATCCAAAATTATGCCTCCTTGAACTGATGATAGACAATATTCCAAATTATCTGAATAGGACAAAATGCAATGGAACTATTATCTTTTCATATAATCTATGCCTCTGTTACTGAAGAATAAGATGGCATTAACTTTCTTATCTACCAAAACACACCACTGATTCATAATGATCTTGTAATCTACTAAATCTCTCAACTATGTTTTGAATATGAACTGTTATCTAGTGATATCTCCTGGACCTTTAAACCACATAGTTAATTTGTTTAAACTCAGTTGTAAGACTACATTTCCAACCCTATCAGACTTTATCTAATTAGATACAGCCCAAAGCTCTTGTCTATTAGGAATCACTTAAATTCTGATGCTTTTAACCACTGCCACTAACTTTATGACATTTGAAAATATGATAAAATACCATCTTTCTATATATATGCCATTGATGAAAATGTGAATAACACCAGTATAAACAAAGATCCTGGATGTACTTCACTGGAGGCTTCCTTCCAAGCTGCCATTAAAGCATTAATAATTACTCTTGTGTTTCCGCTAGAGTTATGATGAATCCACTACATTTCTATTCTTTTTATCAGAAAGAGAACATGAGAGAATTCTAATGGTAAGAGACATGTGTTCCTTTATATACATATATTATAAAGAGAATAAATATAAGTAAATAAAAGTAGTTAAATTAAAGGTAGTTAGGGAGGAAGGGCACTGGAAATTAGAGGGGTAGGAAATCATGTTTTAGTGTTACATGAGCTATGCTTTGATTGAAGAAAAGAATGGATACTGGAGATTGTATTCTATGTTTAATAAACAGGAAAATAACAGTGCCTATATTGCAACCTACTTGAGATAATATTATGTCTAATGAGTCTGGGTGGGGGTAAAACATAGTTCATATTTAGTTTGCAAAGTTGCAAAAATTAAAATTGTTGTTATCTAATGGTGTTAACTGGTTAAGCTAGTTAATTTCACCCTTTAGGCAATAGGGAGTCATTGGAATTTATTAAGTTTGGGAACTGCATAGTTAAGTCCACATTTAAGGAAAACCACTTTGACAATTGACTGAGAAATTATTGTAATTGACACTTGAGTTATGAGGCAGAGAAAAAAAAATGTAATCCCTTAAAATAATCTAGGTGAGAGATTAAGCAGGCCTGAATGGATGGCTAAGTAAATAGAAAGAAAAGGCAGGGTTTAGAGATGTTGTGGAGGTAGAAATCACACAATTTCCCTATTGATTTTATATGTAGACTAAGAGAAAAGTGAGAAGCCAAAGATATCAATGAGGTTATGAATCTAGAGACTGGAAAAAGAATAACATCTTCAAAAGAAACAGAGAAGTTTCAAAGGGGAATGTGTTTTATTTTGGACATCAATTAATCAACAAACATTTATTATTAATTTACTATTTTTAGAAATTACAGTAAATGATGGGAATAGAAAGGTAAAAAGCAATATTTTCTGAATTCAAACATTTTGTGTTCTAACATAGGGGACAGCAGGAAAGTAGCAAAGTGAATAGAAGATAGATGTAGAACAGATGAAATGAATCAATGAAAATAAGTGGAAAATAACACCAGAATGAAAGATACTAACATCTGAAGAAACATATGACTTCTTGCAGAGGATAGAATTGGAACTGATTTTAAAGGAAGCCAGTAATTGTAAAGGGTGAAGTTAAGAGGAATAATAGTGGAAATATTTGGTGTTTAAGTTTTCTCTAGGACATCCAGTTTGAATATCCAAGAGGCAGTTAATAAACTCTGTCCACATAACTCCCCTGATTTACTAATTTAGTAACTGAAAAAAATGAAATGAGGTTAATGTTGACATACTTGATGAAGCCATGTTGGCTATTTGTTACCACTGTTTCATTTCTAGATATTCAATAATGATCCCTTTAATAACACATCTAAGTTATCTTTCTCACACACACACATAGTGTGTAATATGTATATGCATACCTATATAGACATATATGTGTGTTTTTACATGCAATACTCTACATATGGTTTGGTTAGGGCTTTTTTAGGTTAAAGTATCTCTACATTGATGAACCCCAAATTCAGTCATTAATTAGTAATTAGTCAAATATTAATTTCTTGATATCTAGGTCTGATACAAAAATCCTTAGCATTATCAAAATGGTTTGATACCCAAATCATTTTATTTAAGGAAAGGAAAATGGAGAAGATGCATTACATTAACATCTGCTTTGACAGTGAATCATAAGGACCACTCACTGCTTTTTCATTTGTTCCATAGATCAGCCTTTCCCTCTTCTGTCTATAACAGCAGTTCACAACCTGTGGGTTATGTTCAATTTAAATATATCCTGCATATCAGATATTTACATTACAATTCATAACAGTAGCAAAATTACAGTTATGAAGTAGCAGCGAAAATAATTTTAGGGTTGGGGATCACTACAACATGAGGAGCTGTATTAAATGGTTGTAGCATTAGGAAGGTTGAGAACCAGTGATCTATAATAATAAGAGGTCCTCTTTCTATAGAAGTCCAAAATTGGGAATTTAAAGGATGTATATCTAATGTGTAATAGCCAAACAAATAATAATCCATGAATTTCATGGAATATTATCATGTCATAAGAAATTGACAAATTCAGAGAAAACTGGGTTGCAGGAAAAAGTGAGCAGAAGTGAAGGAACAATTTATATAATAACAACAATATTTTAAAGACAAAGAGCTTTGAGAAACATTAGAACTCAGATCAGTTTGAAGGCTTTCAAAATTCCACAGGACCAAAGATGAAATGTACTCCCCACATCCTGTATCAGAGGTGATAGACTCAAAATTCAGAAGAATACATAAATTTCCAATGAAGGAATTTGCTTTGTTGGATGCATGATTATGTATATTTGCTATTTACCTTTTCCCTCCCTCCTTCCCCCTTTTCCCCTCTCCTCTGCTCCCTTTTTTCTCCTCCCCTCCCCTTCCCTTTCTTTAAATTTCCCTCACCTTCCCTTCCTTTCCTTGTTTAGTGATAAGCTTGGCACACAGAAACATTTAATAAATGTTTGATTTTTTTGTAATATCCATTCATTGCTTTTGCTGATCTCTTATTCTGGTCTTAACCCTAGTAGACCAAGTTGAACAATAAATTATCAAGGAAGTCTGCCAGTGTCTTGTCACTTGATGTCTATCAACTTTAACAACTCTCTCCTACAAATACTTCATCATGACACCTATAGCAGATATTACCTCATAAATCCCATCACAAAATCCTCACTATTTTTCTTTTTTTTTTTCTTTTTTTTTTCACTATTTTTCATATCAGCTTAAAAATCCATGGGGCAAGGAGGGGAGAGGAGAACACTAGGAAAGAGTGAAAATGAGGATCATTACAATGATAGTGGAAAAGATAAGCCATATGAGGACAAACCAAACGGATAGCATCAAGGAAACAAGTAACAGGATTGAAACTGACAGAGAAGGAACATCTCTTCCTCTAAGACAAGAAGAAAGACAATAAAATGAGGGATGAAGTTGAGAGTTTTATTAGGTTTAGAATGGAAATTAATGAGTTTACGATGGAGAAGTTTTTGTTTTTAAATAAGATAGTAGTATTTTAATAAGAAATAGGTAAAGAATAGCAAAGGTAGCTTGAGAAGAGGAGAAATAGATAACACTGCAGATTTAGAGTTTGATATCTTCCTGAACACCTTCCTAATCTCAATGAAAAAACAATGGTCCAGAAAAGTAAAGTACTTGCACAAGGTTATCAAAATAGGATTATGATGCAACAATGACCACATGGATTTCCAAGTTAGCAGGTTATATCATTTGTGTTGAATTGCAAGCTCTTTTACATTTCAAAACATTATTCTGTTCCTTCCTGCAGTTTCTAGATATTCTTGAATTATTTGTATCTTTTCTAATATTTATTTAAAAGTCTTTTTTCTCTTCTCTTGCATAATATGTTGATTACTATTTGACTTATTAAATTTAACTGCTCTACATCTTGAAGATTTTCATATAGATATTTGTTTGTTTTTCTGGAGGGTGCAGTCTGAATTCTTTCAATTGGCACTTTTTTTCTGGGTCCTGTAGTTATGAGCAATTTCCTTGTGTTATTATATTTTTTTCATTATGATATTCAAGTGTTTAAATTTACCATGTCCGTAGTGGTCTTTAATCTTTATTTTGTCTCTCTTCATCTTAAATTTCAGATCAATATATTTGATTGTATAGAGATTATGTTTTAATGTTATTTTTAATGATCTTTTCAGATTGCCCCTCCCTTCTATATATTTTAATTCTCAATAGCTGTTCTCTCTTATTTCTGTGGTAAATTTTAACATTGCCTATTCAAATTTCTCTATTATTCAAAGATTTCTGTTGTGCAGGTCACAAATTACATTTTCACAATTCTTATTTCTCTTTTAAGTTATTCAGGAACATTTTCTTTGGTGTCATTATCTCTTGGGAGTCCTCAGGTTTCTCGGGCCTAATAAGGTGTTAATTCATTTTCTCTTGTTAACAGTATTTATTCATAGGTATCTGGATTAGTTTAGTCAATCTGGAGGCCATATTTTCTTCCCTGTTGATTTATCTGCTTAGGCTGAAAGTTTTTAACTGAGTTTTCTTCCTCTTGAGACCTTTAATAATTCCATTTTTTTTTACCCCTTATAGTCCTTTATTCATTGCCTTCTGACTCCTTCCCTTTTGGTTTTAGATTCCCTTGGGACTGGACCTAAAACCATTTCAGAATCTTCCCACACCAGACAATTTATCTTTCACTAGTCTTAATCTCTTCTCAACCATAAGTGGCTTCTAAGGGACAATATTGGCTATAGAAGGGTGTTTGGTTCTTTAAGCTACCCATCCAACCTGGTGTCACATACTCTGATGCCTTGCCCCAATTACCCCTATTTTTTGAGAGTTCAGCTCATTATTATTGTATCACAGAATGCTACATTTGCTGAAAGCAAACTTCTACATTTTGGTTTTCCATGTCACTGAGAAAGCAAAGGCGGTAGATGGTTGTACAGGTTTATTGCAAACTCACGGGTAAGCTTGTACAATGTTTACAGAGGCTAGAAAGTGGGAAGTGTGACATGGGGTATTAAATGAGAATATTAAGGTTTAGGGATTAGCCTTCTTTGCTGTCAGTTCATGGAGTTTTTACCTCTAGTTTCTTGGTATACTAAACCAGATGGGTCAAACTCAAACAGAAATAAAACTTCAAAGGATACATACCAACTTATGTTGTATTTCTATTTATTTTATTAAACATTTTCCAATTTTATTTTAATATGTTACAGGTAGCACTTGTGAGTGTTGCAGGTCCTCATATAGTTGTAAGTTTGATACCTTTGTCTGGACCATGGAAATAGTCAGTGACTATCATAGAATCATTCACCCACCCCTATTTTTTCAACACAGGATCCTCTCCTTGGGTACTCTCGTAGCCTACCTTTTCAGGAGCTCAAAATATTGGTGCCAACTTTAGTTCAATTGATAGTTTTAGCACACTGCATCCAGTTTTACATCTTAATGCTACTCTAATTATAATTTTTAAACATGATTATATTTCTTGCTGCTCTGCCCAGTTCAACTAACATTCCGTTTTTGTATATTCTGTCTTCCACCAATCTATTGGTGTCCCCTCCTTCATTATTTTATTTTAACATTTTAGATATAACCACTAAGTTCTTAGTACTTCTTCCTACCTTTTCACTCATTCATATCAACCTTGAAACCTCTCTTCTAACTCCTGTATCTTTTTTTTGTATGTCCTGTGCAATCTAGCTCTACTCTCCCCAAATTTTCTTCATTTATGTCTATATATAATATAGAAGTAAATAATTATAGAATTTATATAATATTATCTAAATTATATAATATTATAGAATAATATAACCTTCTATTTTCAGGAAGAGAAACTTAGATCTCACAATTCTCTACAAGGAAGGCAGTTACTTTTCCTGTTCCCCTGAAATTGATGAACAGGAGAGATTTTTCTTCCTTAATGTTTCTTCTAGTCTTTTTCTGCTACCATCCTCTATAAATATTTCCTCCTTTGATGCTCATGTAATCTGGTCAAATCACCTTCTTCTCATCTTTTTTTCTTTATCGTTACCTCCTAAACTTCTGTTCATCCTTCAACTTCTGCCAAGAACTATACAAATTGTCGGGGTTTTTTTTTACAAGACCTAACAATGCTTAAATTTAATTGACCTCATATTCAAATATTAAGATAGAATGTCAATTACCTCACCTATAAAATATAGAAATTTGAACAGATGATTCTTTTTAAAGGCTGACTCTCTCGAAACTACCCAGGCTGAAAGTTAAAGAATTTTTATGAGCCTGGTCTTACTTTGAACAACCTAAGAGCTTTCACCTGCTCCATTTCTCACACAGGCCAGTTACACATCTTATTTCTAGACATTGTATCTGAGATCATATACCTGATTAGCTGTGTTTACTGTAGCTCAGAACTCCAGAACTCAAAAGATCTGGTAACTTTAAGCTCCCTAGTGCCTCATATTATAGATCTGTGTTGCTATTACTGGGTAGACTAGAAATTTCTTTGCAGGTCTAAGTTATGCTTTTCAGCATAACTTTAAAAGAAAAAACCAAAACACAACAGGAAGGATATGCACCAAGTTAAAGATGAAATTATACTCATCTAAGGGTATTATTTCTAAACATTCATTTTTGTACAAAAATAGTGAATTATTTTTAACTGAACAGCAGAATTTAATAAGTCATATAATTTTTCCATCTAGAAAGCACACTACTCTAGCTAGAATGTACAATTTAATTTTCTGAGAGAACAACATCAAAAAGGACTTCTAAAAAAGAAAGACAATATCAATACTTAAACTCTTGTTACTAAAATAATGCTTTGTCAAATTTGGCATTTAAATTTGTGTTATCTGTCATCAATGAGTGTGCATTTTGAGTCTAAATCAATGAACTCCATGCAGATGAAAAGTGCATTTGCTGACAGCCAGGTACAAAAGATGACTGCTAGTGATTACGCCACTTTTGAGATGCCTTCTAAACCTTTGATTCTCTGATTTTAGGACTTTGATCACTTAAAAAAATGAAACAAAACAAAAATAGCTATAAGTAGATTTGATATTTCATTTTCCAGGGTAAATGCTCCCCTCAGCTGAATCCCCATCAGCCATGGCATGAACCGACACCTTCCAGTAAGCAGATTTTCCAAATTGCATCTTTACAGCAGGCTTATCCCATTAGCACAGCCACCTTGTCATTCATACCACTCTAATGATCACTTCTGAAGCGTTTACACTGTCGGCTTGGCTGGCTGGTTGCTGCTCACTCACTGGAAAGATTATTGATTGCAGGCACTTATTAAGAAAGTATGAGGCAATAAGCCATGAGAGCTGTTGATAATTCAAGAGGCAAAGCTGGCAATTATATAAGGATCAGGGGGATTATTACATACATGGACTTGGTAAATATGACTGATTTCCATTGCATAAGTGTGATGACTATTTGAATGAAAATGTATTATTATTGATTTTTTTTGTTTTTATTGCATTTTAAATTGACATCTTTTTAATGCAACCAGTTCATTCCACCCTACAGCCCAGCTTTGCTACTATAACTTGATGATTTATGAAAGAGTAACAGCAGTTTCACTGTTTCCATGGCTCAGGCCAAAACAAAAACTGCCATCCCTCTCTTCCAAATGGCCTTCTGTTAACTTTCTCAATAAAAGATATATGACACAGCTGATTTGCTTTTGCTTCTACTTTTTAGAACCATTGAATATCTGGGCTACAAGAGACCTCAGAATTCATCTCCACTAGTCAGAGAGGGAGAAATAGAGAAAGAAAGAGAGAGAGAGAGAGAGAGAGAGAGAGAGAGAGAGAGAGAGAGAGAGAGAGAGAGAGAGAGAGATGGAGAGGGAGAGAGGGAGAGAAATAGAGAGAGAGAGAGGGAGAGGGACAGAGGGAGGGAGAGAGAGAGAGCTTCCAATGTACCAGGTACTATCTTAAAAATGGAGGATATAGATACAAGTTAAAATAAAAAGAAAGACAATCTCTCACCTCAAGGACCTTATGTTTCAATGAGGGTTAGGAAATCTGGAGAGAAGTAAATCATAGATTGCCAGAATGCTTCCTCAAGTGTAACTTTCAGAATCAGGAACTGACCAGAAGTTGAAGGGGTTGACAGCAGGGATGAAGGTATGTCCAGGGTAAGATGATAGCTGAGCAGAGGTGGAAAATTTCAGAAAAACAGCAGCGGAAGGGAAATAAAGGCCTCACAGAAATTTGCTTAAATCTGCATACTTGGTAAGGGTTAGAAGAGGGTAAAGAGGGGGACAGAGCCAAGATGGCGGCATAGAAGCATCAAGGTCCTGCAGGTCCAACACAGCCACCCTATACACCCATAAAATTTGACTCTGGACAAATTCTAGGACTCTCAAACTCAAAAAAATTCAGAAAACACATCTCACGAAAGGCAGCTTGGCAAACGCAGCCAGGCCCCAGGGCAGTCAGGAGGAGCTGAGCAGAACTGAGCCGAGCTGCAGCCAGTCTACAAGAGAGAAGATCTACAGACTCCAGCAACTCCACATCTACCAAGCTACGAAAAATAGGGATAAGAGAAAGGCAACTCAGCAGGAGGAGCTCATTCTGCAGGCCTGCAGGCCGGGAGCCAAGACCAGCCCAGCCTGAAACCACCATGTGTCCAGGCTCCATGGTGGCCAGGAGGAGCTGTGCCTCCCAAGCCATAGCATGAGTCTACTTCAGAAAAGATCTAGAGCATCTGGAGCAATCTTCACATCTACTGAGCCAGGATTAGAGGTCAGTGAAAATGAGTGAAGCTTTCAAGCTAAGTTTGGGGGAGGAAAAGCAGTTTGACCAATCTACTCCCAGGGCAAGGAAGCAGTTGGGAAGGGTAGGAATTGCTTCAGAGCCCCTGGCCTGCAGTAGGGAGGGGTAGAGTGACAAGGGGTAAGGGTTGTAAAGAGGGGGAAACACAGGAAGGGAATACTGAGGGAGGGGATGGTCAAAAGGAAAATTCTTAAGGAGGGAAAGGGAAAATAAAAATATAAAGATATAAACAGGTGAGGGAATAAGATGGAGGCAAAGTCACAGAGAGTAATCATGAATGTGAATATGAATGGGATGAACTCTCACATTAAACAGAGTTGGATAGCAGAATGGATTAAAAACCACAATCCTACAATATGCTGTCTACAAGAAACACATCTGAAACAAGGGGAGATGTGCAGGGTAAAGGTAAAAGGATGAAGAAGAATATATTATGCCTCGGGAAAAGAAAAAATGCAAGGGTAGCAATTCTTATCTCAGATAAAGCAAAAGCTAAAATAGATCTAATTAAAAGAGATAAGGAAGGAAACTACATCCTGCTAAAAGGCAACATCAAGAATGAAGCAATATCATTACTTAACATATATGAACCAAGCGGTATAGCATCCAAGTTACTAGAGGAAAAGTCAAGGGAACTAGAGGAGGAAATAGATAGCAAAATGGTACTAGTCGGGGACCTCAATCTCCCCCTCTCTGAACTTGATAAATCTAACCTCAATATAAACAAGAAGGAAATTCAAGAGGCAAATAGAATATTAGAGAGGCTAGACATGATAGATCTCTGGAGAAAACTGAATCGGGATAAAAAGGAATATACCTT
>CM053601.1:99467798-99526680 GCA_028646575.1 Pseudocheirus occidentalis | reverse complement strand
TTTTTTTTTTTAGCTCTGTAGAACTCTGCTTTCTGGGTGGAAAGCTCTGTTACAAGTTTCTGGGATTTTCACAGCTGCAAGAGGTATTAGGGGGTTGCTGCAGACACCACCAGCTTTGGCTCACTGGAAGCACACCCCAGAATCACCACCCAAGACCATAATCTGGATCCAGGCCACTCAACACAAGAGTACTTGGCCTCTGATCAATTTCTTGCACCCCTGCGGTCTGCAGGTTGGGAGCTCTGAAGCAGCTGGGTGGAGGTGGCTGCCTCTTGCAGCTGTTTCTGTAGCTTGCTGCCATTTCTGCCACTACTTCCCCTCCTGTTGCTTCCTTGCCCTGGGGGAAGTTTGGCCAGACCACTTTTCTCCACCAAATTTAGCTGAATTCCACTGACCTTTCTCTTAGTCCTTATTTTTCCTGCCTTCATATATCTGCAAATTGCCACAGCTGCCACTCATCAGCATTCCTGAAGACTGCAGCTGCAGCTCCTCCTGGTTGTCCTGGGGCCATGTTGTGATTTCAGGGTGTGCTGGTTTTGGCTCCCTGCCTGCTGCAATGAGCCCTTTGTGCCAAGCTACCTTCAGCAAGAGATGTGTTTTCTGTATTGTTGTGAGTTTTAGAGCCCTAAAATTTGTTTAGAGTCATATTTTACGTGTATTTGAGATGACTATATGGGAGTTGTGAAACCTTGATTCTTCTATACCACCATCTTGGCTCTTCCCCTCCCCCCCCCCCGATAATACATTTTCTTTTCAAAATGAATAGTGTCTGTTGAAAGAAAAGGTAAAGGAAAAAACAACCTCAAGTAAGATAAACTTTAGAGGAAAAGAAGAGGAAAAAAGAAATAAGTACACATCTCTCTAGAATTATCTGGTTCCTGATATGAGATGGTTTTGAGGTGGTAAAATGTCAGTTGAGATATATATCCATAACCCCATTTTCCTTATACTGCCATGTAGCTGATGTCTGGAGAAGGATGGGCAAGTCCTACACGCTACAACTATCAGCTGACAGATTTGAACCAGTCCAAAGGGAAAAGGGCAGTGGAAGTGGGAATATTATTGATTCTTTGACCACCAGTCACACCCAAAGGCGTCAATGCAATGCTAACTCCAACAACTCTGAAGCCAAGAGAAGTCAGAAAAAATATTGCAAAGAGAAGAAAATTCCTGAGGAGTAAGGGAAACTCAAGATATTCTATAAAAGGAAACAATTCAACAATTTTAAGTATAACAATAGAATAGAGAAGATATTGGCTATAAAGAACAGGAGACTAGACAGAAGACCTAACAAAAAAAGGAAGAGAAAAAGAAATAGGAAAAAAACAGATTTCAGAGAAACCAGAAAAAGAGAGTAAAGAATTTAAAACAACCTTTGAAAGACATACCAAAGTACTGGACACTCTGGAAAAATAATATAGAGGAAACATTTTTCCTTGTTTGTAAAATATATTTGTTATTGATATTGAATCAATATTCATTTGCAAGAAAAAGTTTGCATACATAAAAAGTTGTTTTTACATACATTGATGTGCATTATTTCACTGTATATATTTTGTCTGTAAACATAGACATTATTCCAACATAAGGAGTTTTGCCCCCTTTCCTTAGTTACACTGTCACCATAATAAATTAGAAACAACTAATGTTTCTGATATCAGAGAAAAGAAAGCATCTTTTTTCAGGATCCAGATCACCCTACAGTAGCACATCCTTATTTCTTTTTTTCCTCTTCTTTTCCTCTACAACCTGTCATACTTAATATTGTTTTTCCTTCATCTTTTCTTTAAACAGACAAATTTTCATTTGGAAGAGATGTATAACTGAAATTTTTTCATATATATGTATGTGCATGTATATATTTGCATGTGTGTATGTGTTCATATGTATGTGTGTATGCATGCATGCATGTGTGTGTATGTATCTTTACAATAACTCCAGTACTGTCTTCACAGAAGACATAAGGTTATAAAATACAATCTACAACCTATGAAGCACAGACAATAAAGTTCAGTGGTGGTGGCCTTCATTCACAAGGATTTACCATCTTCCCTGTTTCCTGTCAAACTGCCTTCCCCTTTTGCATTTCCTTATCTCCTCAGTGGCTCACAAAAAAAAATAATCTATTTCATTTGTGAGCTTTAACAGGATGCAACTTCTACTTACTTTATCAAATGATAAAGAAAAGTGAGGAGTTCACATTTTTATGATCAATCCAAGGAGAAAGGGCTAGAGAGGAGAAGTGGGAAAGGTATGCCCTCCTTTAATCACAATAAATGGGTTTTACTAAAATTGAACAGTGTCCTTTGATGTTTGATTTCTGGTATAATAAGATAAAAGTCTTGGGGTTTTTTATGTATCAGCTAATTGACTTGTGATATTTGTTGCTTTTGAACTGGCTTTCCCATTTCTTTTTAATACTCTGCCCTTTAAATAGGTTTTATATTACCAAAGGGGAAAAAATGTTCCACTGAAAGGAGTCAAATTGATAGGCTTTTTCTTAATTTAGAAATCAGATTTATCCTATCATTTCAAGCATTCTCTGTTGAGCACAGTTGGTCTTGGTTTGCCAGAAAAGCAGTTTCTTGTTTACTGGGGAGTAACACCAAGCTTTAAAGAATTGTTGCTTATTGATATAAACCTAATTTTTTCCAAAATGTTTTCCACCTTCCATGTGTTGCCCCAGTGATATGAGTTATGAAATCTATCAAAATTGGTCCTCTAAATTTGGCCTTTTGTAGCTTTTTTCTCTAATTTTTTTCTAGTCATCTATTTTAATATTTTAAGCAAGTTTCAAATAGTTTTGATTATTACTCCCTTATTATATAATTTGGCATTTAGTGCTGATGGCCTCACTTTATTTTGATCTTTCATTTTATAATTTTCTTTTAGATTCTAGGTATTTTGTTCCTTTCCTCTTCTAATTAATTTTATTATGTTGCTAAATTTATCATTTCAATTACTATAAGCTGCTAGAATTTCCCCAAGAAATAAACTTGCTATCAAAAAGCTTGAAAGACATCTATGTATTTATTCATAGTTTGTATTTATTTGAGTATGTATATCTAAACCAACATGTGTTCTTAGGTAGCTGATAAGATGACATTATGTATTTGAACCAAGTATTGCCACTTGTTCATACCTAAAATAAAGAAAATATCATTTATTTAGATACTATTTATTCAGAATTTTTATTAGATTAGACATAGTCTGATTTTGCTCTTGAAGAACTATAAAGAGTTAGCTAAGCACATAAACTAATTAAAAGAAATTTCAGGGGTGGCTGGATAGTGCAGTGAATAACACACCAGCCATGGAGTCGGGAGGACTTGTGTTCAAATCTGGCTTCAGACACTTAACACAAAAACTAGTTGTGTGACCTTGGGTAAGTCACTTAACCCCAATTGTCCTACCTCTTCCCCTGCAAAAAGCAGAAAAGAAAAAAAAGAAGAAATATATATTTCAGGTAGAATATTGAATATTAAGTTAAGATTAAATTATGTTTAAATACATTCCTGAAATATACAGCTTATATTTATATATTAATAAAAAAACTCCTTCAGGAATTCTATTAGTTAACACTTTAATTGCCATTTTTCTAGTTACTGACTATATTCAAGTTTGATTAAATTGTAATTATTTAATGTTTTGTATAATTGAAACTTTTCAATAAGTTAAATGGTGTTTTCATAAAAAAAATTAATACAAGGTTAGTTGGCACTGGCCTATTACGTGAAAGAGATAGAGACTTGTGCAAAGGGAAGTTGCAAAGATCACAGGAAAGAGTAGACATTTTCCAAATCATTGTTTTGAAAATGCTGCTTTTAGTTTTACGATGGAAAAAGGAATTCAGAATACATCGTTTTTTTTTCAAGAAAAAGTAACTAGCTAATAGGAAATTCAGTAGCAGCTGAACACTCATTGTTTGTCATTTTAATTCTTCAACTTTCAGAGCAACACCTGCTCATTGGCTTTGATGAAGTGTATTCAAGATGCTAAACAATGGAGGAAAACCCTGGGGAGCTGATTCAACCTCTAGTTATGTTCCTTAATTATGGCATTGATAGGTAGGTTACACAACCTCTCCACTATGCAGACTTTCAGTGTGCAACATGATAGCTGTGTGAAAAATAAAGAAACTGGAGTCAGAAAATTTTTTTAATACTAGCAATTAGTTTTTGAAATAATAGAATTACTGGTCAATTGAATTGATTGAACAATTTAGTCAAGTGATTTTTACTACTTGGAGTGTGGGATGGGTACTGAACTGATTCTTTGAATTTGCAAAATTTAATTGAAGGAATAGTAGATATTAATTTTTTTAATTTAGAAAATATTTGTGAAGTGATTACTATGTATATGTTACTACCCCAATCACTGTGGAGATGAAAACCAAGAATGAGACATACTCTTTGTTATCATAGTATTTAAAGAAGGAAGTAAATTGGGATACATATTTTGCTTCTTTTTAAGATTGGTTTCCTGGTTAATAAAGGTGGGACTTCAAAATTTGGTAGCTCATGTTAAAAAGAAAAGAAAAGAAAAGAAAAAATATATAGGTAAGAAAGCTACTTGTTAGCACAACATGTAAAAATGGTATTGTTTTCCATGCAGTAATAGATGGGAGAGATGATGGAAACAATTATATGCAATATTGCTTTGGAATACACAATCATTTCGTCCTTACTCAATCTAAATTGAGGGATATTACAGTCTTAAGAACCCTGGATGTGGAGTCAGGATGCCTGAATTTCTACACCTGCCTCTTTTATGTGGTATTTCTGTGACTAGCAACAAGGCTGTTGTGTTAAGATCTCTGAGGCTCAAAATACTAATCTGCAAACTTTGTATAATAATATCTTTGCCTCTTACAGAGGAAAGTTCCACGTGAAGCTTAAAGTGCTGTATAAATTAAAGTTAGTACTATCATTCAGTCAAATATTTTACTGAAAGAATTCATGTTAATGATTGCTGTTGGCAAAGCAGTTTCACAATCTTGCTAGGATAAAGCAATTTGTAAAGTAGCAGGAGTAAAGGAGTCAATAGGAGCAGAGTTGGGAAAGAATACCTTGACAGTAGTGATGTTCAAATTTCTTCCCTTATCTGTGTATTAGCATGCTCTATTTGATCCCAACTGTTGGTAGACTGCATCAAGACAAAAAATAGGATAGCATGTGTGTTTCCACTAATATTGTCTTGTCTGTGCTCATATACAATTTCTCAGTTGGCAGAAGTCTGTAATGAACATGTGTATTCTGTAGTATGTTCTTGATAATCCCTGTCTTCACTGACTCTTGTCTTAAAATCTGGCTAAGCAGGAGAGGTAGAGCCCTCAGATGGTAAAAGGCAGTGACTCTCCTGAGTTCTACACCCCCCCACACCAAACCCTCCAAATACCTTTAAATAAAGTTATAAAACTATTCCTAAAGCAACAGAACCCAAAAACAATGGGCTGAAATAATTTTCCAGTCAAAGACAACTTTAAAGGTCAGCAGGAAATGTTAGTTGCATCTGGGACCATGTTTGTGCAGACTTGTTCCCAGAAAACTGGGCCCAAGCAAACCAGGAGCAGGCCTTGGGAGCCAACAAATCATCATTGGCAGTGGCTGCCTCTAAATGTCTCAGCCCATAGATGGTATGGAGGTAGAAAAAAATGATCAGAAGGAGATTACTGGGCTGTCTTTTCTGCATTGAGGGTAGTACTCTGGTGCTTTGCCTATACTCACATATAGGTCACAGTCCTATATATGGGGAAAAAAGAAGCATAAAAATTCATTGAAGGAAAAAAATAATTAAAAAGTAGAATTGGTGAAATGGGAAAAGAGATAGAAAAGCTCACTGAAGAAAAAAGTTCCTTAAAAATTAGAGATGTTAATTTACTGTTGGTGGAATTGTGAACTGATCCAACCTTTCTGTAGAGCAATTTGGAGCTATAACTAAAAGGGTATAGAACCATGCATATTTTTTGACCTAGCAATGTCATTACTAGGTCTGTATCCAAGAAGAGATTTAAAAAATAAGCAAACAAAAACACAGTGTAAAAGGACCTATATGTTTGGAAATATTTATAGTCACTCTTTTCTGATAGCAGGGAGTTTGGAAATTGGAAGGATGCTCATAAATTGGGGAATGGCTGAAAAAATTGTGCTTTGTGATTGTGATGGAATAGAATTATACTATAAGAGATGAAGAGCAAGATGCTCTCAGAAATACCTGAAAGGACTTACATGAGTTGTTGCAAAGTGAAATGTACTGTGTACAAAATATAAGTAATATTATAAGATAATAAGTTATGAATAACTTAGCTATTCTCAGCAATACAATGATCCAACATAACTGAAAGACTTAAGGTGAAAAATACTATCTATCCTTAGAGAAGGAACTGGTGGTGCCTGAATATAGATTGAAGCATACTTTTTTGTACTTTATTTTTCTTGAGGCTTTTTTGTTTGTTTTTTGGCCTATGTTTCCCTTCACAACATGACTGGTGTGAAAATATTTTGCATGATTACACATATATAACATATCAAATTACTTGCCATCTCAATGAGAACAGGCAGGGAGAGAAGAAGAGAGAGAAGTTACAACTCAAATTTTAAAATGAATGTTAATTGTTTTTACATGTAATTGATAAAACAAATTCAATGAATTCAATAAAATAAAAAAAACCCTTGACTAATAAAGTTCTAGAATGAAATCCTCAAATAAAATCAACTTACATAGCTCTCTTCTGCACCACAGGACCTTGAGCAGCTCCATAATTATTTCATTGTTTTCACCCACACAGAGAGATACACAGAAAAGTTGACCACTACATAGGAGTACATTTGATTAGAAGCATTACATACATACAAACATACATATATACATACATACATTCACACACACACTTCTAGGATAGTAGAATACTAGGAGAAAAAAACTTTGATTTCCTTGATGGTTTGTATAATCATAGCTGAGCAATTATTTTCACAAAGAAAATAAGAATATTCATCCTTCAACTGGTAATAACTATAGAATGGAGGCATTTACTTTTTATGACAGATGCTTGATAGTGAGCCTCTGTGGACATGATACAGTTGTCATAGAATAAGCATATCTTATGATTGATATGACAGTGTTAAGGGAGTAACTTTATTACATTGTTTCATTGTTTTTGTTGGAATTTCCACATTCATAAAAATGCTATTGAGATGAATCTTAAGGATGATTATATGAAAGTCAGGGCTGAAGAAAAGTGGAGGGAAGGGAGAGAGAGAAACTTTTTCTGTGTGAATCAGGTGGACATCCTGGAAATAATGAACACAAATTATTTTTGTGTAGTGTAGATGTGCCTGAGTTTCTCTGTCTTCATTTATCTTCAGCTTCTCTGCTTAGTTTTGACTCTGAGAACCTCATGTCCATCTTACATACAGTCTGGTGATGAGCTCTCGTTCAGCTTCCTTTTGTGAATTGCCTTCCCTAATTTGATTGCAATTTACTTGAGGGCAGAGACTGCCTTTGTTTTTCTTATTTGTATTTTCAGTGCTTATCACAGAACCTGGCATGTGGAAGGGGTTTAATAAATGTTACTTATGACTATTGGCTAGAACCAGAATAGTATTTCATATCTTGCTCACAGGGATGTGGAAATATACTAACTCTGGCTAGGCTCACCATCCCAATCTTCCCTCAAGGTGGAAGGTATAGGTTCATACTACGCAGGTAACTCAAGTTTTCTTAACACTTTGGGATAATCATGAAGTGAGGATATTATAATTCCCCTATCTATCACTTTAACTCTCAAGCTCTTTCCATTTTTCTTCAATTTACACAAAATAACTATTCACAAATATTATCACTGATATCATAAATATAACCATGTATTTAGGGATAACATAAAATAATTAATCACTAATATTCATAAATTAACACCAATGAAGTAATAATAAATATATTATAGTCACACATAAACCTGAGTCAAACTGTCCCACCAATGGTCTTAGTATCTGCAGAGCAAAAGGAGAACATACATTCAGAAAGTACATGAAGAATAAAAAAACCATGTGCTTGGACGTAATTTGTAACACTTTCCTATAAGTGTTGAGGTGTTTGATTAATCCAGGAATATCTGTCACTTCTCTAATCTCCATCTGGGCAAAAACTCTTTCATTATCAAATTGATTGAGTATTTATAAGATCTTTCAACTTATATTCATACTTGAATAGCTGCTCTTTTTACACCAAAATACTCAAGAGGCTTGCTTTCTCTGGGCTGTTATAAGTTCAACCAGTTAATTCACTCTCCAGGTTACTGAGCCCAATCAGATTATTGTAAATACAGATCATAACAAGGCAGTTCAGGTTGATTCCCTAAACCAATAAAAGCAACCTTGCCTTTACTTACCAGGATTCTATATTGTCCAATTAGATCTCACTCGTCTGTCTCATTTCTGCTATTCACTCTAAGCCCACAGTGATCCATCAAAGAGAAAGATGAAATTCAGAGACTTCAACCTCTCTTAAACTCTAGCTGGCACAGAAGGGCAACAGCTGGATTTCCAGTCTGCATCAGGGATTAGGGGAAAAAAAGATTTTTTTTTGTCAGTTGGCTTCATAAAACTGGAATTTTCATAAATTAAAAAAGATAACTGCTTTTCCTACCACTGAGTCATTCTACCCATTCTTCAATCTCTTAATCACAATAGCTTCTTAGTCAGCCTTCTATATGCATCAACTAATTAAATGAGAAACTCATGGCACTCAATCACTCACCTGTCACTTACGAAAGAGTCAATCAAATTTCCCATAGGAAATCAAAAGAACTTAAGCATCTTTCATTCTTCAGTTATTTCTTTTTTACCCTTCATTATTTGGAATTTACTATTTTAAATCTTAAAATAGTTATATTCAAAGGAGTTTAAAAAATGATAGTGCATTACACAATGCCAATGCAACCCACTATTCATTGTGTCATTTGTGCTCATATTTTTTTTAATCTCTGCCTCATTTATACCAGCTAGTACACATACCAATAAGCCATTTTTCTATAGCTTTGCAAAGTGATTAGTTGTTATATTTATACCACTTCATTTCCTGTTCCAAACTACTCAAATCCTAATTAAAAAGCATTTTTGCCACTCAAAAACAATTTTAAACCAATTTATTTTCCTATTCAAGTGAGGCATAAGAGTTTGCATTTATGGTAAAGACCACACCTTACATAATTTGCCAACTGTTTTATTATTTTCCTTATTAATACTTTTTTTGCCTTTCTAGAACTAAACTCTCCTATGTGTGCTGTTAAAGGAAGAGCAACTTGTTCTTGGAAGCAAAAAAGGGGAGATATAGGAAACCTAAAAACCAAGGAACTCCCTAATTTAACTGAAGGTCATTGTTATAGAGACATAATTTGAAGAAATGTATACTAGGATCCTTCTGAAAGTCAGCCTTTGACCAAGTCTGTCATTATATGTCATTATCATCATCAGTGATCTCACTCTGACAATTTTATAAAATATTAAAACACCATTTTAATAACTGTATACCCTGAGTATATTTCTACTTGAATCAAATATCATTTATTTTCACGTACTTAGAAATAGCTTATGATCCAACCTATATGCCCTTTATTTTAGTTCTTTATTTTATTCAATAAATACTTGATATAATTTTTCTTAGTCAGCTACTTGTCTGGCATGGAAATCCTTGTCAGGAAACGGTTTTATGTGCAATTACTTGTAATGAGAATAAAACATGTCACCAATAGATTCTAAACTGAAAGTGGATTTAAGCTTGTTTCTTGAACAATTGGAATTCTACAAATGTCATTTACCTATATTTTAGCAAAGCATATTATAATTCATGCTATTCTTGTGGAATTATGTGGGAAAAATATCTAAGAGAGATGTGAACTAAGCAATACTACTAGCATGGATTTGGAAATGCTGGAAAACCCGGATTTAGAGTAGTTTTAACATTGCTTTTGTAGGATGTCTGCCTTTGAGTAAGTATCACAAGGATCAGTGTCTGGCCCTGTACTTTTTAATACTTTTTCAATGTAAAATGACAGAATGCATTCTTATCAAATATCATAATTCCCAATATGGAAGGGACAGCCATTATACTAGAGGAATCAAGTCATTATAAAAAAAACTAGTCTTAGAGCAGTAAGGTGAATCTCATGAGATGGAATATAATAGAAACAATGAGACTGACAGTAACAACTGATAATAACTATCATTTATATATCATTGCTATATTGCAGCTACTGTGCTAAATGCTTTACAATTGTTATATCATTTGCATTCAATTTTTTTCATGACAAAGTTTTAGGAGGAATAGAGCATTAATAATATTAAGAACATCTTGAGGAGGACAGACATGTTGAAGGGTTTTGATTGAGTGCACATTATATGAGGACTGGTTGAAGTAATTAACTTGGAGAAAGAAAGACTGGTTTGAAGACATTATATATTGAGAAACATATATACCTATCTTCAAGTATTTAAAAGGTGTCATGTTAAAGGGAAATAGTCTTTTTGCATTTGGTGCCATGGGGAAGGAAGCAAAAAAAAATGGTGTCATTATTTAGGGGAAAATTAAAATTATTCTTTTTTTTTTGCTTTTTGGAGGGCAGTTGGGGTTAAATGACTTGCCAAAGGTCACACGGCTAGTTTTTTGTGTTAAGTGTCTGAGGCCGGATTTGAACTCAGGTACTCCTGACTCCAGGGCCGGTGCTCTATTCACTGTGCCACCTAGCCGCCCCAATTAAAATTATTCTTAATGTCAGATAGGTAAATAGTTTAGGAATTTATTAATGTTAGATGCTAGAATAAGTTTTGTGAATACAGCTACCAGCAAGACAGTCTACCATTCAAGCTTCAAACGTTTTAGTAGGAGAAGACAGTATGTAAAGAAGTACTGACAAACTGGAGTTGAAAATTATGCTTACATCATCCTGTTAAGAAGAGTGAAAAGAAGTGTTTTCCCCCCACAAGATGAGCCAAATGATCCTATAAAAACCTAGGTATGGAGTCCATTGTTATGATGGGATGGATAGGAGGATGATGTCAGGGCATTCTTATGATTATCACTTTAAAAATCTGAAATGGAGTGCTTGGAGTGATGGTTGTTTCCCATCTTCAAGCAGAGGTAGGATGATCACTTGTTAAAAATATTAGCCTGATGAATCTTTCAGGGTATGATTTTCATTGAGGCCCCTTCTGATTTAAAAACTAAACTAAACAAAATTTTGATTCTAAGATACTATGAGTTTATGAGGGCGGGCAATTGCTATATTATTTTTCATTCTTCTCTCCCTGACTGAAATTAAGACTTTATATGTTGTAGGTAATTAATAACTGATTGTTCTTTGAATTTAACTCAAAACTGATTTACCTCCAATGTACTACTTTATTGTTGCTGACTGGTACAATACTTTGATTTACTTATGATGTTTTTGGGAAATTCTGATCTTCACTAAATCCATGCCTCATTTTTATTTTTCTTTCTGCTTCCTGGACTGGAACAACTGTTTGAATTTATCTTGTTTTGTTATCTCTCATTCTTAGACTTTTCTCCTTTATTAGCCTATCAACCTTGGGATACAAGCTATGCTCCTTGTCCAACCTCTCATAAAATTCTTGGGAAACTAATTTAAATTTTTCATCTATCTTCACTAATGCTAGTTAATAGGATTAACACATGTTCAGTTGCTTGTTCCATGACTGTTCCATGAGAGAGACATAAATGAGCAGCAGTTTCTTCAGGACTAATAATCCCGTTTCATTTTGATATACTCCAAAAAAGCCGAAAGTGTTCACTGTCATGAAGTTGTACATATGAACCATTCATATATTTCCCAATGAACTTCCCACAATAGCAGCTAACTGAAGGTATCTAGAAGAGACAAAAGAAACTGCAGGTTTAAAAAAAATCCTTAATGTTATCTTTTGTCTCTGTTGAAAAAAGTTCATTTGTCTTTTATTAATGAGTTAGGCAGATAACTTTAAAAGTTGCAGGTCTTTCTTAAAAAGAATGTGTGATATAAATTCAGTTATGTTAGATACATGGATGCTGGACTCTGGTAATCTGAGGTATGCATAAGGGACCAAAGGTTAGTCAGAATTTTGAAATGAGAAATTGTGATGTGATTAGTTTCTTTTGACAATCAATTCCCATGCTTGGTTTCAATTTAAAATAACTAAATGATCTGTTGTGTTCTTCAGTGCCCATAATAGAAGCTGGACTGTATATGAATATTGATGAAGGGAACTGACAAACTGTCCTGTCAGATGTTTTGGTAGTATGGATGGCCTGTGTGATGACATGAATGATTTATTTCACTTTATCCTTGCTACCTCCATCACCAAGCGAAGTTTGAGGACCTCAGCAATCCTTTGACTGGATATCCTCAAATGACAGATCAGGGATAATGTTACCTTCATTCTTTTACTAGAGTCAAACAGATGCTGTAGTAAAACTGAATTTAAAGGAAAAATAACTGAATCCTAATGTCAATGTAATCAAAGTTCTTAAAAGACATTTTTCAAAAGAAAATCTGTCCATGGGAAAATGATACAATCCTCGAAGGATAAACTCTTTGGGGAGAGAGTTCTTTCTTAATGTGGAAACGGAGAACTCTTGCTAGTATAAAGAGAACACAGCCAATGCTTTGTTTTAATAATAACTAAGATTTATTTAATACTTACTATGTACCAGGCAGAGTGTTAAGCACTTGTAGCACCAATGTGATAGTCACAGAATCTACAACATCTATGAATATGCTGGCATAATTCTGAATCACAAAATGTAACAGATTCTCTATATGGAAGACAGAACCAAAACATTTATTCATACGCCAGAAAGCCAAATCCCAAGACCAGAGAGTCAAAAGCCATCATAGCAACAAAGAAATTTATACACCATGACAATGCAGGGGGCACTGCCATCCCCAAACCTTTCTCATGCTAGGACCTTCCCACAAATAAACTCTTACAGCTTTCTGCCTGCTTCCTCTCTCTCACTCAACTGTAACTGCTCTGACCAACTTCCTTTGGGCTCAGCCAGCTCCTCCCACCATAGGCTTCACGTGACTCAAATTCTTGTGACTTAGGCTTCCATATGACTTAACAGGTCTCATGGGCTTATTAATGGATAGAAAAGATCTTCCCATTTATATTACCATTACATCACTTTACAATAATTATCTCATCTGATCCTCACAACAATCATGGGAGGCAGATGCTATGATTATTTGTATCTTATAGAAAAGGAAAGTGAGGTTAAATGACTTGTCCACGACCTCACAGCAAGTAAGTGTTTGAGGTCAATCTAAATTCAGGTTTTCCTGACTGTAGGCACTGCCTTCTATCCACTGTACCATCTTGCTAACTGTGAATACCAAGGACAATTCTATCTCAAGTGCTCTCTGCTCCATTCCCAACTCTCCACATATTCCTCACCTTGTTCACCTATGAGTACCTTACCCTTCATCTTCTATCTACCACTAACTTTTTGGCTTGCTTTATGTGTTTTGTTTGCCCCCCCCATAAAAATGTAATCCCATAATTAGGTTTTGTTTGTACCCCCATAATTAGCATAACTTCCCCAAAGTCACACAGGAATTAAAAATCAGAGTTAAGATATAAAATGAGAAACTAGGAAGACAAACACAGATCTCTGGGATTAGAAATAATGATAGAAATTAAGAGGAGAGGATGCTACTGAGCCAAGTAGAAGTTTCAGGGGTATAATGCATTTGGGATAAATATGGATAGAACCCACTTAGTCTAGTAGTCAAGATAATAGCTTATCTACTCTTGAGTAGAAGAGTTCTTGACTTGGTGATGACTGGCTCATTGGAAGATTGGGACAGGTGTAAATGTCTGTCTGGCTGTGGTCATCATAGAGTGAGGGAAACCCTAATAATGTAATGTATTTATTAATAGCCAAAAATATAAGTAATCAGACTAAACAACTATTTAAATAAGCTAGCATTTTCACAGGAAAGGATTAGAAGGAGGTCATGTCAATTAGAGGCAGCATCATGAACAAATCCCATGTGACTTAAAAGTTCCCTTTGGTACCTGGAATCTTGTCAAGTGGTCAGAAATTTGGTGTGCACTAAAGGGGACACTAGAAGAAAAGTAGGTTCTGACCAATCTTGGAAAGCTTTGAATGTCAAGGCTAATACTTTTGGCAATATAATGTACTGTAAAAAATCTGAGACATAGATTCAGAGGGCCTAGGTTAGATTCTCATTGCTTTTGTTATGTATGTATAATTGAACACATTATTTTTCTTCTCTGACTGTTAGTTCTTTTTTAATTTTTTTATAAACTGAGAGAATTTGGCAAGATGATTTCTGTTTTCTTCTAATTCTAAATCCTAAACCCTGTGCCTATAATCATATTGGTCGTGACTACAGGGTTATGTAGTTAAGGGTTTCAAATAGCTGACAGTGTAAAGAGTGGTCATATATATTAACAGGTGCTTCCAAGTTCCTTACCTCCACATCCAATTTTAAACCTACAAGTCAACTTGTCAATGAATATTAAAAGGACAATAACAATAAAAAATGATTTATAAAAAATGTTTATTGTGAGGCAAAATAGGAGATAACTGCATTCTCTTTCCTACATTAACATATTTAGATTTTTTTCCAGTTAAATCACGAAAGAAAAGATTGCAAGGCCTGCACGTTCCATGGGTATCTAGCCTCTGTCACAGAAGGCTTCTAGCACATAAAATTGGCCTGTTGTAATTGGCTTGTAAGAGATCATATAAGAGAATTGTATAGTGTGACAAGGAATAGAAGATACGCAATCTGTATCATTGGAGAAAGCGCCCACATTGATAAGGTTGCGGATAAGTGGAGGTATTAAAGTGGTAGCACATAAAATGGAGTTCAAGGATAATTTTTTTGCCAAGTCTTACTAGTTTAAAATCAACAAAAGAACTAAAAGGTAAATCCCTTATAGGAAAATTTTCATATACTACTTGGGAACATGTTTCCTTGATGATTGTTTAATCTCAATAATATATAATGAGATCTAATGTTAAATTATTTACATTTGAAAAATTAAATCATGTATGATGCTTTGAGGACTTCCTGCATGCAGTAGTATTTTTATCTGATTTGTACCCTTCAAAAATATGAAAACACAACTTGGTAAATTCCTCTTCTAATTCACATAAGCATAAAATATAGGGTGTAGATATAGCCACAAGGAGAATGCTGACTTGATTTATGTATCTGGCTAGCAGATTATGCTGTGAATTACAGTTGAAATGAAAAGTTAATTTAAACATCCAGTTAAATTTCTTCATTGTATAGGGAGAAAATTCAGGTCCAGGGAGACTGACTTACTTAAAGCCAAAGAAGTAGCAAATGTCACGTCGAGATATGACCCCAAATCTCCCCATTTACACATCTGTGATGACATATTAATTTAGTTTTTTTGGGAAAGAGGCATATTTGTGGTGAGGGGCCAACCTGTGACTTAATCAGCATAGGAAGCTCTCAAGCATGGAAACTCCATTAATATAATCATCAATTTCTATATGACTTACGTTTTCAAAGAGGTGCCTTAGGCTTCTAGGAGTCTGAGTAACCTGATAACTGACAGCTGGTGAGTATCAGAGATAGAACCTGTCTTCCTGACTCCAAGGATTGACTTCTATCTACTAAACCATATCTTCGAGCAAACAAAGTAAAAAAAAAAAACAGAGTAGAGTGAGGTAGTGGTTTTTCCCTTGATTTTACCAAATGCTCTGCCTTTTGCAAGATATTTTGCCTATATTTTAAAAATCAAAATAACAAAATATAACAGGTTAGGAAAATATATCTTGACATTTCTAATTATGCTATTGAATACTTCTTGTATTAATAGAAATAGAGGTTGATTTAGTACCATATCACCCATTAACAACTTGCAGAAATCATATGGATTCAATTTAGGCAGATCTTAAATGCAGAGAATATTTAACAAATCTTAAATCTGCCACTTTTCCCATGTGAAATTGCGTTTGACATTTGTACCTGTTGTGAATTTTTGAGACTGATTGAGAGTAAAGATGAATAACAAACATAACTTCTCTTCATTTTCTTTTTAAAGTTCTCTGACACCAGCACTGGATGTCATGTATGGAATCCCCAAATGAAATGTTAAGTTGTGAATATAAATGTACAGGGGCATCTCTTTGATTTGTACTCTGAGGAACTCATGCCCTCTACTCAGTGACATCAGAACCACAATATTAGAATTTGAGAATATATATTGCATTATCAGAAAGAGGGGACAGGATGCCAATGTCTCTTACAGCAATTGAAAATACATTTTAATTTTAAGAAATTGTAGAAGCATTTCTTGGAGTCTTAGATATATATGTCACAGAATGTTTTATACTTAGATTAGCTCTACCCATGTTCAAGAAAAAAAAATAATGGAGCAATGAGTAATTTAAAGAGTACTGATCTCAAAGCCATTGTACCTAAGTCTCAATACTAGCACTAGCTTTAATTACTCATACAGCCTTATATAAATGAAATAACCTCTCTGAGTCTCAGGTTCCTCATCTACATAATGGGATAATTTGGTCAGATAACCTCAAAAGTATTTTTTAAAATTCTAGCTCCATGATCCTATGAAGAAAAAAGTGGAATTAGTTTTTTTAGTCCATAGAATGGAGAAATAGCATTAAGGGGTAGACATTGCAAAGAGAAATGTAGGCATGATGTATAAGCTAAAGTATAGAGCTATACACTCCATCTCCATTACTGTAATGTCATCAGTGAAAGTGTATGGTGAAGTTCTCAAGGTGTGAATGTGATATTTTTTACTTTTATGATTCATTATGAGGTTGGAATCTCTTTGATTAGGTAAATCAGGAAGGGATTAGTGAGACTAACCAACCAAAACAGTTTACCATATTTCTTGTTGTTTTAAATAGTAGAGGAATCATAGCAGTTGAGAATATAAACAAAACACTCAAGTTCAAATGTATTTATGGAACAGAACTTTGTGCCTATACAAGGATTAAGCAAGAGTAAAGAAGTTATGTAAGAGGAACTATTAAAATCTCTTCCTACTCCTATCCTATCCCCACCATCAGAAAGACTCAACCAAAAGGAGAAAACGCATTCAAATAGGACAGAAACACATTGAAAGAAAATGAGCAAATAGAGACACAGATGGAGGCAGAAGATAGCCACCTGAGACAGGAAGCAACTTCAAAAAGAAATTAGTGCTGGCTATTGACTTAGGACTTCAAAAAACTACAAGTTAGTACTTTATGATTGAAACTTTCTCTATACCTGAGTCTTAATAACATCATTTTTTAACTTAAAGTGTACTATTCTTATGAACCATTTGAGTAACCATGTAAAAATATGCCCTAGGAGAGACAATTAGGTGGTTCTATCTACTGATAGAATGCTGGACTGGGGAATCTGGAGGACCTGATTTCAAATTTGACTTTACACATTTGACACTTACTAGCTGTGTGACCCTGGGCAAGCCACTTAACCCCTATTACCTCTCCCCTCTCCCACCCTTCTATTTTTCATCCTAGGCTTTGGAAAATTAATGCTTTGAATCATCTGTTCTTCATTTATCACTTTACTTTGATCATTGGAGATGCTTTCCCATAATCATGGGAAACATGGCAGGGTGGGGGGAACAGTCTGTGAGCAACATTTCTGAAACTTTAATCCTTGGGGACATGACTTGCTAATATGGGAAGAACTTGAAGAGACGATCCCAGAAATAGGGAGGGAGTACACAAATAAAGAAACTTACCTAAGGAAATCAATTAGTTAGACTAATATTGAAATGAAAAGTCTTAATAAGTGGTAATTACAGGTTTATTAACATTAATAGGTGGTCCTTCACTGGAATCCTTTAATGAAAAGTTGGACAATCAATTATCAGGTACATTAAAAAGGGAGTTCTTTTCAAGGACTGGACTGAATATGACTCATAATTTTCTTCCAAGTTTGGGAAATTCTGTTATTCAATGTAAGTTACATTTTTTTTCTACTAAAAAAAACACTCTAAGAATTTATTTTACTTTACATGCAAATTTCCCTAACTACTCTACTTCAAGATAATGCAATTAATCACACCCACAGTGCTCTGAAAATTTGAGAACTCTGGAAGCAAAAATACTAGAACATAATAAAAAGCTTTCAAATTGCTTTAAATATGCTTCTTTTTAAAAAAAAATCAATTTAGTTTGGTACTCAAACTAATAGTACTGTACTTGTAGTTTTACTTGACTTAGTTGATGATAGAATGCTTATCTTTTGTCCATAACACTGCCCCCAAACCAATTATAATTATATTATAATGAATCCAGGCATGGTTAATTTTAACATACTTTAATAAGTTAACCCGAATATGTTGCCTACCTAGATTTCTTTGAATATGTCTCTGGAAAGCAAATAATTCCTTGAAATGGCTTTTTATCACATAGATTTTACTTTTATTTTAGACCCACCTACTCTTTAATATATATCACTCAATGCTGATTTTAGATCAAGCTAGTGTGTCTGGAAAAAAGTGCTTTCATTTTTCTACCTAGAACACCAGCAATGAATTTTTGTTTTCTACTAGGAAATGAAAATACTTTTCATGGTTACTAAAGCCCCTTCCCTTCATTCAACAATCTTTTCTGAAATACCAATAATTGAAAAGCACTACACCAAGGGAAAGGTAAGCTAGAATGATATGTTCCCTACTCTAAGAGTTTACAACATAGTGGTAGGCTGGGATGTGGAGGTTAGGACGCATATAGAAATATGAAATGATGCTCAATGACTAAATAGGTAGAATACTAAATTTAAAAATAAATGAAACACCAGACTCATTGTAGAAGAAAAGAAGACAGATTTAAAACTTTATTTGTAAATGACCAATAAATAAAAATTGGCATAAGAAACCTTCAGGCTAACATCACAGAAAAAGGAACTGGAGAGAAAGCATCCCAAAATTTCTCTCATAAAATTCTTAAATTACTGATATGAGAGAAATAGAGGAGACTTTTGTTTTCCCTTCAGTTGAAATATCTACAAATATCATCATGGGTTTTAACTACTGGAAAAATCATTCAACCACATTTTTCTTCAGGTAGCTAAGATTATGTGACATCAGTGGGATGGGAGCTGTCAGTGAAAGGATTAACCAGAAAGTAAATTCTGATTTCAGTCATATCACAGATCCTTGACACATTGATAAAATACGTGTAAGACACTGTTCTAGAAATATAGGTGAATATGCCTTAAATTTATATGACCAATCCAATATTTAATGAAAGACTTACATTATTCATTTCTGACTCTTTTATCTTCTATGAGACAGGACATGGAAGGGAACATCCTACTAAAAAGAATAGTAGAGTTTGGCTTTATGGGATCTACAGCACAGTCCTGATTCTATCACTAAGCTTAAATGTTATTGTCCTGATTTCTCCTTGCCTAATATTCCTCATCTCAAAGGATTTTCTGAATATTAATTTAAATTTAAAGTTCAAAACTAAACTAAAGAGGCAATGTGAATATTTTTTAGTACTGAAAGCGATATAGTGGAGAAACAAGAGACTCAGTTTTCACTCTATATTGTTTCACTAGTCAGCTATATAATCTTAGGAAACTGACTTAATTTTTCTAGGTTATATTATCCTCATCTATTTGAACAATTATAGCATACTGTGACATTCAGAAATACACACCCATATGAATGTACCACACACATACATTCACATACATGTACATACACACATATGCACATATATATGAAACCTCAGTAATTACCATTCTATTCCTGAGGTAGAGGATATATCCCTGTCTACTACACACAAATATTAAACTGAACTCAATAATATTGTTTATTTCACTATGTACTATTTATATTATTTATGATAGGATATGTAATAACCATAAAGTTGGGATTCTGATTGACTGGATATAAGTCTTCTCATAACCCACTTTTTGTGTCCATATCTCATGTCTCCATCAAGAGTTTCCCCTAGGAATATCATGATTTTGTTCATTTTGATGTGTTCCCCACTGAAGTTCTCCTGGAAGAATATTGACATTTTGCCATAACTATATGTAGGAGTGGGGGAGGGAAGAAGATTCATGCAAGTACTAAAGCTAATAACTCATAGAGAAGAAGAGATATTTACCTTACATAAAGACTGGAAAACAATGTAGTAGCAATCAAAGAAGTAGTTAACACCTTGTTTCAGTTCCTGATTGTATTAAGATCCAGAACTTGTGAATCCCATAAATTGTGAACCCTAGAACTTGTAAACTACTGCAATAGGAAGGGGAGGAGCTAATGAACATATATAAGGAGAGACCCAGGCTGGAGAGAGCCGAACTGAGAAGGGAGCTCTGATGGTAGAGAAGGAGATAATTTGTGGCATCCAGGCACTCTATGTTTGTATGTTTTGTCTATGTTGATGTTTGTTTGTGATACTTTGTACACAAGCCCTGGGACCTTACTGGAAGCCCTGAAAGAGGATTTTCTGGTTGTCTGTTTACAGAAGTCCTGGAGGAAGGTTCTGGAGGTCCTATGACTGTACTGGTGATTTGTGTTGAGCTCTCAGTCCTTGTTGGTGGGTCTGAGTTGATTTTACAGGAAGAAAGTGAATTGACAATGGTGCCAGCAACGTATATGAATATTCTTGTGCCTCTGTTTAGCTTTATCTTCCCAGAAACAGTAACCATGAAGGACTTGAGGCGGACTGGACACTGTGACCTTCAATATGGAACAGGAACTGGGCAAGGAACTGCATGAAGAACTGGGCAAGGAGCTAGACAAGGAACTTGGGGCTACCTGCCTTTGAACTCAAGTGTAGATTTGAGTAGGAGCAGGGACCATGGAAGAGGAACTATGGAAGCTAAGAGCCAGCCTTGAATCAAGATGGAAAGATCTCTTCTTGGGTACCTGATGCTTACTGAGAAGATAAGGATTTACTGTGACATAGGAGTAGAAAACTGTGACCCTTGTACTTTGTGTCCATTAAGAAGACAAGCCTCCTTAAGGATGTTTCAATTAAGGACTTATTGAGTGGTTGTACTTTTCATCTCTTAAGGAGGATTATTGCATTAATATAATATAAATGATTGAGTTATTAAATGATTGTACTTTATTTAAAGCTATGTGGCCACTTTGGTGAAAACTATGTGGCCATTTTAATAAGTTGTTATGTCATAACATTGTGAATGCTGTACTTTGATTTCTGTGAATGTTTTGTCTTAATTCAGCATCATGGCTCTACATTTAGCTGTTCTTAATCTTCATAGCAATATGCCTACTTTTCTCCTCTTCAGGAAGTTCTCTACAGACTTTGCCCATTTTTTCTTCAGAAGTATGGACAAAGGTACTCTTGGTCCTCATCTGAAGGGCTGATATACTGATTGACTATCATTACAACACGGAACACTACTATACCGTAGTCCCAGCAAGAGTAGCTTCTGCCTTTTAATTTTCCACGGTGGGCATGAATGTGGGGGAATGGAATAGAGAATATTGTGTTCTATTGCAGGTCCTTGGTTCAGTTGCACAACCATTATAGACCATTATAGTTGGTGGGGAAGGCAGTGCTGAATAAAAATCTTAGAAAGAATGATTCAGTCTTTTCTGCTCTTACTTTGTAGCAAAAATGGGAAACCTCTGGCTCTGAGAATATATATGGCCTTCTAAGTCCTTGGGTGCAACCTTTTGACTGGGTCCAAATTTTATAGAGCAAATCTTTTGAATAAGGGGATATGGTCCATGAATTTTGTATTAAGTCAAAGAGTCACACCTAAGGACCTAGAGGGTCACATGTAGCTTCAAGGCCACCGGTTCCCTACCCCCAGTTGAAGGGATTTTTGCTTCAGTTTTTTTGTACTTTAGACCAGGAAACATCTGAGATTTCTTTTCTCTTGTACATAATTCCTATTTTTAAGATGTTTGAGAGGTTTTCAGTGGCAGAGAAAGTATTTATTCTCCCAAATTTTTGATGAATATACTATTCTTTTCATTATAGCATCCTGCTTCCCCAAGTTTAATCATCATTTTTCTGAGTCTATTTCTGAGAAGCTACTAAAATCAGTAATCTTTGATAAATTCCCATACCACTTCTAACCAAGAAAATATCCCGCCAATGGCTGAAAAAGCAACTAACCTTGTTGTTCTAGAACATCCCTTCCCTTGTTCTAGAAAGTTTGAGATTATGGAAACTCCTTATTTTTTCAACTAGATTTACTTTCCCTTTTGAATTTCTGAGGAGGGAATTACAGAAAGTCCTGGCACAAAAGAGATTATTAGAGAAGGCTCTGCCTGATAGAATATATAGTTGTTGGTCTTTTTTCTTTTCACTTTCATAAAATCTGATTTTTAGGTTTTGTTTGGGGTCAAAAATTAAATATATATAGGCTTTTGTGCTAGTGCAAAGAACATTCCATTTGTCAGTTGCTATAGTTAGTAGATCTATTTTCTTCTTGAAAGTAGGCAGATAGATTGGGTAAATATGTAAATGTTCAGTGTTATCAACAATATATTAAGATATCGTTGACTAAAATGTAAGTAATACAACACATGCACATATGATTGTTTTCTATTGTTTAATATAGGTTGAATATATGGTTGTATTTGATGTCCTGCCATTTAGCAGTATTCTATTGATCTGAATTGCACACATCATTACATTGTATATTTAGAGCTGAGATGGCCAATAACAAAAAAAAAGGTCTCACATATGCCTAAATATTTATAGCGGCACTTATATTTATTTAGTTAGTTGTAGGAGCAAAGACCTAGAAAGAAATTAAATGCTTTCTGTTTGTCAAATACCTAAACAAACTGCGGCATATTAATAAAACAGAGTATTACTGTGCTGTAAATAAGTAGTGTCAAAGTCAAATAGGAATGGGAGCCACTAATCCAGACTTAAGCATTTTTGTTGACCACATACTGACTTAGTTTTATAATGTAATGTTATCTATATTTAATTGCATTTCTATTTATTTTTATTAAATAAATAAATAATACATGTTTCCCAACTTCATTTTAATCAGTTTCATCACACACTTAGGAGTATGTGTCATATGTACCCTGAGGCAGTAGATTTGACACCTTTGTTATAAATAGCAAACGAGACAATGTATGGAAAACCTCTTATGAACTAATGTGTATTTGAAGTAAGCAGAACTTGGAAAGTAATGGAAAGAATAACAAAATAATCAAAAGTGAATACTGCGAAATTATAAGAACCAAGTTTGTTCTCACAGAACAGATATGAGAAGCTACCTTCTTTCATATATTTGTAGAGGTGGGGGTCCACAGATGTGCAACACTGCTTATAACATCAGACTTTTTCAGGGCACTATTGGTAAGCTCCCCACCTTTTCTTTCTTTTTATTTTGTCATTTGATATATAGTAGTGTTGTTTAAAAACATATAAATAATCCTTGGAGGTACATAAAGATAAAAAAACCTATAAATTCACATGATTTATGTTATATAATTTTTTTAAAATTTATTTTCATAAACATTTCCCAACAACATTTTAATGCGGTTGTTTGGGAGTTTTGAGACATCTCTAAGAGATTGGCAGAATGGAAACAGGTAAAAGTGTAAATGATGGAGAAACAAAAGACAGCACTACAAATTCATTTTAGAGCACACTAGAGTTCACTCATATTCACTTCTTATGATCTAGGCCCATACTTCTAATTCAACCCTATTTTCCACTATTCCTTTACTAATATACTTATGTGTATTTGAAGTAAGCAGAACTTACTTCAAATTGTCCATTACGGCCACTCTCTTTGCTATAGCACCTCAAAAGTAATTTTCTTTGTGAACTTTCTGTTTTTATCATACTGCTTCCCTTCTGTGCTCCAGTACCCAAATCCAAATCCTTCTTCAAGATAGCTGAGAATACACCATCTCTGTAATTTTTTTCTTGGTAATTCCAGGTTTTATTGCCTCACTTTTTCTCTAGAAATGCGCTGAACCATAATCTCTACCAGCCTCCAACAAATACAAACCCCAACACCACATCATGGCACTGAGAAAACTATAGGTTCTTGAAGAATATATTACAAACTAAACTCTGAAAGGTTGAATGAAGGTGGAAACACTTCAAACATGACCACAGCAACAAACTTGTGACCCTTAATTGGAGGTTGATACAGTTAGGTGTAAAGAGGCTGATCACTAAAACATTGAATACCTGGTAATAAGTTATCCTGACCTTGTGTCATATAAATATCTATATCTAGACAAGTCATAATGTAAATCAGTGAAGGGAGTGCCAATATCAATAAAATAAAAGACTGCATGAAGAACTGAAGATTATCTAGCAAATGATTGAGAGCTTGATTATAAATTGTCCTGTATTAATCTTCTTCTTGTTGTTGTTTTAATCTTGATTCTAAGCAAACTGTAAATTTTTTTCAAAGTGAGAGACACTGTGGCATAGTCTTTTATTATCTCTATTGGTGCCTCACATGAGACTGAGTACAAAGTAGGAACTCAGTGAGTATTTATATTGATTGTTGTTGCACATGCATGCAAATATTAGAATCTGCATTTTTTTTTACAGTTGCTTCTCTCAGAAAGTATTTATTAAGCATGTATAATTGGAATTAGGGGTGTTAAGAAGACCCTATATCCAAAAATCTTACATTCCCATAGTGATTATTTGACAGAAAATGAGATAATTGTAATACTAACTAGGAGTGCAGTGAAGGGATACTATAATGACACGAAACCTGGTGAAGGAAAGAACATTTCCATTTAAGAAACTGTATGTAATGGGATCATAATAAATATTTGTTTAATAATAGTAATAATAATAATAATTCACATTTATATAACCTTAATTTTTCCTTTGATCCCTGCAACCTGAAAAAAATCATATTGCTTTTTTGAATTTTCATTTCTTCATCTATAAAATGAGGGAGTCAGACTAGGTAATCTCTAAAGCCTCCTACAGCTTTAAATCATATGAATTAAAAATCAATAGCTTTGTTGAATTAAAAATTAATAGCAGTTATTCATTGAGTACCCAGTCTATGCCCAGCTCTGTACAAGACGTTATGAGACATAAAGCGGTGGGGAGGATGGGGCTGACTTTTGTGAAAATGACAAACTCTTGGGGGAGGTAGGAGGAAATTAGAGAGCAGCTTAGGTCCACTCGTCGTATGGTACTTAATGATTTGGTATAGGGCTGTAATATTTGGGAAAGGTCTATAGAGGAGGTGGGTAGGATTTAGAAAAAATAGTCAGATGATATAGCATCAAAGAAGACATAGAGGTAAAAAGGAACACTGTACATATACAGGGTACCTTGAGGAGAACTGGAATGACCTCAGTTAAAGCTTTATTCTGGGTGGGAGTGGGAGATATGATTGAATAAATGGGGTAGGACCACATTATGGGAGACTTGAATGTGAAGCTATAGAAATTTTAGCTTCATACTGTGATCAATGCAAAGCTACCAGGATTCATATGATGTGTACCACATCTATTCACCTTTATAGAGGATGAGAAGAAAGGGCGAGCCATGGCCAAAACCCAGTACAAGATTTCAGTTACTTACTTCCAGGGATTGATTCTAAACAAAGAAAGAAAGAAACAAGCAAAAACTTTTCATTAAGGTTTCTCAGAAGATGCAGTGAGGTGGAGAACTTGGAATTAGAAAACCTAATTCTAAATTACATCTCCACCATTATCAGCTAAGTAATTTTGGCCAATTTACTTCAGTTTTTTCACTGAAGATGATACTTCTCATATTATGTACTTTTTTAGAATTGCTAAGAGGAAATTGCTTTGTAAATTTTTAAGAGATATATAAATTTGAGCCACCGTGCTTTTCAAATCAAAGACTTGTATCCTCCATGGTGGTCCACAATGATGGGATAAAACAGTTCCTTGAAAACCTCGTAGCTTTCTTCATCTCCAGCCACACAGCCCACCTTCATGGAATGGGTGCCCTGGATTGTCCACACAGGTCTGGATGGCATCATCCAGGGTGAAGCCAATTGGTGTAGCCATATCCCGGAGTTTTTCATAGACCTCAGGAGTCAGCTCCTTAGCCATGTGGTCGTTGTGCGAGGATAGGTCAGGATATTCCTCCTCAGGGGAGAAACGGGACTTGAGCATGTTGTGGCTATTGGAGAATGGCATGATGGCAGGAGGTGAGGGGGCTCCGAGGGTCGCGGTAGGTGGGAAGGGTGGGAGGATGCTGCTGCTCAGGCAGCAGCTGTGATCTCAGGCCACTTCAGCCCGAGCTCAGTCACCAAGTCTTTCCTCCTTAATTTTTGAAGAGGACCATATCATCAGTGAGATAGTGACATGACTTGAGGTTGACTTTAATTTGAGGGAGGCTGTGCAAGGTCACTAACCTCACTTTCTCCTCCAGAATCATCTTAGTCCAGTGGCTACATATGCATCAAAATGACTGGAGATGACTCAGGATACAATGGGAGACCCTGGCTGTTTTAGACTAAGGTCTTTTTAGGCTCTCACTTTGAATAAGCCTCTTTAAGTAGTTACTCAAGGGATGGCCCCTTTAATCAGAAAAAGAAAAAAAAAATCAAACTGAGAGGGGAATGTCCTTAGAGTTCCTGGTCAAAATGAAAACAGTTACTGTTTAGTATTTATTAACCAATTGGAGAGGTGTGCCAACCTACTTGGTTTATGGAAATTACATATTAAGAAGGTGACAAGGGTGGTCAGATGTTAAAGGTCCAGGAGCACCCAGAAACTGAGGGAAGTTCCAGAATGCTATAGGAGTAGAGCTAAAATTTTTAAAGTTCAGAAAAGCAGTATCAGAATGAGTCTTGTATTTGAAAGTCAAATTTTGTATTCATCTCTTTTTTCTTTCATCAGAAATTTTTGAAAGATCTTTATTTCATTAAATGATGTTGTTGTTGTTGTTGTTGTTTGCCCTGAGGGATTATACTCAGTTTTGCTGGTCAGGTTATTCTTAGTTGTAATTCTAGCTCCTTTGTCTCCCCAAATGGTATATTATGAACACTCTGCTTCTTCCATGTGGAAGTTGCTAAATCTTGTATAATTCTTACTATGGTTCCATTTTATCTGAGTTGTTTCATTTTGGCTGCTTAAACAATTTTTTTTATGACCTGAGAGCTCTGAAAATTGCTTATAATATTTCTGTGCAGTTATTATTTTGGGATATCTTTCAGGAAATGATCAGTGGATTCTTTCAATTTCTATTTTAATCTCTGGTTCTAAGATATTGGGGAATTTTTACTTTATAATTGAAAAAAAAGATGCCTAGTCTCTTTCATTGATAATGGTTTTCAAGTAGTTCAATAATTCTTAAATTATTTCTCCTCAATCTATTTTCTAGTTCAGTTGTTTTTCTAGTGATACATTTCACAGTTCCACTTTTTTCATTCTTTTAAATTTGTTTTATTGTTTCTTGATGTCTCATGCAAGTATTGACTTCTATTTGCTTAACTGAAGTTTTTTTAAGGAAATATTTTCTTCAATGAAAGTTTTTTCATGTCTTTTAACATTTAGACACTTATTTTTTCCTCTTTAACCAAGCTGTTAATTGTCTTTACATAATTTTCTTGCATTACTCTCACTTCTTTTGCCAATTTTCCCCTTAGGTTTTCTGTTTTATGTTTAAAATAAATTTTTTGGTCTTCCAGGAATTCTCATGTTCAATTATATTTAACCCCATTTGAGACTTACTTGTAGTTGTTTTGATGGATTATTTTTTTCTGATTTTGTATCTCAGACACAAAATTATCTATCTTATCTATTAACATTGTAGCTTTTTTCTGATCAGTTTTTTTCCCTCACTTTTGTAACCTACTTTTTGACTGATATTTATGTTAAAGTTACTCTGTTCATGGTGTATGAGTTGGAGGTGGTGTACTGTTCCAAGATACAGACTTTTTTAACTGTTGTTTTCAGAGCTAGTTCTGAGGGCTTGTAAGTTTTTGGTATTACCAAGGTGGTATGATTGAAGGAGAAGTGTGATGATAGCTCTGCTGGGATGATCTCTGGTCCTTGAACAGGAAAGGCTCTTGTTCCTTTGGGGCCACAAGTGATATTACTCCTCACAACACTGCTCAATTACTAACATAAGCACCCCTCTATGTGCTTTAAATCTGACCAAGAAATGGGTATAGGCAGTGGCCTTGCTAAAGAAGACACAGTGCTGTGCCCAGAGCCAGTAAAATGGTCTGCTGACATCTCTTTTTGAAAAATTGCCCAGTGCCCTTACTGTCTCTAGCTTGAGAGTTTCTGATCATGCTGCAATCACTGTCACAGCCACTTCCAAAGCCCATAACAGGAGTGGCTAGCATGTGGGCTCTGGCCTAGACCCACATTGGTGTTATTGACCTATCTTTCTAACCACTTAAGTTATCTTGGACTGGAAACATGTCTCACCCTAACTTTTGATGGTGTGCCTACAACAGACTTCAATTTGAGACATTATTATAAAGTTGTTTGGAGGGGAATGTTGTGAAAGTTGGCTATAGTACATCCCTTACTCTGAAATCTTAGAATGTGAAACTCTTAAAATAAAGTATAGATAGGATCAGTTGTCTGGGCATGTGCCATTAGCTCCTGATGCCTGAGAGACTAAGGCTTATTTGTGTTCAGGAATTCTAACCTACAGTAGGACTAAAGCTTATTAGACTGCTCTTTACAGCAATATGGTGAAGGCCTCAGCAGAAGGATGATCAAGGGGGAACAAACCAGTCCATGTTGGAAAATTAGAGTAGGTTAAAGTCATAGTGCCAGTTAGTAATGGTTTCAGGACCATGAGTATATCAGCAGTTGCTGTATTTCTAGACTGAGTAAGAAAGAGAGAGCCATCTTCAAAATAAAAGAAAATATAAAAAGAAAAAAAAGAAGGGAAAGGAAGGGAGAGTAAAGTACAGCAGGGGAGGGGAAGGGAAGGGAAGGAGAGAAGGGATAAAAAAAGGAGAAAAGAATATAGTAGGGGGAAGGAAAGAAGTAGAGGGGATAGAAAAGAAGAGAGTGAAGGTAAGGGAGGGAAGAAGAAAGACAAAAAGATGGGAGTGAAAAAAAGGAGGGGAAGTGAAAGAAAAAGGAAGAGGAAGGAAAAGAAGGGGAAGGGGGAGGGAAAAGATGGGAAGGTGAAGAGAGCAATGATTCAGGAGGATTTAATTTAATACAAAGTAAAAGTTAAAGAGAGAGAATTGACAACAGCAGTTTTTCAATCCATTCAGGATACTATGTTAAATAAAGGTTTCTCTAATAGGGGAAAAAATGTAGTATACTCAATAAAAGACAAAAGATTAAATGTTTTGGGACAGAGACAAGCAATTTTGTGCCTACAGCAAAGATCATGAAATAAGCTATCAGAAAAACTTTATAATTCAATAATTTGTGAAGTAAAAGTGATAAAAGATATGATTAAGACAAATTCAGTTGAGCAGGTTGGGTAATTAGTTATAATAGTGGCTCACAGATGAGTATTATTAACAATGTTCCTAACATAATTAATCATTCTTATTAACTTGGTCCTGAACTTGATTGTTCCTATGCTACTGAAGAATACCACCTCAGGAACAGCTTTATCATGGGGAAGCTTTATTTTGAAATGAAAGAATAATATAATATATCTAGAGTATTATTTCATCCCCTCCAAAAAATAAAACAAATTAAAGGGATATGGTATCTAATTGTCACTATTCTTTAGGAATCTGAATGAATCAATTAATTTGTCACTGCCTAAGTGTTTTTATCTATTAAGACTGCACTACTTATCAATCACAAGAATAGAATAAAAACATTTTGTATTGACATTTAAAATGTGGACAATAGGCTTACATACTAAATGAAGAAAAAGGAAAACAGTAGAATGATACCATCTGCTTAAACAAATAGATGTTGCTTCCCTTCCACTCCCCTCCCCCATATAGATCTTCATTTTTTAAAGCAAGCAAATTCGACTGGATTTGTTAACAGAACAGCAGGCTAAATGTTTGTGAATGAGGCACCTCTGTTTTCTAAGAAGCTTTTGAATATATTCCATTTGGCTCAAATTTTTGGACACAACTGGTGTATTTGTTCATTCCTCACTGATGTTTAGAAAACTAGACAGAGAAATAGAAGTCATTCAAGGAGCAAAGGGGAGGAAATGATTTAGGATCCCTAAATTTAAAAAAATAGTACATTTTAAAATGGCTTTTAAAATACAGGCATATTTTAAAGTCAAATTGTTACCATAGGTTTATGCAAGATTTACAATGTGAATTCTACACTGTAGAATTTGACAGAGGTTTCCAAAATGGACTATACCACCCCCTATGGTGGTGGAACAATCTAGGGACAGGGCATAATAGTGCTTTTGGGTGCAATTGGGAGGTGTTGAATAAAAATAAGGGGGGCAGTGAAAGCATAAGGGAATAAAAGAGGAGAGAAGAAAATTTTGAAAAACCATTTACACATGTTTCATCTATTATGTAAAAGAATTGAAATTGTAGTAATTATATTATCCAAATAAACAAAATGCAAGTTATAGCCCATCATTGTTTAAGTCTGCCAATAGGTCTTAACAAGTAAGTGTTGGCTGGTGAATGTGTTATGCATTGTCACGAAGTCCGGCATTCATCAGCAGAAATATGTATGTGTAATGACATTTTTTTTACAGTATGATTCTACACAGTTACATGATACAATATTGTGTCATTAAAATTTCAATGTAAGAAAAATCATACATTTACAATAAATTATTAAATTTAAGATGAATTATTTTAAAGAAACTGAAATTTTTTGAAATGATACAAATTTCCAAAAATATGAAAGGGTTAAAGCATGTAGATTTCCAATGGATACTGAGGTTTTTTATTTTATTTTATTGAAAAGAGGCAGTAGGCCAAATAAGTTTGGCACCCTTTGGGGTAGATGAGCAGAAAATAAAAGTGGTTTCATGTTCTATGCATTAAAGTGGTTTATGTCATAAAACTCTTATCTCTGAATTCTGTGTATATGTGTGCACCTCTGTGTAATATAGATGTTGTCTTAACTGATAATGGGATACCTGTTTCCCTTATAAAATATCTTGAGTATCCATGTTACTGAATGCTTACTGAAAGTTTATATATACATATGGGTGGAAGGAGAATAAAGGATGCCATAAACGTACTGGGTGAACACACCAAGTTATTTGAATCATAAATGATTACTTAGAGAAAATTGAGATTTCCTGGATGGCCAGAGATTTTAAATGACTTCTTCTATTGTGCTTAGTATTTGTGGAATTGTGTTGAAATAACAGGTGTTGAAATAACAAAAATGCATTTTTGTATTTTATTTTAAAATTCCAGATTTTTGTTTAATTTTAGTTTTCAAAAATGAAGGGTTAAATATGCTCAAGGATATATCTGAGTTTAAAATGGGAAGAATAGCTTTAATAATACTTAATGAAATGAAATTTAATAAAAGAAAACAAATATTGCTTTCTTTGTTGAAATAATTAAAAAGTCCATTTTTACCCATACAATATGATAATATAATTGAAATAAAATGTCTAAATTAATAAAGGTAAAATAAAGTTAGTGAATTTGTGATAGAAAAATATCATTTTTAATAACTTAACTATTGATAAATCTAACGAGTAAACTGACAATGAAGATACAAATTGTTCAAAATATTAACTTCTAAAAGAGGCAAAAGAAATGTATTGCTATTTTAAAATTTGAAGAACCCTCTATTTTCATTTATTTTATGGTATCATTAACTGCTCACAACAATTACCTGGACCTAAAGAAATCACTTGTCATTTTGGTCCTATCATAATAATTCAGTGTAAAATAGGTTTACTTTTATAGTAAAGAATAGAAAGAGGACTTGGAGGAAGAAAAGAGAAGGACATGATTGCAAAAGAACATATTAAAGAAAACATTAGGGAAAATTAGAAGAGTAAACTTCAATTACACCCACATAAGTGTACACACATACATATAGGTGTATATCTCTGCATAAAAAATACTCAAGAAATAAAGGCAATCATTGACTGCAATGAAGCAGGTCAAAAACATTTGAATGACTAAAAGATGACTACATAGCATTAACTATTTAAGAAAATAATTTCTAAAGTAACTGATCAAGCAGCTTGTATTCAAAGCAATTCCCAGTTGCAAGGTACCATTCCCAATATACCAGGACTAGAGGTGATTACAAAAAATAAGATGCAACAAATTAAAAAAAAAGAGAGAAGGCAAAGGGTGAAAGAATCCAACCATAGAACGTTACTATGGGATTAGAGAAGACCAAGATTATTAAAATAAAGTTAACCAATTAGGAAAGAAGATGCAAAATCTTAAGGTAAGACAACTCATTGAAAGTCAAAATTTAGCAAGGGGAAGCCAGCAAAGTTTTAAGAGACCAAGAAATAATATAATAAAATACAAAAATAATAATATAAAAATATAAATATAAAGCATGAACAATTATAAGAGAACATAAAACATCTGACAAGAAAAACAACTGATTTGGAAACGAGATTAAGAAGAGGAAAGATTATAAATAATCATACTACCTGAAAAATATGATTAAAAAAATCTTGATTCAGTAATACAAGAAGCAAGGAAAATTTTCCTGAAGCATTAGAAGAAGAGGTGAAAATTGAAATAGAAAAAGAAAGGATCCATCAATTACCACCTGATAGAAATCCTATGAAGAAAACTTACAAGAATATTATAGTCAAATTCTGAAACCCCCAACTCAAGGATAAAATATTATGAGCAACAAAGAAAAAATGGATAAAACAATTTGATATGGTGGTGCCACAGTTAGGATCACACAAGATCTAGCAGTGGTGACATTAAAAGACCACAAGTCTTGGAACACTATAAATTGAAGAGCAAAATAAATGGGTTTGTGGCCAAAAATGTCATACCCAGAAAAGTTAAGCATAAACCAGAAAGAAAGAAAAAAAAGCTACATTTAATTGATTTTAAGGCTTTCAGGTAAAGTACCTGATCTTAATAAATTTGACATAAAAGAGGCAAAAGAAATATAAACTTGTACATATCAAAGGCTAATTACAAGGCACTCAACAAGGACAGACTGTTGACCTTTTTTATGAGGGAATATAAAATGTATGCCTAAGATTGTTAATATTTGAGTAGTTCATAAGAAAGATCAAGTAGACTTGAGAATGATATAATTTTTAAAGATAAAACAATTTAGGAACAGGTAAAAAAGTAATTATTTTATAAAATTGTTGTTCTAGAAGAAGAAACAGAAAAATTAGATGGAGGCAGAGGGTTGGTAGTTCTGGAAACTTACTTTTATCAGGAATGGGTTTAAGAAGAAATGGGCAGAAGTAAAGTAGAGGAGTCAGGAGGAATGGGAAATAAGAGATATGTACAATGCATAAAATAAAGATTAGGAATAGAATTTGTTAGCAAACAAACTATAGGGATGATAATCATTATCTCAGACAATGTTAATGCTAAAATGGAAGTAATCAAAAGAGAAAAATAGGGAAACTGCACTAGGTGTCAGCCATATTCATAACATTGTTTTGGATTGTCTAAAATAACTAAAGAGTATAAGGTAGGGATATTCTTTGGTATAGGAACTACTGAGTTGGTGGACTTGGAAAAATATGGAAAGACTCAGACTTCTGAAGGAAGAGATTATCCCCCTTCAGAGAAACAGAGGACAAATAAGTACAGTTTGATCTTATATAGATGCATATGAACATATGTCTATATATGAATATGATTATAGATATCTAAGTATATCTATGTGCATGGAAATATATGTATATACTATGCATTTGTGTACATCTGTATGTATGTATGTATATATGTATATGTGCATCTAAATGTACCAATTCTACATGTAGTCTTCATTGTAGCAGAGTAGAGGAGGAAGGGGTGAAAAATAACAAAGTAAAAAGTGCACATCAGAGAACAAAAGGAAACTTACAAGGAAGCAAAGATGAACAACTGAACACAAAGCCTATAATTTAAGCCATATTGAAATAGAAATGTATTAATATATATGTTGTATCATCTCTTAAATTCTGTTGTGAACATGACAATGCTTTTTCCCCCTTTTCTTATTTTGAATTTAAGTTTTGATATTTAAATGTAAACTACAAAAATGAAAAACAAAGAAAAAAATTCCCTTTGCATTTGTCTTGGTACTTGAAATATTTGAGTTTCATTAAGTATCATTACTACTGGCTGTATATGGTAGTTAAATCCCAGCTTTAGTTGTGAATGGTATATGAATTCTTTTTGAATACTAAGACTATAACATTCCCCATTAAAATGACAGATATCACACAGGCACATAATCTTACTCATATTTTTGTTCTTTCTGTATTCTACCGCTTTTTCTCATTCAGTTTCAATAGGGTGAAAGCTTATGCAATTATTACAAAAAAGATATATGCTTTTCCCTGATTTAATGCTATAAGTAGTAATGCTCCAAACCATTATTTGGTAAAGAAGTATAATACTGACTCTTCATTGGTCTGTCTTCTTTTTGGTATGATTGCATAATCTGCCCACAATTAAGAAAGTAGCTATACATGACACCACTTAATGAAAATTGGGTTCTTTGTCAGCTATAAGATCCCCCTTATGAATAATATAAATAAAAAAGCCAAAAACCTCAGAGCTTTTGGAGAAATAGCATGGGTGGCATTGTTTATTCTATTCTATTTCATAAAGGTAAAATAACAGGTATGAATCTTTCCACACATGAAATTTGGCTGATGATTCAAGTTCATAAGACTGTTTAATGTGACAACATATTCTATGCTAGCAGAGAGACAGCAGGAGGATCAGCAACCCCAGTGGGGCCAATGAAGGGGCAAGGTTAGGTGGGTGGTCAGCACACTACAAGAATGGAGAGATGGGTGAGAGAAAACATATTTACATGTCACCATCTAGACAGATCCTAGGTGGCTTATTCCATCTCTGGAAATTACTATAATATAATTTTCCAGACCTCATGCACTACAGGTCTATAGTTTTTGAGAAATATTTCATTTCATTGTTATTAATATGTGTTTGAGTAAGTCTTTGATTATAAGATCAACTTAATTAGGCATATTCAACAGATTAACATTTGAATGTGTATTATATGAAGGATATTTAAACTGATATTAATCTGTTATTTATCTCTACCATATAATTATATGTCTACACACTTCCCAATCTGAATCATATCTAACCAGCTAGGTTATATAGTGGATAGACAGCTGGATGTTGAGTAAGGAAGTCCTGATTCCTGATGCTTTCTAGCTGTGTGACCCTGGGCAAGTCACTTAACATGAATTTGCCTCAGTTTCTTGAGGTATATTTTAAATGAGAATAATAAAAGCACCTAAGCCTACAGTTTTGTTTTGAAGATATATTTGTGAAGTGTTTTGAAGACTTTAAAGGATGATAATTTGTAGCCATTATCAAATTCAAATTATATAATCGAGACGTATTTTATATTGTATAATCCTATCCTGGTAGATATCCTAATAATTGTAGTGAAATTAAAAACTGGGAGGCCATAAAAAAAGAACATATTTACCTTGGAAGTATAGGACAAGCAGATTCCAGAACAAAGAAACAAGGAAACAAACAAACAAAAAAACCTTTTGTGGCTGAATAATTTCAGAAATATTTAGTTCTATATAAAAAGAGAGCTATGCAAATAAAAAGGAAAACCCTTCATTGATGTTTCTCCCTAACCTCTTGTTCCCAGAAAAGAAAAAAAAATAATAAGTAATTAAAGATCAGGAAGTTAAAAATGATTTGCAGGAAGCAATTACTTCCTATTACATGAGAGATAGGAATTTGGTTGGCATTATCCTATGCTAATATATTGGGATCTGGAGCTTCAGAGGATTCTGTTGACTATAAATAACTATATTTGTGGGAAAAGTATTGCTTGACTTGACATAAACTGGTGCCTCAATATGCCGTTTCTGAATTAGTCTCTTGGACGATTATAGGGATTAATTAAATGGTAGGTGACCCTTTGTTCAAAATTCAGATAACTCTGAGAAGTAAGAGTTTATGGGCAGTTTTATTATCTGCACAGATGAACTTGATGCTTGTGGAAAACTTGGAACTTCTTTGCTTACCAAGTAATAATAAGTTTACAAATAAAATTCAGAACTTTAGAATGTCTTATTTTACCAAAGAAATGAAAAAGCATGGCACAGGAAAACACACACACACACACACACACACACACATACACACATGATTTGGAATTAGAAGAACTAGGTTGAGTTAATGTTCTGCCACTTACTGTGTGGTTTTGGGGAAGTCTATCCACCTATCTGGATTTGTGTTACTTCATCTGCAAAGTTTGTGAATTGGATTAGATGACCCCTCCTTAACTCAGACTTAATGATTTTCTACTAACGAGATGGGACCAAAATAATATAAACATGTAAAACAAGATTAAAAGAAAACATTTTAATAGCTACCTCTTATTGTCTTGCTTAGCTCTAACCTGTGGGTCAATCATGGCTGTCTGTTTATAAAAAGCAACAAAAGAAAGATCGAATAAGATGTTACTGAAATTTCCATCTCCAATAAGCTGTAGTTCATAATTATAATAGAGGTTATGACACTATTTATGTCACACAGATTAAATTTTGTTTTTTATTGCAGACATTTCTTATTATAAATCTTTGACTGCTTTCAGAACTTGATTAATATGGCCTTAAATACAAATCATTGCCAAATGTCATCACATTGCAGACCATAACTGCTCTAAAATCTTCTTCTGCTCTATTTCCATTGCTAAAGCCTTCAACCATGAATTAATCATTTGAGAAATTAGAACAAGTTCGGTTTCCATCTGCAACTTTTATTTTCTGTACCCTTACTTAAAAATTCTTCTCCTAAAATAACCATGTTTCCTTGTGACCAATTTATCTGATACAGAAAGCCCAAATATACTAGCAAAAAACATTTCCAATAGGGAAATTATTTTAAGCAAATGAGGGAGGAGTTATGAAGCCAGAATTGTGATGGGTACTGAAAATCTTTTTTTTTTTTTGTCTTGGAATCTTGGTCATTTGTACAGAGACTTCTGTAGTTTCTATTTAAGTTCTCTGTCTCTGTGTCTGTGTCTGTCTGTCTGTCTGTCTCTCTCCCTCTGTTTCTCTCTCTCTGGCTTTTGCTCTTATAGAAGGGAAGACAGTCAATATATCTGAGGTGAGATATCCACAGAGGAGGGATAACTTTTTATTTTTATTTTATTTTTTTCTGGATCTGACCTTAAGCCAAATAGTGTATCTCCAGGAGGTGAAAAGACATTTTTTCTGGCAGTAACTAGACATAAGCTTGACTGTATCTATGGAATCTAGTGAAGGAGAAAAGGAAGAACTATTTCCCTTTCACGTCCAGAAATGAATATATTTTGAAAACATTATATGACATCAGTCACTAAAATTACCCAATTCCTTTAGATGTGTAGAAGGCATGAGATTTTGTTCTAACTAGGATATAGTAATAGAAAGTCAACTGCTTTGTTGATGGCAGATGCAGATAATAAAAGCAGTAATGTGAACTAGGAAAAAACAGAACAAACTATTTCATTTCTTGATTGACTTATGTATTTACTCAACTTTATATGCATGTCAGTTGGGAAGGTTTTCTGGAGTAAAAATATTTTGCAGTTTCCAAATATTTTCTACGGCTTTTTCATGGGAAAGAGGCCTCAATCTGGGATAGAACATAGAGAAATTCATCAATGATCAAGCAGCAATTATAAGGAATTTTTAACTTAACTCAGATAGGCATTCAGACCCATGAAATTTCCATTTAGACTACATGCAAGAAACCAAAGTAAGAGGTAATTTTAGCCTTGGGAAATTTTGCTAGGTTTTTTTTTTACCTTAATTAGCTGGTGATTCATAACTGTTAGCTATCCATGAAAGAAGTGTTTGTCTTTGCCAGAAAGAGGCTTTCAAGTCACTGCATTTTGTCACATGAGAATAGTTTAAGAAATGCTTATGGCTTACTGAAACTCAGAAATCTGTATTAGACAGGAACTCAGCAACAATGTAATTATCTGACATGACAATCAGAGACAACATTCACAACATGTAATGGCCAACAGCAGAAAGAAACACGATGACATCCAAAGAAGAACCAATGGCCCTATGTTAAGAAGTGAGTTCTCTGGTCCATCATATATCTTGGGATACAGTATTCTTCTCTGTGTGTCTTATACATGTGCTCTCCACCATTAGTGTTATGGTAACCTGAGGAAAATGCTATCATGTTATCATGGATGAATTTTTGCTGTGTTGTTCATTATGGTATTTGATTAAATGGAATTTTCTATTAATGTGTTCTCTGGACAGTGAATGCATGAATAACGGCTCCTGGTTTATGGTTCTGAGTTCTATCACAAAAACTACTTGAACATGAGTATATGAAATTTTAGGACTAAAGAATGTTTCTAAAAGATACTTCAGGTAATACATAAGCATAGTATGACATTTACCACAGTTTCCCCTCTTTCTCACTCATTCCCTCTTCTTCTTTATAATTAAAGTAAATAATTGGAAAAAAATATTTTATTTGAATATAGCATTTCTGGATCTTCAGAGATCTTTAATGACTCTAAATACTTTGACTTCTCTTTAATTCTCCATAACAAAATTTTCAGAAAGCTATTGACAATTAGAAGAAAGAGTCATGCAACATATTTGCAAAAAGAATGTATGGATGGTGTCTAAGTTTATACTGGCATTAACCAAGAATGCTACTGATAATGAAAAGTTTCCTGAAAATTTTGAATCCTGTTTTTCTTTGTTCTTATTAAGAAACCAAAATAATATTAAAAAAGAAATTTTTTATTATCAGGTAACAACCAATTTCTATGGTGTAACTCTAATTCAGCTTCCTTTATAGAGATTATATAGGGATTATTTTTATATTATTATATAATTATTAGAATTATATAATACAATTATAACAATTATATAAATATTATATTATACATAAATATAATATGATTATATAATTATATTGTTATTATAAGTATAAATATTCACATGAATTTCAACTTAAAAGATGCACAAAAATAAGATGTGTAATGGATGTAATGGACACTACTTCAATTAAACCTCTATAAGGAAGCTGTTGGTCCAAAAAAACAAACCCAAGAAATGAGTAATAGAGGGAAAGTAGAGTTCTTGACTATTTATTAAAGATTTTTAATTATTGTAAATTAATCTCCAAAATGAAGACTCAAAATGTAGAAGCTACTTAGCCATCAAACACTTGATCTCTTTGCCAAGTATAGAAAGATGGAAGCCAATGGCAATGCTAGTTTAGAATGCAAATTCATTTGTTAATTCTTATAGAGAAGGATAGAGAGGCATTTTGAACCATATAACCTTACAAACTAAGAAGTACATGAGGAGGAAAAAGTGTGTAAATAACTTGAAGAATGAATAAAGTCAGATTATGATGGCATGTAATGATAAAATTTGAAAGAGAGCAATAAATGTAATTTTAAAAATGCAAATCTGTCTAATAAAACCTTTTGTCCTTCAGTAAATGGAGAGACACCACATTTGGAATTTACCATTCCAGTAATCAATGAACTTCATGACTAATAAATGATGATGTCGATCACCATCAGCACCATCATCATAGACAGCATTTATATAGACCATTGAGGTTAGCAAAATGCTTTTTTTATGTTATTCTACTTCATCCTCACAACCCCACTATGAATTAGCAGCTATCATTATCCTTGCTTTACCAAAGAGGAATCTCACAAGGTACAGAGATGTGAAATGAATTGCCCAGTGGCATACAGCTAATAAATATCTGAGACAAGATTTGAACTCAAGTATTACTGACTTCAAGTCCAGCACTTTGTCCACTACCCAAAGAGTACTTGATTAGGAAGCTAGATGGCACACTGGATAGAATTCTGGGCCTGGAGTCAGGAAGAACTGAATTCAAATCTGGCCTCTGATACTTATTAGTTATATAACACTGGATATGTCACTTAATTTCTCTTTGCCTCATTTTCCTCATCTTTACAAGGAAATAATAATGATAGTACCTCACTCCATGAGTTTCAGTGAGGACCAAATACGATAATAAACATAAAGTCTTTTGCAGAGTGTGTAGCAATACTAAGTGTTGTCTAAATTTTTGTTATTAGCATACACATATACACGTGTACACTTACACATAAGCATGTATACGTGTACATACACACATACGTGATACACAAATATACACTTATGTATATATTTATCTGTGTATATGATTTTTCTAGAGGTGATATAATTTTAAAGCATTGAGAAATATCAAAATATACTGAAAAGCTGAGAATAACTGATATACGGCCAAAACCATGGACCTCAGTCTGTCTGGGTAATGTTTTGAAAATGCAATAAATGTGATGTTCAGAAAAGAAAATGTACTCTTCAATCTAGAAAACCATTCTTAGATTTAAATTGCAAGAAAAAAAGGAATAAGGGAAAGTTACATATCTATCTCTCTATATCTATATCTATGTCAATATCTCTACATAGATAGTTGTGACAATACTCTTTCTAATAGCAAATAATTTTAAACCAAATAGGTGTCCAATAAATTATTGGATAAATTGTGCTATGTGAATATAATAAAATATAATTAACATAGGAAATGAAGAATATTAGGAAATATAGAAATTTGTCCTTATTTGTCTCAGCTGTTACAGAGTAAACTAAAAAAATCATTTATACAAAAATCATGATGATGAAAGCAATTTGGAAGAGCTTCAAATTTAAATGGAGGGCATTAAAAGAATTGATAAGGGATGAGTTAAATGTTTTTTCAGAAGAAATTATTTGTTGACTTTATCCCTATTTATTTGTTCTATGGGTTCTTTGGGGGGCAGAGTAAAGTATTAGATAATAACAGTGAGATAGAAAAAGAAAGAATTCTCAATAAAATGGGTTTTCAAAGCAAGTCATTAACCTTAATATTATTTTCAAAAGGTGCTAAGAAAATGTCAGTATCTAATCACCAGTATGCTTACTTTTCTATCTATATAAATCTTTATAAAAATAATCTATACATTTATTGTGGACAGCTTTGAATGTTTGAGAAAGGAATATAATGCTTTATGCAAATATGTTCTATGGCAAATGGTATCTTTACTATTATTAAACTGACAAAAAGGATTATAGAAAATATAATTCCAGATAGTGTTTATAGTTTCCTTACTATGTTTGCTATTTATATAACAATAATGCATTATATATTATTATTCTATGTGCACTATAAAATTGATCCCATAGAGATAAGCATTGCCTTAAAAGTGCCCCTCTAAAGCTGTATCTTCCATGAATATGTTAACATTATGTAAGATTATTTTAATGATATAATAGATATGACTATTGGTTTTCTAATGAATAACATCAAGGGGAGCATAAAAGAATAAGATGTATCTTCAACAAAAATGATTGTCAAGACAAATCCAAATGAAAGATAGATTATCTAGAGATGAGATCTTCTAGATGCTCCAATTTGTATATGACACTATACTGATTAAATGAAAACCTGACATACTGCATAGGCTCCTAAATTAGATGTGTAAAAATTTAAGATACAATATATATCCACATCTAGAAAAACCAAAAACCAAAAGCAGGGAGTCTGAATGTAGATCAAAGCATACTATCTGACCTCTTTTTTGACGTTTCTTTTTTTCTAATGATTCCTCTGATTGGTTCTAATTCTTTTTTACAACATGACTATCATGAAAATATATCAAACATAAATGTAAATCTATAGTTTAAATCAAATTGCATGCCTTCTTGTGGTGAGGAGAGAGGAAGGAGGAGGAGAAAATTTAGAACTCAAGATGTTGTGGAAGCGAATGTTGGAAACTGAAATAATAAAATAAATAACTAAATAAAAGAATATAGCATACTTAATAGCCTAGGAAAAGCCAAGTGGATAAATGAAGAATATTTACTAATGAGTCTTTGTCTAACAGTTGGGTTAATATATATACATATATACATATGTGTGGGCATGTACACATACAATTTTTATTGTTTGTTTTTGTTTTATTGTTTGTTTCAATTTTCCAACCTATTTCTGGACTTGGAATTTTATGCTAAAGTTGGATTCTGCTCATCTAGGTGGTGGGAAGGCACTGTCACAAGGTTTGAGCTTTTTTTTTTTGGCTACTCTTTTCAGAGTTAGTTTTGGGAGTCTGAAAGTTTTTTGGTGTTTCCAAATTAGTGTGGTCAAGGAGAAGTATAGTCACTGTTCTCCTTGTCTGTTCTCAAGAAAGAAGCCTTGCTCCCTTGTATCACAAGTGTTAGTAACCCTCTTTGCCCTGGAACTGAGATTAGTCCCCTTGTTCCCTTGTGTTTACAAGTGGTAGTGTTCTCCTCTGCCTTGACAATAGAATCCAGAACTTGACAAAGGTGTTTCAACTCCTGGTCTTTTTCCTAATGTCAGCTCAGGGCCCCACTGTAATATTTTTTTTTCTGACCAGTTTTACAATCTTTCTACCTTCTCTTATCTGAGAATTTTTGAAGCTGCTGCTTCCCCAGTCACAGTCACTCCAAGTACTGCCACTGGTGTAGCTCACTGGTGTGCCCTGCTATTCCCCTCCCCCTGCAGTGTTCCAGACCTGTCCTACTGGCATCCTAAATTGTCTTGGATTAGAAAAATATCCTATCTCATCCTTTTGCTGGCTATACTACCCTAGAATTCAATATGATACATTGTTTTAAAATTATTTGGAGGGGGATGTTGGGAGAGTTCAGCTTGCTGCCTCTTACCTGCCTACTCGAAAACTAGATTTTTAAAAACTTATTTTTCAGGATTTCCTGGAATTTCCTTTCCTGTGACATTGATTTTTAAAATGTCCAATGATTCCAATGTATTGAACATTGAAGGACTACCAAAAAGGTCCTAAGATCTATAGAACACGTAGAGGAAAAAAACCCTAGCTCAATTCAATTCAGTGTTTTTTGAGCATTTATTATATGTTTATCACAGAGCTGTTTCTTTTAAAATATAACCCCCATCAATTGTGCTCAGAAAGAATATTAGAGTCTTTTTTAACCCTGCACTAAATTAAAATGCTTTAAGTTAAAATTGATTTTTTTATATAAAATAATGTGTCAATTTATGGTGATGATAAACTCATCATTTGAATGTTACTACTAATTCTATGGATCATAAAAGCACATCAAGACTATACTAAATGATAGGTTTTAGGGGTGAAGAAATTGGGATGTATAGTAGGGCACAGGGTAGAGACCTAAAATGAAATAATATATTTATTGAAGTACATGACATCTTTGTGAAAATATTCCTCCTTTTAAGACTGAATTAACCTAAACTACTTGGTGCAGCTATGTAGTCAATATCTAAAACGTTTACCCACGTAATAGTTTGTAATGATTCTGACTGAATGGATGATTCAGTCCTATATACAATTTGCTGTGATATATAACCATATAATATCTAACAACAGTAATTGGTTTGATGAAAAATTGACATTAGGTGTAATAGCAATTCATGGATCAGTTGATTTCATAGCAACATTATTATAACTTGGAACTTTGTTCCTAGGCAACCAAATTTGAACTATAAAAGCTTAAAATAGTAGTTTTCCAGACATCTGATACTAAATGGATATAAGACTGAGTTTTTTTTTTTGCTTCATTTTACATTTTTTTTCTATAAAGAATTCTTCATTATTCCTTTAGTTTAGAATCTTGTGATTTTCTTACCTGGTGGCTAAAATATGGTGGAGACACATTGACATTTGCTATTCCTTTTTTTTTTAATTTGAGGTAAAAGTTGATCCACAGACTCATGCCTTTTTATTTTTGTGTTTTAAAGCCTTTCATAAATTTTCCCTGATCTTTGCCTATTGGCCCCAAACATAGACCCATACACTGCAATCTACCCAATCTAGCCTATTCTCTTTTGCTAACAGGTAACAATATATTTCTCATTTCACTGTCCATTCTCCATTCTTTGTGAGCACTCATCTCTTACTTTGGTTTCATAGCATAGCTATACATTTAAAATGCATCAAAACCATCACATTTTATGTAACTAATCTCCTCAAGCCTTCAACAACTAGGGCTATCCCCACCTTAGAATTAAATACTTTGCATATTAATTCTCTATATGCTTATACATGTCCTTATTTTTTTATCCCATTAAAATGTAAATTCAGAAAAAATATTTAATTTATTGTGTTTTCATCTCCAGATTTTAGCATAGTGTCCGACATATATTTAATTTGCTTCTTTGTCCTTTGAACATTTTTGGATTGGATTTTCCTCATCTTGATACTCATATACTTCTAAGATATTGCATTAGAATCTTTTATTTTTCCTCCTAGAATATAATGCTCCAAAGTATATTCCCTATCTGATAACTCTCTCATTCTATTGCCTGGCTACCCAAGCTAAGCCAAAGGAATGGAGGCACCTATTCAAATGAAAATGCAGCCCACAAGTACTGACTCAGCTTGAACTTAGAGAAGATACAAAGCCTTACACATACACTTAACATGGATACACTCCACATGGTCTCTTTTCATGTCATATTATTATTTATACTTACTCTGTGTTCAGATAAATATCATAATGTATGACCTAGAGAGAATAAAATATGATGCAACTAGAATGTTCTTGTCTTAATTTACCATATGAATGTCAGAATAATGGAATCTCAGAGTTAGAAAGAACCACAGTAGTAATCTAATGTAAATTGTATCTTAATGCACATCACCTACACAGCTCTTCTAGGCTCCCACTTGCAGACCTCCAGTTATGGAGAGATCACTACTTTCCAAGGCAGTAGATTCAACCTCTAGAAAACTCAAATTATTAAAAAGTTAACATGCCCTCCCCTCCTAACACTGAACTGAAATTTCTCTTTCTAATTGTTCTCCCCACATATTGCTCCTGACTTTGTCATCTCTGGTCTAGTAGAAATCATGCAAAATGTCATAAATATAATTATCCTTTTATCACTTAAAGGCCACTACAAAGACCATCCACTGTCTCTTCACCCCATTTCTTGTCTTTTTTGAGCAAAATGTTCCAAGGATGTTCAATTACTTTTCCTGTAAGTTCCAATTTCCTCAACATACTAGTTGCCCTCCTCAAAATATACTTCCAGTCTGTCACTACAGTACAGATAACTGAGTCTAAGAATGCAGTACCATATTATAACTAAGCTATGATAGGGACAGAGCATAAAGTGAAATATTCCCCTTCTCTTCCCTTTGTTCTAAATCAGTGGTTCTTAATTTTTTACACCTCATGGAACCTGAAGTCTATGGACTCCTTTTCAGAATAATTTTAAATGCATAAAATAAATTGTAGAGTTACAAAAGCAGACAATTTCCCTGAGATCCTTCCCCCCCAAAAAAATACAAGATTTACTTTAAGTATACCTCTGTTCTTTCCCACATGGACCTGTTAGTTAATCAATAGTGGTCATATGCCTTTGCCATGATGTAGTAAAAGTCTTTTGGTTATTTCTTCTATATTATCATTTTGTTTATAATTCTGCCAACTTACCAGTTCAGCAGCCCTGTCAAATAAGATATAAGATTAGCCTGTCATGACCTGTTCTTAATAAATTCATATGGACTCTGAATGATTACTGCTTTCTTGTAGAAATGATCACAAATCATCTCTTTAATAGTATCTTCCAGCATTTTTCCTGTAACTGGAGCTAAACTCACTAAATCATAATTCTAGAATTTGCTATCTTGTCTTCTCTATTTTGCAAAAGTGAGTTGATGCTTGCCTATAGCTAATACTGCAATACTTCTATTCTTCATGATTTTTCAAAGATCATTGATAGTTACCTTATTGGTTATACCCACTAATTCTTCAAGTATCCTCAGATGAATCTTATCTGAGCCTGGTGTCTGAATCTTATTGAGGGCAGTTAGGTTCTTTCCTAGCAGTTTCTTATTTATTTCACCCCTCCATACACATTAAGAATTTATATTTTTGCATTTATATATCAATTTTTTTGGAGGGGGAGGATGGAGAGGAACAGCTTTCACCATAATCCAAACTCCTACTATAAAACTTAAACATGTTATAATTGAAAATTTTCCTGGTTTGCATTTGCAATTAAATTCTAGGTATATGGTTTTGAGTAAGGCTATTTGTAGTTTTCAAACCTTCCATTCCAGGCTTGTCTGCCATAAAATGCAATTAAAATTTAAATTTAAAAGACCCATTAGGGACTAGTGCAGCTGTTTGGATATGGTTATCCAAAGAGTCTGTGACACCAATGAGGCATAGACAGCTACTGAATAATCATATGATAAAGTTGAGGATGAATTATTAGCAAGTATACTAAAGAAAATGGAAAAAATATAAACAGGAAGACTGAAAGAGAAAATGTAAATATCATTACCCAATTATATCAGGTGTTACTCAAGGGAATAAAATGTAGTTTTCATTTTGCTGATGGTATATTTTGCATAGGAATAAATGTCTAAGAGTGTAATATTTAAGCGTAAAATTGATTGTCAATAATTCTATCTAACTGTATTTATAAAAAGAGGAAATTAAAGCCACTGAGTGGGCAAATGCCTTGTTTTAGGTCACAGAATAATTGACAAAACTGTCACTGTGCCCAGGTCTTGTGACCCTATAGCAATACTTGTTCCACACTACTATACTTGCCTCAAAAATTTTGAAATATATTCAATTGCCACAATGTCTGTATATATGTATGCACAGAGATCCTGGTTGATTTTCTAATATGAAAGGAACACTAGTATTAGAACTCAAAGTTTATATTAATTTCTTTAAGCCAGTAGATCAACATGTTTTCAAGTGATTGCAGTTTCTAGAGGAGCTATTATTCCCTTTTTTGTTTTGGTTTTCCTAGACTGCAGATCAGAGAATAGGATTTAGTGTTCTCAAAGTTACTGTCTCCTGTCACCTCTGCTCAAAACCAGCTACTGACACCTAGTTATTTCAAAGGCATACATCAAGAGCTGCTGCCATCCCCAGCTCCCATTGCAAGTGAACAAACAACTGTAAAAAAAAATCTGCTTTGTGAGAGACCTATGGTACTTGGCAGTTTTCATTATTTTTAGGTGAGCAGTTCTCTCACATTAACCAATGACCACTTGACAAATGAGCCAAGATGGGTATAGAATAGGGCTGTCTCCATTCTTGTTCTTTGGAGGTTCTACCTTTGCTGTGACAACAAAAGAATCAAGTTCTATGTAAGTTTCAGATAATATGAATTCTTTTCAAAGGAGCTCATTATTCTAATTACAGTTACAATGAACTATTTCCTTAAATTTATAAAATATTTAACTCTTTCCTTAAGAAACATGCATATAGGATGCCTTGACTACAAAAAGAACTTTATTTTACCCTTTATCTGCACAGCAGAAAATTCTCAAACTCTACTGTCCATTTCAAAATTTGAGACCTCATTAACTTGATAATTAGAAAAGTTTGGTGTATCATTACACTATTTTTGTTTTTGTTGTTTGTTGTTCTTTAAGCTCATTTGAATCTACTTGAGTATACCTGAAAAGCACGAGCCAGGTATCAGATAGATTTTACTTTGTCCAACTTTCCTATCACCATCCTGCTGAAGGGTGAACTCCCTGCTCTTCCCCACTACATATTACTTTATCAGCTGGGAAATACCTGACAGCTCACAAATGGTTTCATTTCTTTAACACTTGCCTTAGTGGTCCAAAAACTCTTGCCATAGAAACTCAGATTTTGACAGAACAAATGCTGGTCTTAAGGTTGGAATTCCCCATAAAAGTTAACAAAATAACGTGAGAGGAAGAGGTAGTATATAGAAAGTCTTTGTGTATTTTCTTTCATACCAGGTTTGGCTTCATGTGAATTTCATATATGTGGAATGAGAACCAAGTTTCTTAGGAAACACACACACACATGTGTGTGTATGTGAATTCTGAATATATTATATATACATATATGTACACATACCTAAATACATTTAAAAAATTTTAGATGGCAAATGGAAGAAAAAATAAGGAATTATTACCAAAATAAATACCTTCTTGATTAGGAGATTGGTTTTAAAATCAACTAACTTGTTCAAAATTGTTAGTAATTAGAACACCAAATGTTGATATGTATATTTGTGTGTTATATGCAAATATGTGGTTATATATGCAATGTGTTGTGTGTGGGTCATATACTATATGCTACACACATATGTGTATGCACGTACATATATAAAATATATGTGTATATACTCAGTTATACATATACATATACACACGTGTGTGTGTGTCTTGTAAGGATAAACATGCTTTCAGTGACAACTAACTACTAAGAAGTTGATGCTAATATATTTTCTCTCAGATTTCTGTATTTAGGACTGGGATGAATAGAACAAAATCAGTGAACATCTCCATTAATAGAGGATTATGCATTTTGGAATTTATTATGGGAAGAAACGTTTAGACCATCTGAAAAAAAGCAACAAAAAATAAAAATTAAAGACTTGTATAACTACTTATATAGAATCATTTAGTGACAGTTCACTCTTATACATACCCACAGTTGAAGCAATATTTCCACTTATGAATATATAATTATATTGTTTAGTGTTCATTTTAAGAAAAGAAAAAAATTCTAGCCAGTAGACCCTGGTGTCAGGAGTGTTTGAATAGCAAGAATTAATAATTCTCAACCTATGAATACAAATTTAGATAAAAGCAGTTCTCCATCAGGAACAGCGGAATATACCTATATCTATGACTATGTTGATTATCTCTCTGTCTATCTATCTGTGTTTTAGCATGAATAATAATCAACAAGCAGAGCCACAACTGTTAATAGCATTGGATCTTCATACCACAAAGAGATCTATAAAGTGAACTGTCAATATCATTTCAAGTTTCCTTTCTTCATACTTTACCAACAATTATCCTATGTCATCCTGTTTTCTCAAACATTGCTCATTCAATGGACAAAGTAACTATGTATAACTCTGTTGGTGAGATTTTTTTAAAAATTACTTTTGTGGGCTACAATAATTATGTCATAAATATCATATTAATGACCTAGTATAAACCTGGTTTGTTGTTTAAAACAAAACCAAAACTAAACTAAAACTAAAAGTCTACCCATGTGCTATATCAAACAGTAGCATATGCCTAAATATGTGGAGTAGCAACATTGGCAATGTAGTTGTTTGTATTGTTTAACCTGATTTCTTTTCCTTTTGTTCAATAAACATTTAATAACAATTATAACCATCATAGAACTATGCTAGGTATTGTGGGAGATTTTAAGTAAGATTGTAAATGTGTAACTATTAGGGATCTTCCTGTTTAGCCATTAGTCCTGGCGTTAGCATCTTAAAATTGAATTAGGAAAATAAAAAAATAAACAGAAGAAAGAGTGAAGTACTAATATATTTCAACAATATAAAAGATGTGGCAAGGAAATGAATGAGTAAATGTCAAAAGAGTCAAGTTTTCTGATTTATGAGGAGGGTAAAATCAATGAATTCTGGTTTAGTCAGTGAAAAAGTTGAGAATTGAACTTGTTCTTCAAATACAAGAAGGATTCAGTTAATTAGAGTAGACAATGGGGAAATCTTTGATTTCAACACTAATACTTGGTGTCATATCAAGTCTAATCAGGAGATTTTAATCACAAGCCATTTCTTTGAGTCACTCTTTGGAGATGAATATGAGGTCCCAGGGCTTATCCTCAAATGTCCTCTAGGACTCCTAGTTCGGGCACTCACTCTTCATGAACTCACCAAAAATTCAACTCCATCATTTTGTACTTTGGGGACATTATTTGGCTGGAGTAGTGTCATCTATATTGAGAGTTCTTCCTACATGCGTGCATATGCACACAAACACACACACACACACACACAAAACTATCAAGAGGAATTCAGAATTCTTGCTGACAACTCATTAATGATTATTATAGTAGATTAAGTAGACTAATGAACACTGATTATGGAAGAATTTTAGATTGCAAATTAAAAAAAAGAATAATCACTGAATGAGGCAAGAGTGAGGTAGTAGGAACATGTATATTCATGGGAGATAGCATGATCTTCCATAGTATTGTAAATGCTGTCAGTCTATGTCTACTTGGCTCCCACTTGAACCTCCAATTCTCCCCTCCCATCTTCCTGTGGTCCTTTAATTCTACCTTTTATACTAGGCCTTTACATACTGCTTTTTAGCCCAGCCCAGACCTTGTGCATATCCTTCTACTTCTTTTTCTTCTCATGAATGTTAGTTAGACTTTGATTTCAAAAGCTATGACTCCACTGTCAAAGGTTGCCAAGAATAATAACAACATTAAGAATTAGTATACATATAGCATTTAAGGGGTGCAAAATCCTGTGCATATGCTGTTTCATTCAATCGTCACAACTTTGTGGGGGTGTTTGTTAATATAGTCCCCTTTTTATGGAAGAGGAAACAAAGACTCAGAGAATTTAAGTGGTTTGCTGTGAATCACACAACTGACAAGCATTTGAGGCAGGATTTGAACTCGGTGTTTACTGTCCAAGTCCTATATTCAAAACTCTATACTACCCAGGCATCAACCTACACTTTTAATGTATATGGCTTTCTCTAAGATTCTTTTGGAGCCATTGCCTGCTGTTCAGATGTTACAGAATTATGCATTTAGAGGTCTAGAAGAAGAAAGAGATATCATGAGTCATATATCACAATGTCTTATTTTAAAACAAAGACAATAAGGCCCAGCAAGAGTAAATGATTTGGCTAAAGTCACAAAGCAGTAAGTGACATAGGAGGTATTTGAAATCAGATTCTCTGACACTGGAGCCAGTCTCTGTGATTTTCTCTTCTGGTTCCACATACTGACCTGCAAGTCTGGTTAGTCAGATAATAATGAATTCTTAGACACTCAGGCTCTCTATTCCCATAACACCAATTCTATATTCTAGAACATAGAATCTTAGCATTCTCAATCTAGAGTTGGAGGGGACACCACAGTCAGCGTATTCTTCACCTTACAGTTGAGGAACCTTCCTAAGATCTCACAGAGTGTAAGCTTCGGAAACTGGTTATAGCAAAGAAAATATAGAGACCCCTTCTATTTAGGGGAAGAGCCTCAGCAGGGAATTCTCTCAAGACAGATATTGCCATGATCACAGAGTCAATCTGGATGAGATAAGCCTGGAAGAATAGGATTGCAAAAGAAAGTGAAAGGCCTAGGATGTTAGGCTAAGGAGTTTAGACTTGATACTACTAGTAATGATAAATGATTAAAGTTTTTTGAATGGGGGGGTGACACATTGAAAGTAGCATTTTAAGAAGATTAATTTGGTAGTATTGAGAAGAATGGATTAGAGAGGGGAAGTCAATGGGAAAACATGATTCAATTGTTCTTTTTCTTTTTGCTTTGTTCACTCATCTACATTATTATATCCAAATGTCCTTCTCCTTTTAATGGAATATAAGGGGATCTGGGTCTACACATTATTTGAGCCAGAAATCTTAGCCAATTTTCCTTCAAAGCCACAGCTATTATTTTCTAATTAATTTGCAACCTGTTTTCTGAAAGAAAATGTTTCACTTTATATCACACTATTCCTACTTTTTCTTTGCCCTCATGTGTTGGGGCTGCCTCAGGGGTCAAAGTCACCTGCCCAAAGGGAACTGCTTAGGGAAATTGAGACAGGGTAGTACTTGCACAGCCTGGACTGGGGAAAGCCCATAACAGGAAATCCAAATCCAGCATAGTCTTCAATATTTGATAGTTTATAAGAGAATTCAAGAGACAGAAATAAGGGTGAAACAACCCAATGCATTTCAGTTTTCTTTTCTTTCTCTCTCTCTTCTTTATTGCTTTTTGGAGGGCAATTGGGGTTAAATGACTTGCCCAAGGTCACACAGCTAGTGTTTTTTTAAGTGTCTGAGGCCAGATTTGAACTCAGGTCCTCCTGACTCCAGGGTCAGTGCTCTGTTCACTACACCACCTAGCCGCCTCTAACATAGTGCCTTTCAGAAGATCTGAAGTCAACATGGCCTCCAATTTTCTGTCAGAGCAATAGAAGAAAAAGTCAATTCCTGGCCAGGTGTTGTGTAAGAAGAAAAATAAAAAAAACAGAACTTAGGGAAGGATCTGTCCTGGTCTACCTGGAGATGGAGGCAGAGGGTGATGCGGGTTCTAGTTCTAACATACAGATCATAAAATGTACAGAAGGGGAGGCATATTGATTCCATGAACAAAAAGAAAAAAGAAAAAAAAGGAGTGGGGTAGGAAGAACCAGCACAGGATAGCCCTTATCAATGAGACAAATTTTAATCCAGTAACTGCCATCATGTCTGATTAATAATACTGACAACAACAACAGCAACAATGTTTTTATAGTATATGCTAGACATTGTGTTAAGAATTTTGCAACCCTTATCTCATTTGAGCCTCACAATAAACCTTGGAAGTAGGTGAAATTATGACCTCCATTTTCAGATGAGAACACTAAGGCCCATAGCAGTGAAGCAACTTGACTAGGGTAACCAAGCTAGTGTGGACATAGTAGGCATTTCTGGAGATCCATCATCAGGTGTGGATTGCATGAGATATTCTATTTCAAACTCTTTCCAAACTTCCAAGCATTCTAATTGTTCTTTTTTCTTCATTATTATTTTTGTTATTATTGTTGCTATTATTCACACCCTTTCTGCAGTGATATTGATTATTTCTTGTCATAATTCCTGAAGGACATTTGCTGATCCAGTTCAAAAGTGGCACATATTTTTTTTCCGTTGTCAATTTGAACATCAGTACTCAATAAATATTTGTTCAATCTAACAGAATTAAACTGTGTTATCAAAAGCATTTAGATCTTAAAACTTATCAAGACATGAAATGATAAGCTTCAAGATTTTCTAAGAAAACTTGATGCTTACTTTAAAAGTGCTGGACTTGACATTAGAAAAAAGCTGGATAAATCAAGTTCAGTCACTTTTTAGTTTTGTGAATAAAGGCAAGTTACTGGATGCCTCTGAGACCCAATTTCATTATCTTTAAAGATGGGTGACAATATTTGCAATATCTCTGTCACAGGGTTATTATGAGACCACACCATATCATGCATTACATTTCTTTGCAAATGAGAAAGAGCTACATAGACGTTAGTTATTATTGATATGAGAATTATTAACACCTCTCATACCTTTTCATCTTTATTTTTAATAGTATCTCAGACTCTTAATTACTGATATATTGAAAAGATTACTTGCTAGAGGAAATAAAAAGATTTATTGATGATTTGTCAGCAGCTGAAGTTCTCATCCTGCCTAAACTCTATGTAGAAAACAAATTTGGAAAATGGGGGAAGGGTGAAAGGGCAAGCACTACACTTGGAGGTTTCAGAGTACAAATATTTGGAGGTAAATTATATAGTACAGTTTGTGGAGAATAACCACTGTGGGAGTTCTAGTTCCTACTCATAAGTTTAAAAAACAAATAATGTTCTCAGTGCTACCCTAGGGAGATGAAAGACATAATGCATCCACTAAACATTTAACTTAGAGCCAGTCAACAGCATTTAACTGAAGTAAATAAATCTAGCTTAGTAGATGAATGGAGTCATCAGAGCTAAGATGACCATAGTCTGAAAATGTTTCCTTGGGGAAAAAGTCATGTATGAAATTTCCTAAGTTAAAAGAAACAGAATAATCCAAAGAGAATATTTAATGGTAGCATTTTTCCCGAAAGAGAGGAAGTGTGGTGTATGTAGCCTTGGAGTTAGGGTGGCATGAATTTGTGTCCTTACCTCTAAAAATACCATTTATATGACCTATGTCAAGTCACTTGACCTCTCAGTGTTCCAAGAAATACCTCTAAGGCTCCATATTATAGGCCATTTGCAGATCTAAATCAGTAGGAGTTTGTATGCTGAAAATGGGGGCTCCAAAAACTGAAGAAATCACAAGTCTAGGTCCTCAGAGGCCCAAAATAAAATTCTCAAAGATATGAAATTTCTCATAATAAAGAAACTGGATACAGAAGTAGCAAGTAAAGCAAAACATAATTTTTTAATTTGTGCAAAGTCTTTTATAAATTATAGACATAGTTTTACTGACATGAACAAAATCAGTATAGGATTTAATATTTTTAAATGTCTAATAAAAAGTAATAATCAGAGCTATTGACTATAAGCATCCATTTTAACCTTTACAATTTAATCTAGTGTAACTCTTTAAATTCTTAATGTAGTACCAAGGAAGAAGTCACTAGAATGTGGTAGACAAAACGAAATCAATACATTAAGAATTGTTTGAGAACTTCTGGTAGTGAAAATGGCTAAGTAGTAAATTGTTGTAGCTTTCCCATATTCACCTCTAACCATAAATCAGTGCCATAGATCAAACTCTGGAATAACAGAGTCAGTGAAAATATGGGATGGAAAAGTCTTTTACCCTGAGAGAGTTGGAGGATTGACAGGAAAGGTCTGTGTCACTCAGATAAATGGGTAGTGCATTCTAGAGCAGTAAACATCACAGCAAAGATGTAGCCACCCCACCTCAGCAAACCAGTAGGAGATCCTGAGGCCCAGTGTGGTGAAACAGGAAAACACCAACACCTTAGCATAGCCAGAGGAGCTGGAAGACTACAACTCTGAGAATAATCACTTGCTTCAGGGTAGCTCCAGGTGAACAGGCATCCCCCAGCAATCAAATCTTCACATTCTTCAGTGTAGCCCCCAGGGAAACACAGCAAAAAACTGCAACTGGCTTCAGCACACACTAGACGGCACCACTAAGACCTGGGCTCAGCAACAAGTGAGCTTCCAGACACCTATATCTTCAAGCAGAGCCAGCCACACTACAAAACACCTCCTCAACACAATGTCAGAGAAAAGAGTCCCCCATGGTCCTCAGGGCAACATCAGAGTGGCATCAGGTAAACAGCCAAGACCTGTAGTCATTGACACAAGAAACTGAGATAAAGCCCCTTTCACCCTGGGAGCAGAGATCAAATTTAAGAGGGAGGAAAAAGGATAAAAAAAGATGAACAAAAAAACACAGAAAAATAATAAAAATCTAATGACAGAAAGTCATTATGGTGACAGGGAAGATCAAGACAAAAACTCAGGATACTGTAACAACATCAAAATACCTTTGGACAAATCACCAAATTAAAATGAGAAGTAGTTTCAAGCACAGAAAGGACTCATGCTTCCATGAGTTTTTCAGCTCAAAAAAGAGCTTAAAAATTATAAGAAAAAGGTAGAAGAAAAGTTGGGAAAAGAAATGAGAGCGATAAAAGAGAATTATGAAAAAAGACACACCAACTTGGTAAGCTGTTTAAAAAGTAGAGTTTGCCAAATAGGAAAAGAGATACAAAAATACACTGGGGGAAAAATAATTCCTTACACACTACAATTGGCCTAATGGAAAAGAAAGTACAAAGCTAATTAAAGAAAATGATGCCTTAAAATTCAGAACTGGTGAAGTCAAAGTTAATTGCTCTAATATATCATGAATTGATTAAACAACTTCCAGAGAATGGAAGAAATGTATAATACCTCATGGAAAAAGTAACCCACATGGAAAATAAATTCCAGAGAGGAAACATCAGAAACATTGGGTTACCTGAAAGCCATACTCAAAAGGTTCTTGACAACCTCTTTCAAAAATTATTGAGGAAAACTACCCCGATGTACTGGTACCAAAAACAAAATAGACACTGAAAGAAGCAACTGGTTATTTCAAGAAAGGGATCCCAAAATAAAATGCCAAGGGATATTATAGCCAAACTCCAGAACTATCAGCTCAATGAAAAAAGATTACAAGGAGAACAATGGATGCAGTAGGAAATGAGAGGCAGAACTGAGTAAATTTTCTCACATGAAGAGGTGAGGAAAAACCTTTTATAGTGGAGGAGTATAATGGCAAGAAAATAAATACATAGTGCCTTGTTTCTGTTCTTCAATTATTTATTACCTTGTTTCAGGTCTTCAATTGTTTTTGAGCCCTGCCTGTGATTTTGAGGTGGGAGGGACTTGCTGATGCAACAGGACCGTGCAAAACAGGAAGAAACAGATCACATAAAAGGAGGAGCATAATCGGAGACTGAACAGAGCTGAGAAGGAGAAAATGTGTGGTCGCTGGCACTCTGTTCTGTCTGTGTTGATTTGTGTTTGTGATACTTTGTACAGACGCCCTGCAACCTTACTACTGGTTCAGAAACCCTGAAAGAGGATTTTCTGGTTGTCTGTTTACAGAAGTCCTGGAAGAGGGTTTAAGAGGTCCAGGGACTATACTGATGATTTGTGTTGATTTTTCAGACTTTCTATGTAGGTCTGTGTTTATTATTCAGTCTTTGTTTGTGGTTCTCTGTTGATTTCACAGGCAGATAGTGAATTGATGATGGTACCAGTAATGTGTATGAACGCTGTTTTTGACTCTGTTAAACTTTGTCTTCCCAGAAACAGAGACTGCAAAGGACTTGAGGTTGACTGGACACCATGAGTTTCAATATGGAATGGGAAATGGATTGGGAGCTGTACAAGGAGTTGAGAGCTGCCTGCCAGTAAATCCAGGTGATGGTTGGGTGAATTCAGGTAAATGCTGGGACAATGGAAGAGGAACCATGGAATTGGGGAACTAGTCTCAAGCCAAGATGAAAGGACCTCTCCAAGAGTACTTAGTGCTGACTAACAAGATCATGATTTACTGCGACCTAGGGGTGGGAGAACTTTGTATTTTGTAACTTATACCCCTTAAAGACAACTGAGTTAAGGACTTACTGAATTATATCTTTTATTTAAAACTATGTGGCCACTTTAGTGATAAGTTGTTATGTTATTTCATTGTGAATTCTGTACTCTGGTTTCTATGAATGTATTTCATTAGTTGTGGCTGAGTAGAGAGTTCCCTATACTATGTGATCAGAACCTTAGAGATATTCACACTGGACAGCTACTTGTGCTTAATTTTTCAAGGGGGAAATGGAAAGGAGTAGCAAAGGGCATTACTCAAAACTTCCTCTAATCAGCATTTCCTCAAAGAGAGCACAATATGCACAATCCATTGAATATAGAAATCTAACTTACCTAATAGGGAAGTAGGAGGGGAGGAGATTAAGTAAAGAGGGGGTGGTGATGGAGACTAACCGAAAGAAGGCAGATAAGGGGAGGTGATTGCAGAAACAAAACCTTGGTGAGGTGGGAAAGGATGAAAGGAGAGAGAGAACAGGAAGAAGAAAAGGACAGAGGGAAATAAATAGGTAGTAATCATAATTTTAAGTGTGAATGGGATAACTTCCACAAAATGGAAGAAGATAGCAGAATTAATTAAATAAAAAAGAATCCTACAATATGTTGCTTACTCAAAACCTACTTGAAGCAGAGACTCACATAGAGTAAAAGTAAGGGGCTGGAGAAGAATCTATTATGCCACAACTGAAACAAAAAAGAAAAGAAAAACAGGAGTAACAATCCTGATCTTAAAGAATGTAAAACCAAAAATAGACCTAATTAAAAGATATAAGGAAGGAAATTCACATCTTACTCAAAGGTACCATAGACCTTGAAGCAATGAATTTAGAAGACCATGTCTACCTGTCAGATCTATGGGGAGGGGATGAATTCATGACCAAACAAGAGATAGAGAGCATTGCTAAATGTAGAATAGATAATTTTGATCATATTAAATTGGAAAGCTTTTGTACTGACAAAACCAATGTAACCAAGATTAGAAAGAAAGCAGAAATACAGGAAACAATCTATACAGTAAAGTTCTCTGATATTTCTCAAATATATAGAGAACTGAGTCAAATTTGTGAGAATATAAACTCTCCCCCAAATGATAAATTGTCAAAGGATATGAAGACAGTTTTCAGATGAAGCAATCAAAGATATCTATATGAAGAAATACTCTAAATAACTTTTTATTAGAGAAATGCAAATTAAAACATCTCTGAAATACCATTTCACACCAATCAGGTGGAGTAACATTACAAAAAAGGAAAATGATACATGTTGGAGAGGTTGTGTGAAAGTTGAGACACTAATGTGTTGTTGGTGGAGTTGAGAACTGATCCATCCATTCTGTAGAGCAATTTGGAACTATGCTCAAAAGGCCGACCAAAATGGGCATACCCTTTGAAACAGTAATACAGCTACTTGATCTTTGTCTCAAAGAAATTGTAACAAAGGAAAAAGGACTTACATGAGCAAAAAGTATTTATAGCAGCCCTATTTGTGGTGGCAAAGATTTGGGAATTGAGGGAATGTGGCTGAACAAGATTTAGTGTAGGAATGTAATGGAATACTATTATGTAATAAGAAATGATGAACAGAACCAGTTCAGAAAAACCTTGAAAGACTTGTATAAACTGATAGAAAGTGAAATGAGCAGACTCAGGAAAACACTGCACACACAATCAACATTCTTTGGTGATCAACTATGAATGACTCAACTTTTCTCATTAATACAGTAATTAAAGACAAGTACAAAAGAATTACAAAGAAAAGAGTTCATATACAGATAAACAACTGAGAAACTCTGAGTTCAGGTTGAAGCATATTTTTTTCACTTTATTATTTCTTGTGTTTCTCTTTTTCCTTTTGATCTGTTTCTTTTTCTACAACTGTAATACATATGGAAATGTATTTTGCATGATACCATATGTATAAATTATAATAAATAGTCTACCATTTTCAGAAGAGGGGATGGTGGGAAGGAGAAAAAAATAACTCAAAATCTCATAAAAATGAATGCTAACTTTATATATATGTATATATATATATATATATATATATATATATATATATACATATATAGTTGTGGGAAAGTACTATTTAAAGAAAAAAATTAAAAATATAAACCACCTTTCAAGAAAATAA
>CM053601.1:99448644-99467298 GCA_028646575.1 Pseudocheirus occidentalis | reverse complement strand
TCATTGAGGCAGGATGTGAGCCAAGGCCAGCCCACCTTGAAATCGAAACCATGGCCAGGCCCTGGGGCAGTATGAAGGAAGCAAGAGGGGGAGGGATAGGAAGGAGGGACATATGATCACTGTCACAATATATCCACTATGAAGATGTTCTGTATAATTACACCTACACAGCCTGTATGGAATTGGTTGTCCTTCAAGCGGGGCTGGGTGACAAGGGAGGAATCAAAAGAATCTAGAATGTAAAGCTCTGCAATACCTGCAACTAGGAATCAAGATATACAGGGGCTGCAATAGAGAGACTCTCCCTGACCTACCAGAAAGTTAGAGAGCAGACCAGGGGAGGAGCTCCACTGTGGGACTGCTGCTTTGGGGATGCGGTAGGGGGAAGATGGAGAGAAAATTTGTAACTCAAAAATCTCATGAAAATGAATGATGTAAACAAGAAAACAAAATTTTTTACATTAAAAAAAGGTAAAGAAGAAAGGTTAATGTAAAGGACTTAATAAAGTTGAAGTATTTACTTTCCTACCATTCCTGTATTGGAAGAAGATACTAGTGACTCATAAGAAATTTCTCATCATTAGGGCAGTTAGAAGAAATGTGTGTGTATATATATTTACACACATACACATGCACATATGTGTGTGTGTATATATGAAGAGATGTAGAGAGAGCAGAAAGGTGTGAGTTGAAGATGAAGGGATGATATCTAAAAAATAAAATTAAAATTGAGAGAAGACTGTACAGGGAGAAAGGGAAAGAGAGAAGTAAAGTGGGTTAAATAATCTCACGAAAAACAAGCAAAAAGTATTTTACAATGGAGGTTAAGGAGGAGTAGATGGGAGTGATTTTATCTTACTCATCAAAATTGGCTCAAACATGGAATAGCACCCAAACCCAATTGTTTATAGAAATCTATTTTACCCTACAGAAAAGTAGGAAGGGAAGGAGATAAGAGAAGAGAAAGTGATAGAAGAAAGGGAAGATTGGGGGAGGGGATAGTCAGAAGCAAAACACATTTGAGGAGGGAGAGAGTAAAAGAAGAAAATGAATGGAATAAAGGTGGGCAAAAGGATGAAGGAAATACAGTTAACAATAATAATAGTAAAAAAAGATTTTGAAACATTTCTCTGAAAAAATCCTCATATTTTAATCATATAGAGAATTGAGCCAAACTTATACAAATAAGAATCATTCCCCAATTGATAAATGATGAAAATATGATGTTTTCATATAAAGTAATCAAACTATCTGTAGTCATATATAAAAACTCCAATTCTATTGATTAGAGAAATGCAAATTAAAACAATTTTTGAGTTACTATCTCATACCTGTTGGATTGGCTAATAAAACAGAAAGGGAAAATGACTAATGTTGCAAGGGAAGTGGGAAAAATTAATCATTAATGTACTGTTGGTAGAGTTGTGAAACTGATTCATTCTGTAAAGCAATTTGGAACTATGCTCTAATTTCTGTAAAACCATGCTTAATCTTTGACCTAGGAATACCACTATTAGGTTGGTATCCCAAAAGAAATTGAAAGAAAAAAAGGAAAAGGATCTTTCTGTAAAAAATATATCTATAAGTAGGCTTTTTTCCTGGCAGCAAAAAAAAGTGTATACTGAGAGGACGTTTATCAATTGGAGAATCTCTCAATACATATTGATATGTAATTATGAAGGACTGTTATTGCATTATAAGAAATAAGTAGAATGCTCTTAGAAAAAAAACCTGGAAAGACATACATGAGCTGAAGAAAAGTGAAATGTACTGTATACAAAGTAACAGCAATATTATTAGATGTTCATTTTTGAACAACTTATTCTTAGCAACACAATGATCCAAGAAAACTGAAGGACTTATGAAAAATGCTGTCCATCACCAGAGAAAGTATTTATGGTCTCAATGCAGATTTATATATCTATATATCTCTTTTTTTCATAGGAGGCTGGTTTTCTTTCAAGTAAAAAAAACAACAATCTCTTTTCTAATCAAGATTTTTGTGTGTTATAAAGACTTAAGGATGGTGCTTGGCAAGTGATGCAGTGCATTGTATTCATCTTCATTGACTACCTACTTAACTGTCTCATTGCTAATCAGTCAGTCAATGAGCAATTGTTAAGAACTGTGTCAAACACTTTGTCACATTTCCAGTTTGGCACTATGTGTCAAACACCATATTACATTCTGAAAATACAAATGTTGGAAGAAAATTGTCCCTGCCTCAATAAACTTATATTCAAATTGGCAAAGCAACACTAAAGTTAGTTGCAATGCAATGAGGAGGATGTTAGAGGAAATTTGAACTGCAGGATGAAAAGGAATGAGATACAACTGACCTTAGTGCCCTCCTTAAATTTAGATACTTGGAAGGGCTATCCAGTCAGAGGAATAGGCTGAAGGGGTAAAGAAAACTTCTACATATGAATTTACAGAACTGAACTGTGCTTTCAAGATAAAAAATTGGAGAATGATCAAGGAAGTCCATATCTCAGCCTTCAGAGGAGCTTGGAATGCTAGCTTCTAAAAGTTGCTAAACCTAGAAAGATCACATTTAAATAAATAAGATCAGTAAGATAAGGAAGGAAAATACTAAGGGAAAGAAAAGTAGTTTTCTTAATTTAAATGTGGTATTATCATTTTTGAAGCCACACAAGTATATGTGAAGCTTCTTCCTAAGAGAATAAGGAAAAAATAGAGATAAATAACTTTTGTACATAAGAAATAGCATAAAATATATAATCCAGAAAAAGTAGGATTAGAAAAGGAAACTGAATAGTCCTATAACAGTCTTTAATGGTAGAATGCTCATTTTACTTAGATTAATGAGACCTCAAAGTCTTTGTTCTACTATATATAGATGTACACTTATTCATGTACAAATGTGTGTGTGTATGTGTGTGTGTGTGTAAAATAACATCATCATCCTGCTAACACAGTCTTGGAAATTCAATACCTTCCCAACAACCTCTTCTCTCTGCTTGGAGGGTTGGATGGTTAAATTCCTCCAAAACATTAACTTCCTCCAAAAACCTTCCTATAAAAAGGGAAGAATCTAGATTTTTCACCTTATTTCACTTTTGATCTCCAACTCTGCTTGACCTGAAACCCACAGAAGAAAATTCTGTCCCAAACTCCTTTTCCTGGTTCCTTTTGTGTGTTGTCTTCCCTCATTAGACTATAAGCTCCTTGGAGATAAGAACTGTGTTTCTTTTTCTTTTTTATATCCCCACAGCTTAGTACAGTGTCAGGAATATAGTAGGTGCTTAATAAATGCTTGTTTAATTGATTTTCAGTTATTCAATAAGTAATTGTGTATACACTCAGGTATGTTTGTGTGCACCCATACATATACATGCATATGTACCGAGGACTAACAAAATCCTTAAAGGAACATTAATAATTTTAGTTCAGTTCCCCCTCTCTCTGAGGAGTAGAGTGGCCAGCCTCCAGCCCTAGCATCCTGCTCCCCCTTCTGAAATGAATAAAAATCTTCTTGTGAGTCACATCTTAATAGATTCAAGTAGATACATGTTACCTATGTGTGAAAGACACACCAGAACACACTCTATATAATATTTTTTAAGAGAAACTGGTTCTTATGTTTTTCACATCTTTCACATATTCTTCCTTATCCTAAATTTCACAGTCTCTGAGCATTTTAGAGCCCCCTCTCTTTTTGTAAGAGGTGGGAGGTGATGCAGGTGGTGGACGGGGTATTTATAGGAAAAAAACCTTTGAAACGGTATCTCCAAAACTAACAAGCTGAACATCTTTCTTGATGAGTCAGGTTTTCATATCCCTCAGGAAATACTATATATTAAATTAGGTGCGTTCACAAGTTTATAGCTTATGTGGACCTACTTTCTTTTCTCTAAGTATCTGTGAGCTGTCCTACTCTCAAGATGAAAAAAAGTTCATGAGGATGGATTTCTTTTCCTAAAATTGAAATATAATCAGATCTCTATGAATTTCCAGTCCACCCATAAATGATTCATTTGTGACATTTTTATATTAAATATACTTGGGTTTAGAAACTACTATGTCAAAACAAACAGTGCAATATCATTAAACTGAGGGCTTTACATTGTACAGTTAAACCTTTCCCTCTTTTGAGATTGCTAAACATGGTAAATTAAGATTATGTCACAATCTCCAACTTGAGAGATTCCAGATAAAAGACTGTGTGGCACTATATTGAAACACAGTTTAAAAAAAAAGATGAAAAAGACACCTTAGTCTGTATATTAATAGACTTTCAAGTCTCTGGAATGTCATCCTTTAACTGCCTAGTAAACATGTATTTCAGTAGATACATTTCTGTATAAGGTGATTATGACAAGAATATGGACTCGTTGAAGCCATCATATGTTGTGGGCTTATTTACTTTAATAAATTTGTAAAAAAAAAAAAAAAAACCTTTTGAAACTTATACTATTTTTTTTTCAGTTTTCAGGATTTGTATGGTATTTTCTCTCTGCCCAAACATGATTAGTTTTTCTTTTATAAAATAGTTACTTTTAGTTTACAACATTCAGTTCCACAAGCTTTTGAGCTTTACCTTTTCTCTCCCTTTCTTCCCTCCCCCATCCCCAAATGGTGTGCAATCTGAAATAGGCTCTACATATACATTCATACTAAACATATATTTCACATTAGTAAAGTTGTAAAGAAGAATTAGAACCAAAGGAATGAACCACAAAAAAGAAGAAACAAAATACATGCCCACAGAGAAAGAGAGACAGAGACAGAGACAAAGAGAGCAAATAGTATGCTTCAATATGCATTCTGCATTCAGAATTCAGAGTCTTTCTCTGTATATGGATAACACTTTTCTTTCAAGAATGAGACTTTTGGAGTTTTCTTAGAACATTGCATTTCTGAGAAGAGTTATATCGAAGTTAGTTATCACTCAATGGGACTATAACAATGTCCAATGTTCTCCTGCTTCTGCTCACCTCACTGAACATCAGTTCATATACGTCTTTTCAGATTGTTCCAAAGTCCACCTGCTCAGCATTTCTTGTTTTGTTTTGTTTTTTTGGAGGGCAGGAGGCATGGCAATTGGGGTTAAGTAACCCAATGTCACACAGGCAGTAAGAATCTGAGGCTGGATTTGAACTCAGGTCCTCCTGATTCCAGGGTTGGTGCCACCTAGCTATTTCCTGCTCATTATTTCTTATCACATGATAGTATTCCATTACATTCATCTACTACAACTTGTTCAATCATTCTGCAATTTATTGGCATACCCTCAATTTTCAATTCTCTGCCATCACAAAAAGAGCTGCTATAAATATCTTTGTACAAATGGGTTCTTTTCCCATTTTTATGATCTCTTTAGAACAGCAGTTCTCAACCTGGGGGTTGTGACCCTTTTGGAGGTAGAACGACCCTTTCACAGGAGTTGCCTAAGACCATTGGAAAACACATATTTCCAATAGTCTTAGGAACCGAGACACTGCTCCTCTATCTGTCTACAGGCAGGTCCACCCACATGCAGATACACCCACATAGAAGTATTAAAGGGTCGTGGCATTGGGAAGGTTGAGAATCACTGCTTTCGGATATAGTCATAGAAGTATTATTGCTGGATAAAAGGGTGTATACATTTGTATAGCCCTTTTGGAATCATTCCAAATTATTCTCCAGAATGGTAAGATCAGTTCACAACTCCACCAACAATGCATGTTAAAATTTTTCCATATTTTCTCCAACATTTATAATTTTTTTGTTTGTCATATTAGCCAATCAGCTAGGTGTGATGTAGTAACTCAGAGTTGTTTTAACTTGCATTTCTCTAATCAATAGCGATTTAGAGCATTTTTATATGACTATAGATAACTTTAATTTCTTCATTGTAAACTATTTGTTGACATCCTTGGACAGTTTATCAATTGGAGAATGACTTGCATTCCTATAAATTTCACTCAGTTCTTTATATATTTTAGAAATGAGGCCTTTATCAGAGACCCTGGTTGTAAAAAATCATTCCCATTTTTCTAATTCCCTCCTAATCTTGGTTGTATTGTCTTTCTTTGTAGAAAAGCTTTGCAATTTAATGCAATAAAAATTATCCATTTCACATTTCATACCATTATCTCTTGTTTGTTCATAAATTCTTCGATTCTCTATAAGTCAGACAGGTAAACTATTCCTTGATCTTCTAGTTTGCTTATGTATAAATCATGTACACGTTTTGATTTTATTTTGGCATATGGCATAAGATATAGGTCTATGCTCAGCTTCTGTCATACTATTTTCCAGTTTCCCTAGCAGTTTCTGTCAAATAGTGAGTTCTTATCCCAGAAGCTGGTGTCTTTGCGTTTGATTATATAGTCATTGACTACAGTGTCTTATGTACCACTTCTATTCCACTGATCCACCACTCTATTTCTTAACCAGTACCAAATAATTTTGATGATTACTGCTTTATAATACAATATAAGTTCTGGTATGACTAGGTCACCTTCACTAGCATTTCTTTTCATTAATTCCCTTGATATTCTGGACTTTTTATTTAATCTATATGAATTTTGTTATTATTATTTCTTGCTTTGAAAAATAAATTTTAGTTAGTTTGACTGGTATGTCATTGGATTTAGGTAGAAATTTAATTTTTTTTATATTAGCTCGACCTACTCATGGTGATTTGATGTTTTTCCAATTACTTAGATATGACTTTATATGTGTGAAGAGTGTTTTGTGATTGTGTTCATATAGTTCCTGGGTTTGTTTTGGCAGGTAGAATACCAAATATTTTATAATGTCTGTAGTAATTTTAAATGGATTTTTATATCCCTTGCTGTCAAGCTTTATTAGTAATATATCAAAATGCTGAAGATTTATTTGTTTTTTTTTATATCTTTCAAGTTTGCTGAAGTTGTTTATTATTTCAGGTAGTTTTTCTTTTTTAAAATTGATTGTCTAGGATTCTCTAAGCATATCATAATATCATCTGCAAGGAGTGATAGCTTTGTTTCTCCTTTCCTATTCAAATTTCTTCAATTTCTTTTTTTTCTCTTATTGCTAAAACTAACATTCCTAGTACTATATTGAATAACAGTGGTGATGATGGATACCTTTGTTTCACACCTAATCTTATTGAAAGTGCTACTAGTTTATCTTCATTACATATAATACTTGTGATGGTTTTAGGTAGATGCTACTTATTGTTTTAAGGAACATTTCATTTATTCCTATGCTTTCTAGTGTTTTTAATACGAATAGGTGTCGTATGTTGTCAAAATGCTTTTTTCTGCATCTATTGAGATAATCATTTGGTTTCTGATAGTTTTGTTGTTGATATTATCACATATGCTGCTAGTTTCTCTAATATTGAACCACCCCTGCATTCCTAGTATAAATCCCACATTGTCATAGTGTATTATTCTCATAATAAGTTGCTGTAATCTTTTTGCTAATATTTTATTAGATTTTTTAAAATGCAAAATTTAAAGCACCAAAGTTCATGTCAAATTGTTAAATTATTCATACCTCTATGTTTCTGAAGTAACATACTTAGACACACTTTACAAACCAAGAATTATTTTGCCTGGGCCTAGGTCAGATATATTTGCATGTAATTGGTGGATCAGTACTTATTTATTCTTTTCAAAACTAGGAATTAATTCTTTAATTACAAGAATAACTATCTATTGAGATGCTTTTGTTTCTTAAGCAACAGACAATTTAAACAGTTTTGTTGGTACAAATGTGTGAAAGTGATATACACAAATCCTTAGCTCATTTTATGAGTTGTATAGTCTAATTATGTACAAATCCTTTAGCTCATTTTATGAGTTGTACAGTCTAATTATGTACATTTATTCCTCAAATATTTGTTTTGCAACCCAGATTTATTTTGTATTTTGTGGAAAATTGACTTTTTACCAAGAGGAATATTGTTAAGATAAATAGGTATTTATTAAAGAAAAAAAAAGAAAGGGAAATAACCCCATGATTTTCATATGGAAATTTTGGTTGTTGTACAGTCACTTTTGATTTATGTCTGACATTTCATGATTAACTCTGGGGATTAAGCTGTTCATCCTTCATTTTTAATGATGACCAATGATATCAGGATTGTGACATTTTGACATGCACATGAATTGCATTTAACAGAAGCAGAGCTATGCTGTCATCAGCTTTGTTCTCTCCTATAGAACCATTAGAGTCCAGTGGGAAATCAGAGGTCAAGGTTATGGCTTATGGCTCAGGATGCATATGGCTAAATTCATACAAGTTCACACCCATTCAATGACTAAGGGTTAGATAAGAATTGAGACAAAAAAACTTCCCATTTGCCATTTCAAAGATATCATTGTGGGAGGAGAATAACCTAAGATTTTTTGGCCAGAACAGTAAACAATTTTTTATTTATTCTCATTCTAAGCCATCAAAACATAAGCAAAGAGCCACAGAGCCTTGGGCTGTACATAGTATTTGCCATTTCATGGAAGTTATAATCATTTGTATTTAAAACACAGTGTACTTTTTTTTAAAAGAATGTTTTTCATAGCTATATATTTCAAGAAATTAAAATTAAAACTGTGTATGACAAATGCAAATTGTCCTAGCTTTTTGAAAAATAAATGAAGAGATAAAGATGATGAAGAGGAGGAGGAGGAGAGAGAGGTAGAAGAAGGGGAAGAAAGTGGAAAAAGAAGAGGAAAAGAAGGAGAATGAGGAGGAGGAGGAATAATCACACCATTTTCTAGTTTTGATTGAGTCCTCAGAGGGCAGCTACTTTTATTCTCAGATATCATGGCAAAGCTAGTTAATACCAAACCTTCTCCTAAGAACCTGGTTCACTCCTTCCAACAGATACACATAGCACTTATAGGAGGAGGTGGCTTAAACTTAATCATAATAGTAGTGAAGCACACATGTAAGAAATATGGGTGAGAAGGTTTACCACCTGTTCTGGGAGTTCTTTCTTTGTAAAGACCTCAGGAAGAACCCTTGTTGTTGCTTGACTTGAAAGTGAATTGGATGTGATTGAGTTATCACCCTTCCTTTCTCCTCCAGAGTCATCAGAGACTAATGGTAAGACAAAGATCAAGATGACTAATGATACCACCCTGGGCTGAAATAAAACTAAGAATTAAGGGGAGAAAAAAATATATTGCACAAATAACAGCAATATATAATGTTAGGAAACACTTCAAGGAGAAAAAGAACTGAGTAATAGACAGGATTTCTGTCTTCAAGTAAGGCTAGGAGGGCTTTTCAAGTGGACATAATGTTATAAGCAAGGGAATAGGAATAGAGGAAATCTCATATCTAATAGATCTTCTGATGATGTCTTCTGTGATACCAAATGTCATGGTTTCCAGAGAATTAAAAAAAAACAGGTCTTATAAGTCAGTAGAGAGACTAACCATGAGCTTAAGTAGTGTATCAAACAGTACTGATAACTAACAAAACTTTCAGTTTTTTTACACTAACTTCTATGTAAGAAATAACACAAAATATATCATGGAGAAATTATATCATCAGAAAAGAATGTGGGCCACTAGCAATAAAGGTATAACAGGTAGAAAATCAAAATGCTGCGTGTGAGTGTGTATATCATTTAGGTGGTACAGTAAATAGAGTACCAAGTCCAGAGTCAGGAAGACAAGAATTCCTGAGTTCAAATCTGGCCTCAGATACTTAATAGCTGTGTGACCCTGAGAAAATGATTAACTATGTTTGCCTCAACTTCTTCATCTTTAAATGAACTGGAGAAGGAAATGGCAAACTATTCCATTATCTTTGATAAGAAAACTCCAGATGGGGTCATAAAGAAGTGAACACATTGGTTTTTGTTTCTCTTTTCTCATTGTTCACTCCATTGGCTACAACACCTATACAACCAGACTATTGTACAACATGAAAGAGTTTGCAGATCCTATACATGATTGTATGTCACAATGGCAAGGGTGAGGGGTGGGGGTGGGGAGAAAGGGGAGAAAAATCTGAAACTCAAGTGATTCTTGAACTGAATATTGTAAACTAAAAATAAACAAAAAAGTCCATAAAAAAGAAGTGAACACAACTGAAAAATGAATAAAAATCAAGAATGTGCATGCATTGTGTATATTTATATTGTGTCTATTTGTATATGTATATGTACATGTGTGTAGCTATTACAACATTTACATCTATCTTCCTCTGAAAAGTAATAAGTTGGCATTTTCATATATAAGTCTCTATCTTGTTTGGTTAATATGAATCATTTCCTTGGCAACAGATTACTCTTAGGAGAATAGTGAGTGACCTTAATATCTAGTTGCCAAAAAGAAGATTAAATAGAAAGTTACTAAAGACCTGATTACTTTGTGGGTGATAATGGGGGAATGATCAATTGGCCCTGCAGTGGCCTTATGGTCACGTGTTGGTTTTCTTTCCCACTGCTACCCAGCTGAAGGTTCCTTTTATGCTGATTGGCACAGGTGAATTTTTGTTTGTGTGTGTTTGACTCACCTAAAAAATATTTAGTTTAGGCCCTAGTTACATCTGATTGTATGTAGGAAACTAGAGGACCAAAGTATAATAAGAAATATCTAGTGATGCTTTTGGTTTAAGTAAAATCAGTAAGCACTATTAAAATTACGTAGAAATCAATCTTTAGCATTTTGTTCTAATTTTTATTTTTGTGCTTTTGGGAGGGGATAAGGCAGGGCAATTGGGCTTAAGTGACTTGCCCAATGTCACACAGCTAATAAATGTTAAGTGTCTGAAGCTGGATTTGAACTTAGGTCCTCCTGATTCCAGGGCTGGTGTTCTATTCGCTGTGCCACCTAGCCACCCCTATTTTGTTCTAATTCTAACTGAAATTTTAATAGGCCTCAATAATTCAAATAATCTTTGCTAAAGACCACTTGATCTTTTGCTTAGTTCCCTAGCTTAAACTGCTAAATAATTCAAAATAATCTTCAACTAATTTTTCATGACTTTTTCAAAGATTATGTTGATAATCTTGAAGTCAATATGTTTCTTACTAATAACCATAAATAAATAAAATGAAATCATTTTGATGGAAAGTGAAGAAGTAAATTCTTCATCACTCTGTTCAGTCTATCTGGTACAAACATTCATTTTGCTTTAACTTTCTGTATGCACAGTCTATAACTTAATATTGTTTTGACTTTGTTGCATATATACCCAACACAAATATTCAAGCTTGCTAAGTTATTACACAAAGTCAGCGACCTTGAAGGTCCATCACTGAATATTTGAGCAAATTTGAGTAAAGAATGAATCTATAAAGGTACAAACAAATCAATCATAAAGACACAAAGAAATGAAATAAAATAATCCAATTAATAACTAAGAACACCCATTCATCAGTTGATAGGAAAGAAAATAATTACTAGCTTTGGACTGAACCCAGATACTTTGTAAAAAATGACAATTTTACAACTTGTATATTAAGGCAAGGCATTATTTACTATAAAGGAATTTGAACATATCTGTTCTAAGCTTTTTAATTTCATCAAAGATATTATATCTTTGCATGTCTGTTGGACAACCTTCAAATCTACATTAACTAATTAATTGAATCTAGGGAATATTTTTTCCCCTCACCAAATCATCAGGATATGCAATATTTTTATCAACCAATAAATAAAATAAATAAACAATTTTACCATCATGGAAGTTGAGATGAATATAGTCAGTGATTATTTTTATCTTGTTCATCTCAAGAAGGCATAAACATTTGATTTCCTTTTGGTTAACTTGATGCATTTTCATCATTAAGGTGAAAAAAGTCTTATGTATATACAGAAATACATAGTCCTACAAAGCATGGAGACATCTGAACATTTTAATTTAAATTGTTCCTGGAAGAGCATGCACAGAAAATCATTATGTGCACTTTTACTTCAGTTTCACAAAAATAAGTCCCCTATCTCAATAAGGTACTTGAGAACAGGAACTGTTTTATTTTTTCTAGGTGTTCTCCCAGACTATCACTTAAGAAGCACTAAAATATTTGTTGAAAGATTTAGTATAATACCCAATGTTAATAACATTCTGGTGTTAGAATCTCAATTATAGCCAGTCTTATTTTCTAAAGAATAATGGCATAATGGAGCTTCCTTAAAATGAGAGAATGAAACAGAAAATATAAAATTATGTCACATTAACTAGCTTTCACAAAAGTCCTTTTCTACTTCCTCCTCATGTCATGGGGTTGGGTGATCCAGGATTCTCTGAAGTTTGTGATAGGAACATAATTGCTTCTAGTTTCAACTAAGCTAGCATGACATTAAATGCGTATTTATCAATGGAATATCATCTTGAAAATGATCAGCACCAGAAGGCTGGGCACATGGTAGGAAATTTTTAAAATTATAGTGACTCTGAAAGTTAAATGTAATACTGAGAAGTTGTACACCAGGCTTCAGAGGAGGGAGTACATGTACCCACAGAAGCATGTATAATTGAAGCATGAAAATATGTGGAATAAAGCTATTGAGATGTCTGGAATGGAGAGAATAATCAGAAGAAAATTGGGCAACAACTACAATAGTTACAAAACTGCTATGGGAATAGAATATGTTTGGATGTGTACATGTGAAGGAAAAAAAATAGATAGAGTGTATATCTTTACCTACCAACAGTGATAGTTAGGGCACCCAGGTGACAGTGCTTTAGTTCAAATCTGATCTTAGACATGTACTAACTATCTGATTCTGAGCAAAACACTTAACCCTCTTTGCCTCAGTTTCCTCATCTATAGAATAAGATGAAAAAGAAAAAGGCTGACTCTTCTGGTATATTTGCTTAGAAAACTCCAAAAGAGGTCATGGAGAATCAGATATGACTGAAACAATTGAATAACAACATCAGTGGTGAGTGATGAGTAAGGCTAGGAAAGAGTCTTCTTACTAGCTGGCAAATTGCTAAGAAGCTACATTTCAGAGGAGATGCCAAACATGCATTGCTATGGGAAGTTTCCTTATCATCCTTCCTTCAACCAACCAAAGAATAGGTCCAATAACTTTTCCCCTCTCTGAAGTTCAAGGTATGTTCACTTTCCATCCCTATAGCTCTATTTTGAAGATAAGCTATATTTTGTTATGAAACACCCCCCCCAACAATTTAAGCTCCTCCCCTCCCCCCAAAAATGTGCTTCATTTGTCACCTTGTGTAGTCAATTTTCAAATGGTGGAAAACAATTCATCCACATATGTTGATAACAATTAATAGAGCTGGATGAGTATTTGACAATATTTTATTCATTCATTTATTTAAGATGCATTTATCCAGTTTTAATCTAAAAATAGTTACCTGGGAGTTGTAGCATATTACAACCATTTCTCCATTTCATCAGTGGAGTATAGATTTGTCTCACACACATGCCTCATTTCTCCTAAATGAAAAACTACATTTAGTCTTCGAAAATAAAAATATAAAAAGAAAAAAAATATTTTTTTCCTCCAACTCACTAATTTCCATTGGATTGTTTGATCTCATAGTGGGCTTGCAAGCTTAAAGCAAGTCCATCAAAAGACTATCTCTTTAGGACCAAATCCAAGAATAACTGACATGAGAAAGTATGTGAAAAAATAAGAATGAAAAGAGGGAATCATATACTCACTCCCTTTCATATTCATTCTACTTCTTATCTTATTTTCAAAATCAGTTATGTTACACACACACAAACAGATACACAGACACATACACATACATAAGCAAAATGAACACACACATAAAAGATGTGCCTCAAATGCCCAGTAAGACTATGGCATTACAATATTTCTACCTGAAAGGCCAAGAGTGATACTAGAATAGCAGAGACCCATTCTTACATATGTCTTTGATCCTTTCCCCCCATCTATGTATCTACAAGGGAGATTGGGAGAGAACTGGCATTTAAATAACCAGGGCCCTAAATCTTAAAGCTATTTGGTAGAACATTCATAACCATAACTTTTCCTTTTACCTGAACCACAAAAATATGTACATTGAACACACGTCTCCCATATATGTGTTTTATCATGTGTATTCTTTGTCACATGTGTTTCCAAATTTACAATGTAGTCGGTGTACAGAGCTCATACTATAATTAGTCCTTGCATCATAGCAGATGGGCAACTGTTCTGCGAAAAAGTAATTTTAGAGTTCTTTAGGGCACTTAGAATTTAGATCTCCTGAGAGTTCATGCCACTATGTGTCAGAAGAGAGATCTGAATCTAGGTCTTCAATACACTTATGCCAGCTCTCAATCTACTACATATTTTGTATAATATAATAAAGTTTACAAAGTTCCTTTAACAAATAATAACAACAGTAATAATAGTGCTATTATGGAGATATGAAAAAATAATTTTACTCCTATTTAATAATTTAAGAAAGTTAGATCACCATAGTTTGAGACATCCTTAGTGTTATGCAGCTAGTAAATGCTATGATTTTAACCCAGACCTCCTGATTTCTGAATAGCTGCTCTTTACATATCAGATAGGTTTTTATTTTTTTTTTTAATTAACACGAAAATACTAAATGTGCCCATTGAAAATGTGGAAAAGTTTTCTGGAAGTCACTAGAAAACAAAATAAAACAGAATGAGTGACTGGCATTCATATACTTAAAGACTAGATTATTTTCTTGTTCCATTAGTCAAGCAATTATCCAATTATCTAAGTTGGTGCATTGAAACATTATATGAAATTTCCAATATTTATTGTCAAAAATTTCTCTTCTGGATAGTACAGCATGTATTAAATTGCTTGTCTTTCCAGTGGGGGTGGGTGATGAGAGAGGAAGGGAAAGAGTCTAGAATTTAAAGTTCTATAATCAAATGTTAAATATATATGTATATAATAATTATAATTATAATTATTCTTTACATGCAACTCGGAATTAAGATTTACAGATACTGGGATAACTAGATCCATCTTGCCCTACCAGAAAGTCAGTGGGGTGATGGTTGAGGTTATAGGAGAGAGCAGATTGGGGTGGGGGGGTACCCAGTGGGATCACAGGTAGGGGAAAAATGGGGAGAAAACTGTAACTCAAAATCTTGTGGAAGTGAATAAAGTAAACTAAAAATAAACAAAAGTTAATAGAAGGGACATTAGAATATATCTGACCCCTTCCATACTTGAGAAAAACATACACATCTGAAAACTGTCTAACAAGTAGCCATCTACCTACTTGATGACTTTTACTTGGGGGATACCCACAATTTCTCAAGAGAAATATTTGCTTTTTTAAAGGCTTAATTATTTAAAAATTCTTTTCAGTAAGCCAAAACATCTCTCTGTATCTTCCACTCTCTGTAGTTGATTGGGTCTCTATTTGATTCACAATTATGGGGGTAGCAAAAGAATGTTATTCACAATGGCTAAATAAAAGATGTTGAGATTTAAAATATACACATGTGTAAAATTATAGAAATTGCCCCTATCTTATTTTGTCATTTTTTCACTAAACATTTTCTCACTAACTCTAAACTGCTTGTCAGCTTCTAAAAAAAAAAACAATGTTTACCCTAGGAAACTGATGAGCTGACATTATTGAAGCATGAGTCATTGTCCCTTTAATGTGGCTTAATTTTCAATTCATAATTAGATTTTTCCCTCCTCAAATGCTCCAGTAAGCTTTGTAGATTAATTGATTCCTTGTTAATAAAGAAATTCTTCTCAAATTTAGGACTGGCAGATTCTGTAAAGATCCCAGGGTTCATTTATTAAATATCTAGATGCAAGATGAATTCTATGCATTCATTGAGTATCATAGATGTTTTACTTTGACAGTATAGAAGGCACCCATGTAAACTGCTATTTCCAGTTGAAAAGATGTACAGGAATACAGTACAGATTGCTATATAATAATTGTTTTTGTACGGACTTGTGATTTTACAAGTAGAGTTTCCTTGGTGTGGAAGTTTCCTTTACCTATAAAGATTCACAACCTATACACAGAATTAGAGAGTCTCCATGGATTACTCATGGTCCCCTAGATATGCCTTAAGCAGGAAATGAATCTATGTCTCCCAGATTTAACTAGGGCATTTATATAACCAATAATTGTATTGTCTGAAGTTTCATTATGGTTTAAAAAATTTCTAGTAGCATGTAGGGAAACTCATTTGTTTGTGAAATTATTCATTTTGAACTTGTGAGTATTCTGTGAATCTATTTCCTCTGAGAAAATATGAATAAAATAGGAACGTGGATTCATATGATATTGCATTATATTATGTCATGCCATATCTTATTATATTATGTTTTATTACATACCACATCACATTCTATATAAAGTATGTACATAACACTCTGAGATGAGGAAAGTAAACCATCAGTGAATCAATTATTGTATATGAATTTTACTATGCACAAGTAAATCCTTAGAATTTCTGCAATTATTTCTAAGACTATAATAAATCAAAATAGCTGTCAATAAATTAAAGTACTGATCCTAGCTCTCATTTTCTAAATGTGTATGTGTGAATAAGTGAAACAAATGTTTACCATACTGTCCTTTTGGAAACCTTACACCACATGATTTACAAATTATTGCAATGTTGCCCTACTATAATAAAAGCAGTTTGATTATGAAAACAGCATTACAAAGGTTACTTTAAATGATGGTGCTAGACATTTGTCTTTGAAAAGACAGCTGCATTTTTTATACAATTGAAGGGCAAAAGTGAAGACTGCATTCTAAAACATTAATCTGAATATTTAACTTGAGAAGAATGTTAGTACATATCTACTTTCCAAATTAATGAGTTGATCCAGTAAGGCAAAATTAAAATTCAGTAATAAGGGTCCCCAAATCTTTAAATAGCATTATCTCACAACTTCCAATACAACCATGGTCAGAAACAGTTGTCAAGGACACAGTTTCTGGTGAAGCATATAACCTGGAGTCATCATTGCCTACACACTTCATTTTCTGTTTCGAACATGGCAGTCATTTTTAAGGATAGCCTGGATGGCAATCTTTCCCCATAGCATACAGGTAATATAGAGAGATACATTAAGTAGGAGGTACTTATGGGCTACCAAACCCCAGTGGAGCCACACTCATTGTCCAATAAGGAATGTCACTTGACGTTTGTTAACCCTTGCTCATCCAGTCAAAATAATCAGCTCCACCATCAAAAGATAAAGGTAACTGTTGGCACACTAATCCAGATTTTGGAGTCTTTCTTCACCAATCTATTACCTTCAGTTATTCTTCTTAGAGTCTTAGTTATTCTTCATGAAATTCTTATCTAGATTTCCAAGAAAGAAGAGATTTTAATATCAAATTGTTCTATATAAATTCATTCTGGAGAAAGATGTAATTTAACATGACTGTGAATTTATTTCATTTAATGGGATAGAATGAGGGTCCAATATATGCCATTCTGGGAGATTCAGGGGAAACCATGTATGCACATTAAGGGAAAAATCTAGCAATGATTTTCAACAATATTTTCAATCACATTGCTTAGTGAAAAATCTAAAATCTAGAAGAGATTTACAAATTTCTGTATACAGGAATTTATATGGTTGGCTAAAATGAAACTAACTCTGCATAACTATTCTGACATTTATGTCTTGCATGAAGAGAGCACTGGAGTTCGTGTGTGTGTGTGTGTGTGTGTGTGTGTGTGTGTGTGTGTGTGAGAGAGAGAGAGAGAGAGAGAGAGAGAGAGAGAGAGAGAGAGAGAAACAGAGGACATGGGTGTGTGTTTATATACACATACACACACACACACACACACACACACATATATATATATGAAAAATTTTCAGTTAATGCATTTTCTTTTTTTATTAATTATTTTATTTCTTTTCTTGTTTATATCATTCATTTCCACAAGATTTTGAGTTACAAATTTTCTCCCCATATTTCCCCAACCCAATCCCCCAAAACAGAGATCCAATTATAAAGCCCCTCCCCCAGTCTGCTCTCTTTTATGTCCTCCTCCAACACTTCTCTAACTTTCTGGTAGGGCAGGGTGAGTCTCCCTACCCCAGTGTCTGTATATCTTAATTCTCAGTTGCATGTAGTTAATAATAATAATAATAATAACAATAATAATAATGATAATAATAATAATAAGGTACCTATATACATACACACACATTTTCTTTAAACATTTGATTGTAGAACTTTAAATTCTAGATTCTTTCAGTTCCTCCCTCATCACCCACCCCCACTGGAAGGATGAGCAATTCAATACAGGCTGTACATATATAATTATGGAGGACATCTCCACAGTGGACATATTGCAAGAGACTGATTATATGTCCTTCCTTTCTATCCTACCCCCTCCCCTTGTTCTTTTCTCTACCCTGTCCCTGTCCCTTTATTAAGGTGTCTGCATCCAGCAACCCTCCCCCAGACCCTGCCTTCCCCTCCGTCATCCCGCCTCTTATCCCTAGCCCCCCTAATCTCCTGTGTGGCAAGAGATACCCAGTTTAGAGTTTATGTCATTCCTTCCTTAAGCCAAATTCAATGATAGTAAATAAAAGCAAAGTTGTAACAGTTATCCCTTGCCTCTTCTATATGGGATGATTAACCCCATTCTGTCTCTCCCTATCTCCTCTCATTCTAATTCTCTCCCACCTCAGAATTTCACCTTTTAAAGTATCATCCCTACCTATTCAATTTATCCTGTGCCCTCTATGAACTCATATATATATACATGCATGCATG
>CM053601.1:99430275-99448144 GCA_028646575.1 Pseudocheirus occidentalis | reverse complement strand
CCCGAGGTTTTCTAAGGGGTGTTTATTGCCAGGCTGCTACATCCCGTTCCTTCTTCTTCTCCCACCCGGATATACTAGAGAATATATACCTCACGCCCTGCCTCCCCCAACCTGCATACCCAATCACAATTCAAATATCAAAACATTACCTAATATGGCATCTACCTAAGCCAAGCCAGCTAAGCATCATCACAAACCCCGCCTCCCGCCCCCCACAGTAACCTAGCTATTCCAGATTTTTAACTATATTACAAAGCAATAATTATCAAAATTACCTGTTACTGAATGAGACATAGAGTAGTGCATCAGTAGAATAGTTCAGGCATATAATACCCAGTGTTAAATCACCACAATAATCAAGTATTTGATAAACCCAAAGATCCAAGCTTTGGAGTAAAAACTAACAATTTGACAAAAATTGCTGAGAAAACTAGAAAGCAATTTGGCAGAAAATATACATAGACTAACATTTCACACCATATATAACAAGATAAGTTCAAAATGGATAAATGACTTATATGTTAAGGGTAACAATAAAAGTAAATTAAAGGAGCATGAAAAAAATGTCAGATCTATGGATAAGAAAACTTTATCACCAAACAAGAAATAGAGATGGTCACGGGAAGTAAAATGAATAATTGTGATTGAATGCAATTTAAAAAGAAAAACACCTTTTAAACAAACAAAACTATTGCAGCTAACATTACAAGAAAAACAGGAAAATAAAAAAAACTTTGCAGCAAGGTTCCTTGATAAAGGCCTCATTTCTGAACTATATAAAGAACTGTGGTGAATTTATAAAAAAAACAAAAACAATAAGAATAAGCTAGCATCCCTGAGGTAATTGCATTTTCAAATAGCTAAAAGCCTAAAACTAATCATTTACTGTGTAAAGAGTACTACTGTTAGTTGAAAAACACATTAAAAAAATCAAATAACGACTGCATTAAAGTGGTATACATTCTGCTGGAGGAACAAAACATAGAATTGTGTACAAAGACAAACAAATATAGGACAATTTTAATAGGCAAAACAAGCTAACTGGAGTAATAAGGAACAGGGTTGAAGAAAAAACTGGTTTCTTAGGTAAACCTTAAAGAAAGAAAAGGAATTGTGAAGTAGATACACAAAGGAAGTACGTCTGTATGTGACAGCCTCTTTAAAGGAATAGACATGAAAATAAGAACTAGTACTTCAATTTGACTAGACTAGGTGCTTGAAGGGAGGAGCTTTGCAGATAAAATAGACTAGAAACAACTTATTAAATATAGGAACTGATGAAGAGAGGAAAAATTTATTAACCTATTTCACTTGGAAGATGTTCAGTGTCTTCAATAGAAATATATAAATATGGGGGAGGTATATATGAAGAGCTACTTGAAAGGATGAAATAGGAAGGGAAGGACTTGTAAAGAAGTTCTCAGTGTCGATATCAGCTATGAAGACAACTTGAACTAAGATGGCAAAAGAGATATAAGAAAAGGGACAGAGGTATCTTGGAGATATAATAATAAGATTTGAGCAACTATTGAATATGAAAGGTGAGGCAGAGGGAAGAATAAACATAACCCCAACATCATGTTTTATATATTGTCTTACTAAGTTATTGTGAAGAAAGTATTCAGTACTATAAAGTACTTAAAGTACTATATATATATGAGTTATTCTTATTTTTATCTAATTCTCATCTCTTTGTATATGGTTCTGATGGAGATAGTCATGTTACACATAACTCTACTGCAATTATTATTTTATATTTCATGTGGTATAGGCTATTTCAAAGGTAGCTGAAATAACTGTGTTTTGTAGTTGAATAAAATAATTTTGTCTTACTTCTTTGTTAAATTGAAAGAAAGAGCTAAAACAGATAGCCTAACAGTGATATGTCATCTTGTTCCCATATGATTTGATTACCTCTGCAATATTTCTATATTTTAAGAGTTTCTTTGACCTCCCCTGCAGTCCCCCCCGCCAGGAACTTTGAAGCTTACAAAAAAACTTACAAAGCTTGAAGCTTTGAAATATATTGGAAAATTTTTTTTTCTTAAGTTTTCATGGATCACTGCAATATCTAGGTAATTTGGGGCAGCAATTGAATGTGTTGTCAAAATAACCAGTTGCAATATTGTTTATTAGTTGAATTATCAAGGATATTTTGAGGTCCTTGATAATAGAATTAGGATATACCATCTACCATTCCATGAAAGATAGTTTCTGATACTTAATTTTAGGTAACAGGTAATTTCTTGCTAAGCATTCAGATATCTCATTGGTACTAAATTTGTATAGCCTATTGACAATGTATTGTACATCTACTATTCTTACTGTTTGCTTGTCTAATTTCCATTGAACACTAAATCTAGGCTCCTCAAAAATAACTTCCTGAATTTCTGTTGATAGTGTCCTTTTCCTGTATTGCTAGAGCAAATAGCTTCCATAAACATATCCATATGGCTAAGATGTTTGGGACATGCATTTTTGTTCACATAATGGTGATGGAATTCATGTGGGTGCTGTCCATATAGCACCTTTTGATTATATTCTTGGATCTTACTTGTTTATCAGGTTCTGTAGGCAGAGGAGTCATTGCATAATAGATAAGTGTTGAACTTAGAGTCAGAGACAATGGCTTAAATCTTGCCTCAGACACTTAACAAATTGTGTGACCCTAGGGAAGTTATTTGATCTATCTCAGCCTAGTACACTCCATCTGAAAAAACAAAAACAGAATTAGGACCAATGATTTGGTTGCATCAGTTCAGTTCTAAATTAATATTCCTATGAGTGATTTTATTCCTTTATATTCTTGACAAATTACTTAATATTTCAAGGTTGGTTGAATTTTTGGATTCATGATGATTTTTATTACTCTTAAATTAAATGGTTAGTTTTTCATCTCCAAAACAAAAACAAATATAGAAATAAATCCCTCAAGTGAAAGTATCCTGACAATGCCACATTATATTCTGCCTCTTGGGCTTACTTCCTGCCTGCCTGTATGACCCAAGGCAGTGGTTCTCAACCTTCCTAATGTGGTGACCCATTAATACTCATATGTGGACATATCTACATGAGGGTGGACCAACCTGGAGATGGATAGAGGAGCAGTGTCTCGGTTCCTAAAACCATGGGAAATATGTGGTTTCTGATAGTCTTAGGCAACCCCTGTGAAAGGGTCATTCCACCCCCAAAGGGATTGCAACCCATGGGTTGAGAATAGCTGACACAGGGTAATTAATCTCCCTGTCCTTAATTTCCTTATTAGTTAATGCAAGTATTCAACTAGATACCTTCTGACATATAGCCCAACTCGAGATACATAATTCTAAAATTTCTTTATATTCCTTGTCTAAAAGAATGTCATATGCACATAATATGTGTTTAACAACTATTTATTGAATAAACAAGTGCACCGGAAGATGTAGCATATTATATTACCCAAACAGGTTGACTGCATTTTATATTTGTTTCATTTCTGTTCTAGCTACATGAATAACTGGGACCTAAGTTTGGCAAATACGCTGCCATACTTTATGAGTTGAAGATCATAAAACAACTTCAATAAGGAATGAACTTCTTTAAAATAGGTCCTATTTCTCTATTTGCACATATTATATAACTTGTGGTTAATTTTCTTGGGAAAAATACTTTAAAGGATTGAGTTAAATTCTTGGAAAAGAGGAAGTTAATATAAGAAGTAGGCCACTGACAGCCTGGACTCACAATTTGCCAGACACTATGACTAAAATTGAGTTTCATTTTATTGAAGTCTATGCAGCAGTCCATATTTATACATACGTGCTCTCATTTCCTTTTGCCTTATTATTGCTTCTATTGTCAAGGGTTATCCTACCACAGTAGAGTCTCACCAAAACTGCCTACTCCAGCTTCTGTTGTGGGATGCTGGTGTGACACATGAGAAGTCACTTAACCTTTGAGATGTTCTTATCTGTAAATATAGGATAACATTATCTATATCCTTTCACAGCAAGAATTGTGATAGATACTTTTCACATATTTTCTTTAAAGTGATCGAAGATAATCATCAGCTCCATACTTTGTCCAGCTCAACACAACACTAACAATAGAATCTCACTCTGTTTGTACTGGTACTGCTGTCTCCATTGAGACTTATCACAATCATCACATTGTTGGTCAGAGGAGAGATTGTATCAGATCCTTGAAAATCCAATCTTCAACTGAGCAGTTTCTGAGATTGAAGGAAGGCCTGAGATATGGGTTTAGTTCTGAGCTGGGACAAGAATAAAAGAAAACTAGTGAACAGCGTAATAAAATATCTCTTTGAAAGAGTTAAACATTGTGGCCCATTTCTTCTTTTCCTTGCCTTGGAGCATGTGTCCTTCAGAAGCTATATAATCAAAATACCTTATGATAATGCTCATAAGTATGGATTAATTTAAGAGACACATTTCCACCTTGACTCCTGTGAAAAGATGCATAATGGTTTTGACAATATACATTCCCAGGAATCACAGTTTCTTTCATAACTCAGCTCAAATGAATGTTCCATAGAAAGGCTTTCCTAATCCTTCTACCTACTACTGGATCTAAACACACACACGTGCACACACATGTATGTACATATGAATGTGTGTATATGTTTCTATACAAACATGTGTGCATATGTATAAGTACGTATAGATATATATGAGAGCATGTATGTATAAATATGGACTGCTGCATAGGCTTCAATAAAATGAAACTCAATTTTAGTCATAATGTCTGGCAAATTGTGAGTACATAATAAGTACTGTTACTTAGAAGGAGCTTAAAAATTGCTTATTGATTAAAGGAAACTTCCAATAGGTGAATGTTTAACCAATATTGAATGGAGTTGTGTATTATTCTAATGTCTATAGAAATAGAGACTCTGTATCCTCCTTCAATAGTATATAAATTTGGGGAACAGAACTTTTTCTTAGTGTTTAAATGATTTTTCTACATTCATTAAAGTCAATTTCCTCTGTTACACAAGATGGTGTTACATCATCAAACCTCATTTTACTTTAGGAAAAACAGGGTGGATAGAAAAAGAGGAGAATTAAGGTCAATATAAATGTATAATGAGATGATAATAATAGATGAACATATCTACATCAGTGGTAATATTATTTTTGTAGGAGAAATGGTTTTGTGGTTTTTAATGCACAGGATGCATAATAGATGGAACCTGTTCTGTAGAAATGGAAAATATGGCTAATGAGAAGTCAAACACTGCAGTAGTGACTGTATTTGATGCCATTTTGTTAAATTCCCAGTTAAAATAACGACACTTTTTTTCATTATCAATGATAGTATACAGTCTTAATAGGATACATCATATATTTTGTACTCAAAGACAAATTTATGGAGCTGCTGACTTTATTCAAAGGAATAAAATTAGAGAAAAAAAAACAATGACACTGGAACCAAAAATGGCATTGCAGTGTTCCATATTTGCTGAAAACAGCATTTTCTCTGAAAGAGAGAAAAAGGAATTCAATCGTTTCTCTTCTCCAGTTAAAATGTATTATTGTACTGTGTATGATCTTTTCCAGAAGGGACGTCCTGTAACTCTCAGATCTCATGATTTAAATATTTATTTTACATTTCTATATCATTTGGTCAGTTTAAGTTTTCATCTAAAATCTAGCTTTCCCAGTTTTTTTCATCCTTCCTGACACCCGCTTTCCTGTTGCTCAGTTCACGCTCACTTTAGAATTGTGTGATCTACAATATCATTACTGTAATATCCTATTATAGTCAGTTGAAAAGGATTTGTGTAAATGACAGCATGTAAATTTTATCTTTAGCAACTCTTTTTTACTGTGAGTTATATACACAACAGACTTCCAGGAGCTATTGCATGACACTTGGGATCTAGCACACACATATATTTGTTTCACCAAGTAAGTCAACTGTTCCTCATGTAATGTATTCAAATCACACATAAGACATAAAAAAGTAAATGTGCTGTGTGCAATGAATTCCATTACAATAAAATATTCTATGATAAAATAATACAAAGCAAAAACATAAAGGCATAAAAATTATTATTCTCTTGATGCTTAATTTAGCAAACTTTTGGGTCAGCAAAATTGCCGAACAATTTATTCCTTTCTTTAGTTTTTTTCTTTTTAACAAATTCAATAGGGGATAAATTCAAATCAAAGGCTGTATTATGCCTTGCATGGTCATACAATGAGTAAACTCGAGAAAAATAACAGCTAAAACACTTGTCATTAATTTCTTGTTAATATATCTATATTACTTTAATTATAACAGTTTTTGTTGTGAAGATAATTTTTTGACTCCTCAGCAATTTAAACCATTTGTAAACCATAATTAATAATGCCAAATGCCATGTATATTTCAACTGGTCTATCATAATAAGGATAACTTAATTGTATAATATTCTTTATCTTACTCTTGAAATGAAGAGATATGTACTGAAACACCAGCACTAACACTTAATTCTGAGATTGTGTATTAAAAAATAAAAATTTGGAAAAAAATTTAAACCTTAGATAATAAGATCTTAGGATTAAAAACTGAAAGGATATTCCAGTCCAACCCCCTCATTTTACAAATGTGAAAACTCAGCCTCAAAAACCCAGGATCACTCTGAAAGTAAGTATCTGGGTGAAGACCTGAATCCAGCACTCTTTCCACATTTTGTTTGCCCTTTTTGTAGCAAAATCTTGCCTCAGAGTTTCAGGAATGCTTAGATATTCAACAAAGAAACTGAGGTGACAGAAACAGTCAATGTGTCAGTCAGGGTGAAGTCATGGGACTCCTTGCACTAAATCTCTAACTAATTTGAAAATGCCACACCAAAATCCACATATTTCAGTCAAGTGCTATGTTGTTATACCCTAACTATTAAATGGTTATTCTTCTCAAATGAACATAACTCTACAAAGGCTGCCTCTCTGTACTGTAAGTCCTATTTATGGAATTTTTACAGTATAACATAATATACTAAAATGAGCCATATGAGTCTCATTTGCTCTCTCATTAATCTGCAGCAACATCAAAGTAAAAGCAAATGTGCTATCACAAAGAATCTCTAAGCAGATGCCAGTTAAAATGGCATAGGCATAGTCAACATTGAGAAGAAATTATGGCATGGAATGTCAAGATTAAAATTAAAATTTTAAGAAGTGAGTAAAAGTGAGATGTGTAAAAGATAACTATGTATCATAATACTGCTGTGTGGCTCTTCTGCCTGGAATTACATAGTCTTGAATGATGAACCAGAATGTTAACTTTTCAAATATGAGAAACTTTCAATTGTGATAATATTTAGAAATTATTGTGCCAGTGGCAGAGCAGAAAACTGATACCAATTACATTTCACTTTTCTTTCCCTTCTAGTAAGACTTGATTCACTGATACCTCCTGCTTATCCCTCTGTTGCCTATTATACCTTCTTTAAATTTCCTCTATCTAATTTTACTCATTTTCTATAACAAGTGCTTGTTTCTATCTTCAAACCTCCAAAGCTACTTCTATTTCTTCCCAATATCAAAGGATTTCTTCTTTTCCTATTTTATTCTTGAATTGGGTATATGGATATCTTACCCTCTGTAATAGCATACACCTATTACATTGGCATATGGACCCTTATGTATTACATGAGTTGTGTCCCTTTCTCCAACTTCCTACTGATACATACAGATTCCTGGAGAAAGATCATTGCCATACAGTTACACTGAAACTATCTCACTGTCCTAATCTCATATGGGGGAATATAGTTCCCCTATTTATCAATTTAGCTCTTCTGACCAATTGGAACACTTGTTTATACAATCCAGCCACTCAAAATCCAGACACTTTTGATTCTTAAACATGTGAATTTACTTGATAATATGACAAAAGGAAGAATAGCATTTTCATAAGCATTTACATATTAAAGCAAATGTGGGATAATAAATTCATCACAACTAACACATAAATTGAATCACATTTTACCGTCTTTGCTCTTAGCATCTTTAGAGGATAGCAGTTACCCTTATAGAGAACCCTGACAGGGAAACATGAAGGAGAAAAGCAGTTGCTAAATCACTGTTAGTAACATTTGAAAGATAGTGGAGAAAGAGGGATGTATTACAAGACCGACAAAGAGCAAACATATTAACTATTGTTTTAAAGCAAGAGAACAGATTTTGCCAATTATAGACAAGTAAGTTTTATTTTAATTCTTGTAAAAATCCTGTATTGAGCCATTAAAGAAACATTTCTTGACAATCTGAAAAAGGAAGAAGTGAAAATTAAGGACTTTCAGCATGGATTTATTAAGAACAGGGCATGTCAGATTAAATGAATGTTGTTTTTGGACAGTTATTAGCTTGTATCAATAGGCAACGCTAAAAACATATTTTACATAGAAGATTTTAGAAAAGTCTCTTATACTATTATAAGAAAAAGGGAAAGTTGTCCACTTAGATAGCACAATGTCATGGACCAGGACCTGGTTGAATATAAAAAAGAAAAAGAATCCCAATTAAGTACCCCACTGATTTGTGCTGGGTCCTATGTAAACATTGTTATTGTTGAACTGGATAAAAGTACAGATGACATACTGATCAAATTTACAAATGACACCAAGCTGGGAATGATAGCTTCTACACTGCATAACAGAATCAGAAACCCAAAAGATCTTGATATGCTATAGAACTGTGCTGAATTGAATGAACTTAAACTCAACAAGGATAAAACTATATTATTTTAAAATATGTATTATTTTCACAACTATATAATTGAGGAAGCATTGTTAGATAACAATTTGCCTTAATTTGATTCTGCAGTGTTATATAGCAACCCAAAACAATAGCAACAGCAGCAACAATAACAACAAAAGTATAACAAAAAAACAAAAGGATCTTGTTTCCATGAATGAGGAGCTGATACATAGCACCTTTGTATTATCTTCATCAGGTCTGACCTGGAATATTGGGTCAAGTTCTGGGAAAAACAATTGCAGAGATACCAGTAAGTTTGAAAAGAAGATGGTGAGGACAATTTGACTGTTAGTCATTTTTTTAAATGAGAATAAGTTGAAAGAACTGAGGCTGTTTAGCCTAAAGAACCATAGACTCAAAAGAAATATAAGAAATATTTGCATGAACTTGAAGGGCTATAACATACAAGACAAACGTGTTATTTGGTGCCCTATAGGACAAAACCAGGGACAATGCATCTTTGCAAAAAGACAACTTTGGGTATGATTTCAGGAAGAAAGGCTCTATGATCAGGACTGCCCCATATGAAATGACCTGGTTCTGTATATTTTCCTCTTTCACTGTCAACCTTCTAATATAGTACTATAGTGAAAATTCCTATCATGCATAGGTCAAACAGAATGATTCACTTGAATTCCATTCCTACTCTCCATTCTAAGATTTTGTGAAAGTAGCTTCATGAGGGAGAGGAAGATTTTATTTGATCCAATGTCAAAAAATATATGGAGAGGTTGAATTGAAAGGCTTTTAAGGTGGAAAATGGAGGCAAATGGCTAGGTAATTTTCACTATGGAAAATAAAGTTTTAAAACTGTAAATATCCAAAAACAAGGCAAATCATATTTTTTTTCTAGAATTACCTAGATAATTATTCTAATTCCAAATTATCTTTGCTAGGCGGTAATTTATAGCATACTGATTTTAATCATTTTAACAACTTTTGTCAATAATATAAAGGATAAGAAATATAAATTAGGGAAAATTAGAAAAATAACTATAAGTGGGAACAATTTGATGTTATACTTTTCATCTTCTCCAAAGATACAACTATGGAACTAACCAAAATATCCCTGTGTCATCTCAAAAACTGTCTTTAAGTACACTTGTAAATGACCAGTTCTATAACTATGCGAGTCAGTAGCATTTGATTTCATTTTTTTCATTTTCTGTTTGAAAAGATGTATAAGAGATTTGATGTTTCCAAAAACCATTAACAAAAGAATTTTCAAAACATACGTAAAAGAAACATAGAAGACCTCAATGCACAGGTATATTTTTATTATACTATTTCAGGATTCTTGAAAAAAAAGACAAAGAATATAGAATTATGTATAGAATTACAAACATAAAATTATATAACTCTCTAGTACTGAGTCTCTTTAAGAAGTTAAATTCAATTAGAAAAATATCTTCTCAAGCAGTTATTTAAAATTCTGGGTTAGCTTCTGGTAACAAAAATATGAACATAGGTCATAGGCTTGGTCTTCAAGGGGATTTGGATATATTTAGTGATATTAGACAAATATATGGATAATTATAATATAAAATAGAATAAAATAAGTGGAATAAGTAGAAAATAAGTAGTTAAACTGCTTTATACCACTTACTTCAAATTAATTTCTTTTGGGTTTTATACAATAACATATAATTAATTTTTAAAAACTGAACATCTTTGTTGTCAAATAATAGATCCTACTTCAAGTAGAATCAAAATAGAAACTTCAATATTTTAGATATGTGCATTGATGCCATACTCTTTGAAAGCTTCCAGCTGTGAGACAATAAAGAGCCATTATACCATCCCCAAATATTGAGCCACAACATGCCTAACATTGCAGGAATAATAAAGAAAGGCAATTTGTTTTCCCAAGTTAATGTGAACTAAAGCACTAAAGATGGATAGTTTGCTTATGTGAGGACACATTTACTCATTTTATTTGTGGAAAAAATGACGTTTTTTACAAAATTAAAAGTTTTATAGTCTTCTGTGACTATATGCCTATAATAAAATTGAGCAAATATGGAACTTAATATTTGGAAAATGATTAAAGCTTTTAAAGTTATTTGACTATTTTCCACCATAACTGTCAATGATGTAGCATGTTTAATGTCTAATCCTATCATTGTGACACACTATGAAAGTTGTACTATATTGGTAAAATCATCTAACATTTCTTTAGTCCTGAGTTTGTTCATTAATAAAAGGAACCCTATTTGGGACACATATCTATTGTAGTTAAAACTTAGAAATTATTTCACTTAAATACCTCCTAGGTGAAAAGTATTAGGGCAGATCCTAAAAGAAAATGAAAAATAAAATAAAATATTTATAATGACAGTTTTTGATGGAAATTTCCCATGGGAAAAAATACATAGTTAATTATACTGTCATTCAATCATTTCTTTCATGTGTTACTTTTTGTGACTCCATTTGGCATTTTCTGGGCAAAGATACTGGAGTGGTTTGCCACTTCCTTCTCAGCTCATTGATACAGATGAGTAAATTGAGTTAAGCAGGGGTAAGTGACTTGCCCAGGTTTACACAGCTAGTAAGTGGCTGAGACCATATTTGAACTCAAATCTTCCTAACTCCAAGGTCGCTGCTCTATCCACTCTGCACCTAGCTGTCTCAATTACAATTGTATTACACTGTGACATATTGTAAGGAAAAAATAGCAATCCAAATCATGTGGCAGCCAATGGTAGTTGAAAATGAGGAAGAACAGTGAATAAAAAAGAGGATCCAGTAAGACTTCTTATAGAAAAATGGCCTTCAACTGGCCCTTTGTGGAAGGAAAAAGACAAAGAAGAATAGAGGTGGTAGGCATGGCAGACTCTAAAGAGGAGTTTGAAAAGCAAAGGTATTGAGAGGTGATTTCATGGGAAATAGAGAAGAACCAATTTAATTTTCATGGTGCATACCATGGGTATAAAATAAAGCCATAACAGTAGGATGGCACCTGATTTTGGAGGGTATTGGGTGCCAGGCTAAGAAATGTGTATTAATTAATAGTTGCAATCAAGTGCTTCATTTAAGGCAATGATCATGATTTATTAGTTACAATATTATGATCATTGTCTTACCTTTTCTGTAGACCTACATGATGTAGACATGGTCTGCCTAATTTGAAATATTTGAATATATGGAAAATTTATATTATTTCCTACTATTAATATCTACAAGAATTGAATGGAGTTTTCTTCTTTTTTCCTTCAATTTTTTCCACAGTTACCATTACTACCTCCCTCTATCCAGTTCTCCCTATCCCCATTTATTCTATTTTCTCTCTTATTTCACCCTGTCTCTCCTCAAAAGTATTTTGGTTCTGATTACCCTTTCCTCAATCTGCACTTCTTCCTATCACCCCCTTCCCTTTCCTCATCCCCTTCCCCTTCTATTTTCATGTAGGGCAAGATAAATTTCTATATCTCATCACTTGTATGTCTTATTTCCCAGTTACATGCAAGAACACTTTTTAATATTTATTTTTAAAAACTTCACATTCCACAGATATACACTCATACATACACATATATATGAATATATGTATGTATGTATGTATTATGTATATATGTATTCCCTCCAACTACCCTAATAATGAGAAAAGTCTTATGAGTTACAAATATCTTTCTACTTAGGAATGTAAACAGTTCAACATTAATGATTTCCTTATGATTTCTCTTTCCTAATTATCTTTTCAAGCTTCTCTTCAGTTTTGTATTTGAAAGTCAAATTTCTATTTAGTTCTCATTTTTTTCTCAAGAATACATTAAATTCCTCTATGTCATTGAATATCAATTTTTTTGTCCTCATTGAATACACTCAGTTTTTCTGGGAGGTGATTTTTGTTTTTAATCAAAGCTCCTTCTTTGAATTCCAAAATATTATATTTTAAGAACTTAGACCCCTTAATGTCAAAGCTGCTAAATCTTATGTTATTCAAATTGTGTTTCCCCAATAACTGAATTGTTTCTTTTCGGGTGCTTGCACTATTTTCTCTTTGCCCTGGAAGCTCTAGAATTTACCTATGTATTTCTGGCAGTTTTGATTTTGAATTCTCTTTCAAGCAGTGAATACTTCAAATTCTAGTTTACTCTTTGGTTATACTACACCAGGGCAGTTTTCCTTTATAATTGCTTGAAGGGTGACATCTATTTTTGTTGTTTTTCAATCATGGCTTCAAGGTATTACAATAAATTTTAGGTTATTCCCCCCGGACCTATTTTCCAGATCATTTGTTGTTCTAATGAGATATTTTACATTGTCTTCTATTACTTCATTCTTTTGGTTCTGTTTTACAATTTCTTTATTTCTCATAGAGTCCTTTCTTTACATTTGCAACATTCTAATTTTTAAGGAATTATTTTCTTCAGTGACTTTGTGCAACTCCTTTTCCATTTGACCAATTCTGCTTATCTATCTATCTATCTATCTATCTATCTATCTATCTATCTATCTATCTATCTATCTATCTATCTATCTATCTACCTACCTATCTATCTATCTATCTATCTATCTATCTATCTATCTATCTATCTATCTATTTATCTATCTATCTATCTATCTATCTATCTATCTATCTATCTCTCTCTCTCTATCTATCTATCTATCTATCTATCTATCTATCTATCTATCTATCTATCTATCTATCTATCTATCTATGTGCCTTTAGTTTGCAACATTAAGGTCCACAATCCCATGAGTTCCAAATTTTCTGCCCCACCTGCTCCTCCCCCTTACACCACATAACAGCATGCAATATCATATTGGTTCTACAAATACCTTCAACACTAAAGATTTGTCAAGTTGTAAAGAAGAATTATAAACAATGGAAAGGACAACTAGAAAGAAGGAAGAAAACAAACAAGAGAGGAAGCAAGAAGTTTGCTTCAAAATCTTCATTCAGACTCTGTAGTTCTTTTTCTTTGGATATAGATAGCCCTCTCCATCATGAGGCCCTTGTAGTTGTCTTATAACCTTGTATTACTGAGAGGAGTCCATTCTATCAAAAGTAATCATCACATATATAATATGTTTATAATTGGGTACAAAGTTCTCCTAGTTCTGCTCTCCTCACTCAGCATCAGTTTATATTAAGCCTCTCCATGTTATTATGAAGTTTGTCTGCTCCTTATAGCACAATAGCACCCATTATATTCATATACCACGTTTTTTTAGCCATTTCCCAATTGATGGGCACACCCTTGATTTCCAATTATTTGCCATCACAAAAAGAGCTGCTATAAATATTTTGTACATATAGGAACTTTACCCCATTTCTGTAATCTCTTTGGGATATAGCCGTAGAAGTGGTATTGCTGGGTATGTACTTTTTTTTAGCCCTTTTGACATATTTCCCAATTGCTCTCAGGAATGGTTGAATCAGTTCACAACTCCACCAACAATGAATTAGTGTTCCATTTTTCCCACATCTACTCCAGCATTTATCATTTTCCTGTTTTGTCATCTTAGTCAATCTGATCACTGAGATGTGGTACCTAAGAGTTGTTTTGATTTTCATTTCTCTAATCAATAGTGATTTAGAACATTTTCACATATGCTTATGGATATCTTTAATTTCTTCCTCTGAAAACTGCCTGCTCGTATCCTTTGATCACTCATCATTTGGGGAATGACTCGTATTCTTATAAATTTGACTCTATTCTCTATATATTTTAGAAATGAGGTCCTTATCAGAGACACTGGGTATAAAAATTCTTTCCCAATTTTCCACTTCCATCCTAATCTTGGTTATATTGCCCTTATTTGTATAAAAACTTTTCAGTTTTCTGTAATAAAATTATCCATTTTGCATTATGTGATGCTCTCTGTCTCTCATTAGGTCATAAATTGTTCCCTTCTTCTCCATAAATCTGACAGGTAAATTATTTCTTGTTCTCTCAGTTTGCTTATAGTATCAGCCTTTATATCTATATCATGCACACATTTAGACTTTATTTTAGTATACAGTGTAAGACATTGCTCTATGTCCAGTTTCTGCCATACTATTTTTCCAATTTTCCCAGCAATTTGTCAAATGGTAAGTTCTTATCCCTGTAGCTGGAGTCTTTGGGTTTATGAAACAGTAGATTCCTATAGTCATTGACTACACTATCTCATGCATCTAATTTATTCCACTTATTTGCTATTCTATTCCTCAGTCAGTAAAAAGTAGTTTTGATGGCTGCTGCTATATAATATACTTTAAAGTCTGTTGTAATTTGGTCACCTTCCCTAGCATTTCTTTTCATTAATTCCTTTGATATTCTGGACCTTTTGTTCTTCCAGATGAATTTTGTTACTATTTTTTTCTAGCCCTGTAATATAGTTTTTTTTGCTAGGTTGATTGGTATGACACTAAATAGGTAAATTAATTTGGGTAAAATTGTCATTTTCATTGTATTAGATTGACCTAGCAATGAGCATCTGATGTTTTTCCAATTATTTAGATCTGACTTTATTTGTATGACAGGTGTTTTGTAATTGGGTTCATATTGTTTGATTTTGCAGGTAGATTCCAAAATATTTTATAATGTCTGCAGCAACTTTAAATGGAATTTCTCTTTCTATTTCTTGCCTTTGGGCTTCCTTGGAAATATATAGGAATGCCAAGGATTTATGTGCATTTATTTTATATCCTACGACTTTACTAAACTTATTATCTCAAGTAGTTTTTTCCAGTTCTGCTTTTTAAAGACATTTTCCTCCTCATTGGCATTTTTTTTGCTTCTTGGCCTATCTATCTTCTAAGGTGTTATTTTCTTCAGTTTTGGGGGGGAGGGTCTCCTTTTTCAAGTTGTTGACTCTTTTCTCATGATTTTTTCCAAATTCAAATTTTTCTTCACAATTTTCCCCCTACTTCTTGATTTCCAGAATCCTTTTTGAGGTATTCCATTGCCTGAGACTAATTCGTATTATTTCTTGGAGGCTTTAGATGTAGGAGTTTTGACTTTGTTGTCTTCCTCTGAGTGTATATTTTGATCTTCCTTGTCACTAAAGTAAATTTCTATAGTCTGATTTTTTCTGTTTTTTTTTGCTAATTTTTTCAGTTAATTACATGCCTTTAAACCATTTTTAAGGTAGGTCTCTCCTTCAAGTATGGATAGTATACTGTCCCAAGCTTCAGGAGTTTTGTGAAGCTGTTTTTAGAGATGTTTCTGAAAACTGTAAGTTTTCAGTTCTTCCAAGGTGGTGTGATATAAGTAGAGGTGTTTAGTATTCTCCTGGCCTGTGCTTTTGTCTGTAAGTGACCACCTGCATTGGAACTATGAGGAGGGTTTCCTCTCCACTACTGTCATAAGCTCTGCTATGCCAGTGCTTCTCTTTATCCCAGGACTGCCACCCAGAACAAAGACACAGATCTATAGGTAAAACAACAAGTCCTGCCTCTGTAATAGCAAAAAGACCCCTATAATCTTCTTTGATCAGCTGTTTGGTCCCCTTACATCTATATGCTGAGAAGTCCAGAAATAACCACTGCCACCACAGCTGCTTCTGCCTGTTGATCCAGGGCTGTACTGAGGTTGGGGCTGAACTGCACCCCTCTCTCACCCACATTCTACAGACCTTTCCTACTGACCTTCTAAACTGTCTCTGACATTTGTGGATTGAGAAGTCTTGAAACTGCCACAGGCCTCACTGAGGCATGCTCCAGTTTAGTTGGAGGTCTGATTTGTGCTAGCACAGCCTCTGTTCCACCGCACTCCTTTCTCAGTCTGGTATAACAAACATTTCCTATCAATCTTCCAGGTTGTCTTGGGCTGAAAATGTGGTTTCCTCTGTCATTTTATTGGTTCTGCTACTCTAGAATTTATTTAGATTCATTTTTACAAGTATCTGGAGTGGTTAGGGGAAAGCTCAAGCAAGTCCCTGTTTTTGCTCCATCATCTTGGCTCTATCCCTTCAAATCCCCAACAATTAAATGATTTCATAAAGATTATTGTATGAAGCTTTTTAGTAAGTTATTTATGAAGAATTACTTTCTTCTTTAATTTCTTCCTCTTTACGAATTCAGATAAAATCATGGTCAAAATACTAGGGTACTCCCCTAGTCTTCACTTCAAAATAACATAGAGCCATTAATAACTACTCTGTAAGTACAGATTCAATTGCTCCTTGCTCTATCTAACTATTCTATCATCTAGCTGCCATTGTTCCATCTTATGCATAGTATAGTATGAGAAAGTTTCTCAAATGCTTCGATAAAACATTGCCCACAGAATTTCTCCTCCTCCACTTATAAAATCAATTTTAATTACTCTGTTGTAAGATAATATGAGATTAGTCTTTTTTTGACTTGTTCCTGAAGAAGTGATACCGAAAATTCACAGTCACTTCACTGGTTATTAATCCACCAACTATGGAATATTATGTAATATTATCTTTCACCCCAGTGGATAAAAACTTTATCAAATGGGTTAGTAAATTTTTGCAAGATGTAGATAAAATATTTAATTACCTTAATTTACTGGTCTAACAATCCAGACATTGAGAAAAAGAAAAACAAAACAAAAAAACACTTAATCAAGAGTGATTGGTGGGGCGGAGCCAAGATGGCAGCGTAGAAGCAGCAAAGGGCCACAGCTCCCACACAAACACGCTAAAAAACTCATAAAATGGGACGTTAAACAGATTTTCAAGCTCCAAAACTCTCCACAAGACAGAAAGCACTACAGGCAGCGCAGCAAGCGGGGCTCTTCCCAGCAGTCTGGGACCCACACAGGCTCAGGCCCTGGGGCATCGGGCGGGGAACCGCAGCTACAGGAGAGCTGATCAGCTGCACTGGAGCCACAGTTACCACATTTATCAGGCCAGAAGACAAAAAGGCTAAGAGAAAGGTCAGTGGATTTTGCTAACTGGGGAGGAGAAGAGTGGGTCCAGCCAAACTGCTCCCAGGGCAAGGAGACAGCGGGAGGCGGCTGTATAGCACCAGGAACGGAGCAGCAGCAGCTTCCACTGGGCTGCTTCAGAGCCCTCGGCCTGCAGAAAGCAGGGGGGCTGACGCGACCCATCGAGGCAAAGGGCTCTTGCGTTGAGCGGCCTGGATCTGGATCGGGGTCTTGAGTGGTGGTCCTGGGGTGCGCTTTCAGTGAGCCGAAGCTGGGGGGGAGCTACAGCACCCCACT
>CM053601.1:99407913-99429775 GCA_028646575.1 Pseudocheirus occidentalis | reverse complement strand
TACTCCTCTGAATTTTCAGTAGGGTAAGATGGATCTCCTTACCCCAGTACCTGTGTATCTTTATTCCCACTTGCATGTAGTTAATAATAATAATTTACATATGCATATTTATGTGTACACACACACACACACACACACATATATATATATATATATATATATATATATATATATTTAACATTCAAATATATAACTTTAAATTCAAGATTCTTTCCCTTACTCCCTCATCACCCATTCCCACTGGAAAGACAAACAATTCAATACAGGCTGTACATGTGTAGTTATGCAGAACATCTCCACAATGGACATAGTGTGAGATACTGATTATATGTCCCTCCTTCCTATTCTGCCCTCACCATTTTAGGAAGTTAAGATCATTTAAAAGGTGAATTTAAGAGCTGGGAGAAAAATAGAATGAGAGAAGGCATGGAGAGCCAGAAGGGGGTTAATCTCATATAGAAGAGGCAAGGGATAACTGTTACAAAGGAGGGGAAGAACAGGAAGGTAAAAGAGAATGGGTCAACCTTACTTTCATTGAATTTGGTTTAGGGAAGGAATCACATACACTCTGGATTGGGAATCTTGCCTTACAGGAGTAGGGGGTATGGGAATGAGAGGGGGGATGATGAAGGGGCAGGCAGGGTTAGGGGGAGGGTTGTTAGAAGCACACATGTCTGTAAAGGGACAGGGACAAAGTAGAGAATAGAACAAAGGTGGGGGCAGGATAGGAAGGAGGGAAATATAGTCAGTCTTTCACAATATATCCATTGAGGTGTTCTGTGTAACCACTTGTGTTCACTTCCTATGGCAGTGAAAACAATTTAACATTCTGCAGCTACATTCTCTCCCCTCACTCCCCCTGACCCTCTCTCCACTCCCTCACATATAAACACCTTTGATAGAAGAGACTATTGGTACACTTTCACCCCAGGGCATAGTACAGGGCTTGGGATAGAGGAATAATTCAATAAATACTTGTTGAACTGATATGAAGTTAAGAAGACAGGCTATTTCATTATCTGTCTTCCAGAATCAAGACTGATCATGACATTTCATCTGACTTCATCTGCCTTTCAATGTTGTTTTCAGTGGATAATAATAGTAGCCATCTAGAGTACATTCCTGGTTTACCAAGGCTTCTTTACAGCAGTGTTTCTATCAGTACCAGAGAGATGGTAAAATGTGGTAGAAAGACCACTGACTCCTTGTTGTTCGTTGAGTGTGGACAAACCACAGTAACCCCCTTGAGTCCTGCTTCTTTTCTGACTAAAATGTTGATGGTAGTGAATATAGCTCCTAGTTACAGGGCTATTCTGGTTTTCACATGAGATAAAGTTTTATGGAAAGGGTCAATCATGGCTATTGCCTGGTTTTCTTTCATTTTCTCCAGTTTTTTTCCCACCTTTTCCCTTTATCTGACTCTATTACTTTGAACCTACAATTAACACTTCTCTTCCAATGTCTATGTAAAAAAAGGAAAGGAAAGGAGCTATAAAAAAAGGAAAGGAAAGGAGCTATTTCCAAATGTTATCTTTGAGAAAGTCTTTGGACAAATCTAACTTCTATCACTTTTCTCTTTTCTTTCAAAATAGTCTCTGCTTTCTTCATATTTTGAGCTTGTTTACTGAGCAACCATTTTCTGTCCTGGCTGCACCCAAACAGAACTACAATTTTTAAGGCAAAGTAACTGAACCTCCTGAAATAAAAGACTTTTGAGGGCTCGGTAAACTATCGAGTTTTGTACCTGTTTAGCTAGAATAATTAATTGAAACAGGAATCTAGCATATGTACTTCTAGCTTAGTGAACCTCACTCTAATTCTCCCCAGACTTCCCATAGCGTCTATCCCAGAAGCTTGCTGTTCAGTCATTTTCACTGGTGTTCTTCACAAAAATACTAGAGTGGTTCACCAATTTCTTCCCCAGCTCATCTTACAGATAAGGAAACTGAGGCAAACAGGCTTGTCACTTGCCCAAGATCCCACAGATAATAAGTGTCTGAGGTCAGATTTGAACTCAGGAAGGTGAGTTTTCCTGACTTCAAGCCTGACACCATCCATTTTACTACTTAGGTGCCCCATCCCACTTGCAGCTCTACCTTAATTCTCTTCCTTAGAGTCTTTCTTCAACCCCAGAGACTGATTGTTTTATGGGGTCTCTGACGTGGAGTCTCCTATCCAGGGTTTCTGTTTCTCTTGCTACAAAGTGCTTTCCCAGACTCTTGGCAATACCCTTTATATAACTGCTCTTTGATATACTTTATGAAATTTATTTTGGGTACAAAAATGTTTATTATGTTTGTCTTCCTAAACAAATTCCTTAGGAATTTTTCCTTTTTTCTGTCATTTTCTCACTTTTCTTCTTTAGCTGGCATTAATTGCTTCTGAGGTTTTGGTCTGTAGTTAGCAGACTTGTGCCATCAACTTAATACAGTGAGAATGAAAACAAACAAACAAGCAAACAATGATCCATAAAAAGTTCCCCTGATGAAATCCACCTGCCACCCACTTCCCACCTTGTCCTTTCCCTTTTCTCCTATAGCTAGCACTCAGCTAATCAGACATTAGATGCCACCTATCTTGTTTCTTGGTTGTACTATTGTCAAATGTCTGGTATTTATGTAAATTAAATAATAGGAGGCATTCACTATTTCAGTATGTTACCTAAACAGAATTATCTTTTCTAAACAACAAGACACTTTTTAAAGCACTTCTCAAAAAAGGAACTGTTTCCCAAGTACAGGCCCTCACACCAAGTATCTACATCTCTTTCCTAAGTTATTTATCCCTAGAAAATTTGGGGACAGGATTGAGGAGAATCATCAAAACCTCATGGCATATATCCAAATACCAAGTTCTTGTGGTTTCTAGTAAACTGTTCCACTAAATTTTCCAGAAGATAAGAAATCCTGGCGCGTTAATGAACATCTAATGGAAACAGTGAAACAGATAGGTCACTTTACAAAGTCCTGGAGCACCACCATGCCATCTCCTTTTTGGAAGGAGAATCACAGCAAGACAGCCAGGCTCCCTGCTGGGAAGCTATTTATTTGTTATGTAAATTTGCTGAGGTAATAGTCTGGAAAGTTACAACTAATGACTCTTCTGTGACCCATTTTAAGGATCTTTAATCAGAGTCTCAAAGCTGGAAATTTTAATAGCAGCATCCTTAACCCCAATCTGCCTGCCCCACTATTATGGTGGATTGCCTGTTTGTGACTTCTGAATGATATGTGCCAAAAATTCTGCTTCAGTTCAGAATTAAACTAGAGGTTGGATTTCCAGAATTCTGCACAGCCCAAAATATACATTGGACAAGCAAGCGAAATCAAATAGTCATTTCTCTATGAGTGTTAAGAAAATCCACTCCACCAATTCAAACAAAATCATCATTGTTTAGAGGAATGTTGGGCATTCTAGAGTTAGAAGCCACAATCAAACACTCAACAAATGCTTGGTATTCAAGTAATTGTGTGTTGAAAATGGTATTTCTATTTCATAACTAGTTTAAAAGTGGCATGAGGTGGTATGGTGTGTGTGTGTGTATGTGTGTGTGTGTGTGTGTGTGTGTGAGAGAGAGAGAGAGAGAGAGAGAGAGAGAGCACATGCATGCAAGTGTATGTTTGTGCTTGTTTTTGGCAAAAAACCAATTCTGTTAACATATTGAAATAAAGACCTCAGAATCTCAACTAACTTTGTCACAGAAACTCAATCACTATTTTATAAGAAGAAACATTAAATATTGTTATAAACAAAAGCTGTCATTCCTTGATATTAAGTAGCCAGAGCCTTGTTATACATTTACTTCTTACGCAACTGTGGGCAAAGTGCTGAACCATCCTAGGTCTCAGTTTCTTCATTTGTGAATGGGGGTGGTAGTAGTTTCACTGGATAGCTGCCAGCTATGGATCTTTGATCCTATGATTTAAGAGCCTAATAAGTTGTATTTTATGATATGGTTATGTAGATTAGAGGATTGCTTGATGCTTCCCTCCAATCATTCACTGTTTTATGTTTGACCACCTAGTGTGGAACCTACTAGTACTATTTGACTATGTCAGGGTTAATATCATGCATTTTTATAACTTTTGTTAGTTGATATTCTTTCACTAAAGTGGCAGCGGGTGGGGAGGAAAAGACACAAAAAATATTCATGTAGCATTTGAATTAAATTAATAGCTGTTGAGATTTTTTGAGATATATATATAAATCTCAACGTATTTAATTCTTGACTGAAAGTGTGATTTCATTTGCCTTGGAGTAAGGTACAACTCTCTCAACTCATGCAAATTTGAAAGTCCTCTACAATTTAGTCGCAGAGAGTTGCTTGGGACACAGGTTTTACTGTAACTTGCTTAGGAACTCATGCCTTCTGACTCAAGTCTGGTCCTTTATTAACCATACCACAAAGTCTCTCTTAGTAAGCAATAAGCTTATATTTAAAAATTACCAAATTTCATTTCAGTAAAAATTAAGAATAATTCCAAGATGTCGATGAAAACGAGGCAACTTTACAATTCATTTATCTAAGTGCTTACACGTCCCATTTCAAGACAGGTGAAACAATAATAAATATTTGTAAAGGAAATTAATTGGTATACAGAACATTCTAATAATTAAAAAGGTCAAAATGTTGCAGTACAGAACTATCAGCTCTTGCCAAATCTTGTAACTGAGATTTGATTGCAAAGAAGGGGGAAAAAATGAAATGAAATAGAAACTCTGTGGTCTCTTTGCTGAAAAGCTAGAGATGTTTATTTTTGATATGCTTTGTCACTAACATAACATACAGCATAAAATGTCTACATAATGTAAATTAGAGCATGTAATTAGCAACCAAAATGAAGAATCTAGAATTTCCACTTTGATTAGTTGCAGAAAACAGTCATAAGGATTAAAAATGTAGAGAGACAGAAGGTTTGGATGTTTATTTTCACTAAATTGGACTGGGGATTTGGAGGAATATTCTACAGGAAGAAAAATTCTTCTAGGGACTACCTCAGAACATTCCTTCATTTCTGCACCTGATCTCACCACAAATTAAACAAATCAAAGGCATTTTATCTAAAAGTTCACTGAACTATTCCATATGCTTCCTTCTGAAGTATGGGGTTAAGCTTGAGAATTTTATTGGTTTAACTTGTTATAACAAAAAAAATCAATTTAATTTCCAAATAGAGTTTACAGATGAATTCTTGATAATAGTATTTCATTACTATTGCATTACAGGCATTATGTATGGAGACTCACTGAGCAATCCCTATCAAGGCACCTAATTTACATCATAGATTTGGTGTTGAATTCACAAAACAAATAGAGATCTCAAACAACAGATTAATCAGTCAATCAACAAGTATTTATTAAATATCTACTATGTACGATTTCCTGGGGATGTGATAGAAAAATGCAGATTTTATTTGATATCAAAGAGCTGACATTCTGTATAGTGATGCAATATGTACATAACAAGTATATTTAAGTCATGCACAAAATAAATAGAATATTATGTTTTGGGGAAAAGACATGAGATGATAGGAAGAAATCAGAGAATTAATTATATACAGGGTGGTATTCAAACCTTTTTTTTAAAGCGATTTTACAAGATGGGGATGAGAAGGGTTTGTATATTAGGCAGGGGCTGAAGAGATATCATTGTACAAGAGCACTGAAGTAAGATATGAAATATTGTATGTGCTGGATAGCAAGAATGCCTGTTTGGTTGGACTGAATAATGTGCAAAAGGGAATAACATATAATAAGGCAGAGATCAGACCACTCAAATAATGGCTGAAAAGTAAATTGTTTACATATGTAATTACATGTTTATATTAGTGAATTGTTTATATTAGTAGATATGTTAGTAGATTATATGGCACAGGCAACTAATTGGTTCAATTGATATAGTGTTGGGTTTGGAGTGAGGGCGATGAGTTCAAATTCAGCATCATATATTTACCAGCTGTGTGACCCTAAGAGAATAAATTAACCTCTTTCTACCTCAGTTTCCTCAACAGTAAAATGAAGAGCATAATAGCACCTCCCTCTTATGGTTGTGAGGATGAAATAAGATAACATTGGTAAATGTTCTTAGCACAAGAGGGGGTAAGGCACGTATTAGGTTCCCCCATTTTCTAAACTGAAAACCTTACTTCACATTAAAAAAAATGAGGCCATTTGTTAAGAACTTTCTCTCACTCTTCTATATTTCTTATCACTTAGATGTCTTCTACCACTTCTCCTCCTTCATGTCAATCTCATATGATGAAGTGACCTTACTTATTATTGAGGCTAACCACCCTACTTGTTCAAATGATCTGATTCCGTTTTCTTCCACATATTGACCCTTCTTGTCATCCTCACTCTTTCATTTATTTTCATTCTTTCTATCTCCATTTACTCATTTTTAGTACCTACAAACATTGTCATGTCTCCCCATATTCTGGGGAAAAACAACAACAACAAAACAACCCTCAATTGATCCTTCCATCCTCTCTAACTGTTTATCTGTATCTCTTCTGCCCTTTATAGCTAACCTCTTCAAAAAGGTCATCTACTATAGTTTTCTCCATTTTCTCTCCTCTTTCTCTCTTCTTAGTGCTTTACAATCTGACTTCTGACCTAATCATGCCATGGAAACTGCTCTCTCCAAAGTAACTAATGATCATTTAATTTCCAAATCCAGTGACCTTTTCCCAATCCTCATTTTATTTGACATCTCTAAAGCCTCTGACACTGTTGATCACTTTCTTACTTCATATTCTCTTCTCTTTAGTCTTTCAGAATTCAACTCTCTCTCTTGGTTTTTCTCCTACCTATTTGACAACTTTTTCTCAGTCTTCCTTTGCTGGTTCATTCTCTATCTGAGATCCCCAAACTTTTTTGACTTACCACCTCCTGTAAAACAAAACCCCAAAACAACAACTCAGCTTCCACCTTTAATTTTCTTTAATTGATGTCATTAAACCTATCTATCTATCTATCTATCTATCTATCTATCTATCTATCTATCTATCTATCTATCTCTATATCTATCTATCTATCACATCATCATAAATATAATAATTTATTGTAAATTTGTGAGTTTTTCCTGCATTGAAATTTTGATTACACAATATTTAGTCATGTAACCATATAGTATTGTAAAGTAAGTCATTACATGCACACATCCCTGCAGACGCATGCTGGACTTTCCAACAATGTGCAACATGCTTGCCTGCCAGCACTTGCTTGTTAAGACCTTTGGCAACCTTGACCACTAATTGGTTATAACATATTTTGTGTGTTCATTTAGAAAATGATGTAATCACTATGACTTTTACTCTGTTACATAACACATGTATGAATGGTTTTACAAAATCTTCTTCTTTCTTTATGCTTTCACCACCCCATTATTTTTATTCAATGCCCTTCAATTGTACCCAAGGCTACTATTGCCCACCACCAGATCATTCCATTACCCCCCCAGTGGGTAGGATTGTTAACTTTGGGAACCTCTATGGAAAGATCATATTCTCTAACAAAGGAATATTTTAGGGTTCTCGGCTGGACCACATTCTTTTCTCCCTGTATATTGTGTCATTATGATCCTATCATCTATCATGGATTTAATTAATATTTTTACACTAATGATCTCAAAAATATCTATCTTGCCCCAATATCTCTGCTAATCTTCAATCATACATGTCCGCCTGCCTTTCAGACATCTCAAAATGGATGTCCAGTAGACATCATAAACTCAATCTGTTCAAAACAGAACTCATTATGTTTCCCCCATACTGCCCCCCCTCAAAAAAACATTTGTCTATTACTGTAGAAAGCAACACCATATTCCCAAGTCCCTCAGGATCACAAGCTAAGAGTTGTCTAGATTACTCACTATCTCTCACCCTCCCATATCCAAACTGTTGCCAAGATCTCCTAATTTCTCTTTTGCAACATCATCTCCCTTTGTCTCCTTTGACATTGCCCCCAGTCTAGTGCAGATCTACTTTAAGACTACTACCACTCAAATCCAAGCTCTATTTAACCATGTGATCTTCCTAAAGAGCAGGTCTGATCATTGTACTCTTTACTAAATAAACTCCAATGTTTTCTTATTTCCTATTTTCTCCCACCCCCCAAAATGCTCAATTTGGCATTCAAAGATCTTTGAAAGCCAGTCCCCTCCTTCCTTTCTAGTCATCTAACACTGGACTGACTCCCTGATGCATGCTCTTTGGTCCAGTGACACTGGCCTACTGGCTATTCCACAAACAAGACACTCCATCAATGGGCTTAAAATACTTTCTCTCTCTGTCCCCCATTCCTAGAATGGTTTCACTTCTTCACTTTGACTACTGACCTGTCTGACTTCTGTTAACTCCCAATAAAAACCCCATGTTCTGCAGGAAGCCTTCTTTAACTGCTCTTAATTCTAGTGCCTTCCCTCTGTTAACTATTATCTATTTTACCTTCATATAACTTGTTTTGCATTTATTTCTTTTCATGTCCTTCATCTCTGATTAGATTATAAGATCCTTGAGAAGAGTGATTGCCTTTATCCCTTTTTATAAGCCCAGCAATTTGCATGATGCCTAGCACATAATATACCCTTTGTAAGTATTTATTGATTCATTTCTACATACATAATATTTTCCCTTTTCTTATCCCAATAAAATAAGGACTTAGGACATGAGACTGGCACAACAACTAAAACGAACAAAAGTTACTAATAATGTTATCTTTATATATGTGTGTGTGTATACATATATATTATATCCCTTTCCCTACCTACCTATCAATCATCTATCTATGCATTCATATATCTATTTATTTTGTTTAATAACATTGTCTATAGACTCACTAAAGTTAAAAAAAAGAATGAGTAATTAGTATTTTGACTTTCCTTAACAGCTCTTTTCTCAACCTCTTGTCTATTTACTAACATTACAAGAATAACAGGGCAGATGAAAACCATTGTGGCTGAGACAAGTACAACCGCAATTCTCTTCATACTGGGGCTTTATGCAACCAGCCTAGTTAAGAAAAGAGAAACAACATAACCATTACTGATACAATGAGACTGACCTCCCACTATCTTCCAGTCAAAAATGATACAGTGAAAGTAGAAGGGGAAAAAATTAAGTAAATGGGGTTATTGTGGCAACAATTGTTACAAAGATTTGGAATTCCGAGGCATTTTCTGTCCTCTTGTGTGAGTACTTTTTGCTGGATCCCTATCTAGGGAAAAGGATACATAAGTGTGTATATTCTATTTCTCTTCCCCTAAGAGTATATTATGATCCCTGTTAATGAACTACGTTGATGTCCAAGAACAGTTGGAACCATTAGACAGTTAGTCTGTGAGAATTCTGTTGCTCAGGTCTAGAAGGAACAATGTTGCATGTGAGATCATTACTTTGACCTCCATAAAGGTATCCCTCATAGGGAATATAATTGTGTCCAGTGACTTCTTTCCTAGGGTTTAAGCAAAGAAACTGCAATGAATATATATTCTCTTATTCTATGAAAGTAAGTTGTTGTGCTTTGATTACTTATTCAACTACATTAGTTTTTCTTTTCCATTTCTCTCTCTCTCCCCCTCAACCCCTCCCTCCCTGCCTCTCTCCCTCCCTCCCTCCCCCTCTCTCTCTCTCTCTCTCTCTCTCTCTCTGTCTCTCTGTTTCTATCTCTCTGTCTCTCTCTGTCTGTCTCTATGTCTCTGTCTCTCTGTCTCTGTCTCTCTGTCTCTCTCTGTCTCTGTCTCTCTCTGTCTCTTTCTCCCTCTGTCTCTCTGTCTCTGTCTCTCTCTCTGTCTCTCTCTGTCTCTGTCTCTCTCTGTCTCTCTCTGTCTCTGTCTCTGTCTCTCCCTGTCTCTCTGTCTCTGTCTCTCTCTCTCTCTCTTTCATAAAGATGTTTAAGCCTCTAATGAGCAAAGTTGAGAAGTGTTAATAAGGCTAATTAAATAGGTCACTATGTTAAAAATAGGATTTTTTTCTTTTGATAGAAGTGTCTATGAGAGCATCTACTTCCTATCCCTGGGGTCTGCTACACTTTACACCTTGCAATATAATCATAGCTGATGCTTAAATTTAAACTTTCAAAATACTGGGTCCAGGATCCTTAATGGATCACTGTTTAGGTAGCCTTGAGTATGGACAATAGGCAATTATCATATATCAGGTTTGCCTCTAAAGAGCTAGAATGAATTCATTTGAATGACTATTTGATCATTCCACAGTATTTTGAGATTTAATGTAGTATTCCACAGTGCTCCCCACACTCCTACAAAAAGAAGAATCTGAAGAACCTCACCATCTTTAGGCAATTTTTCCTCTGTTGGAACTTGGGGTGTGTGTGTGTGTGTGTGTGTGTGTGTGTGTGTGTGTGTGTGTGTGTGTGTGAAAGTTTTAACATATAATAAATTAAGAATAGCATAAAAGAAACAATGTAGAAAATGCCATCAATGGGATTTCAGAGCAGGATGGGAAAGTTGGCTCTGAATATGACTAGATCCATTGTCATTCATATGAGATCAAAAGGGTCTGAGTCTATTTGATACACATTAAATATGTGAAACTTCATAATTTCCTACAATGAGGCTAATCAGTTCAAGAAGAGGAATAGAAAAAATAGAATGATGGTGGTGAGGTAAGAATGAAGATTAGAAGTTCGTAAACGACAAAAGGTAAGGGAAATGGGGGAACGGTTCTAGAGTAATGGCTAGGGACATATTAAGTTGACAGAGCATGGAAATTCTGAGTGGAGATAAACTGGGGAAGTATGGAAGGGTAAAAAGATCAAACTATAGCATGAGAACAAAAAGTAGGTTTAGTATGAATGAGAAAGCATAAAATGTAGAAGATTAGGATTTTTTTTTAATTTCAGTATTATGAAGATGTTGCAATGTCATTGTGAGAATGAAAACTAAGGTGTAACCATACAGGTGTATGGGTAAAGTGGGATAGAGGAGATGGTAACTGAAACTGGGTACATTTTTATCTCAAGATTTTGTCAACATGCATACTGATACCTCTCAGTGGAGGGAAAGGAAGATCATAAGTAAGGCATCAAGGGAGTTTTGAAAGTTGGGAGAATAAACTAAAGGTCAAAGAGCAACCTGGTAGGGAAAGATGAATAAAAACATATTGTATGGATTTTGAAGAGGGAAAGTATAATGAAAAATTTTTATTTCTTAATCCTGAAAGGACAGTTATTGGATGAGAGTAGAGAAGAAGGGGCCAATTGCAGCTGCGGAGGCTTATTACAACGTTGTTGGCCTTCATGTAATGATTAAAAATAAAAAAAAACAATTGATGACAGTAACTTGGTAATAAACACCAGGAATGGTTACAACCTACATTGGTAGAGGCAGTACCTAAGTAAAGGAAATAAAATATTTTATGAAATATTTGAAGCAAAAAACAATACCATGTTGTGACCAGTGCATGTTTTAAATGGATAGTAGAATATTCTTAATATATATTAAAATAACACTTAGAAATCAATTGAATGAAATGAGTGTGCATCAGGAAGGACTTGGAAGTTACTGCAAGGATTAGATCCAAATGTAATTGTACGTTTGTTAGGCAATATTGGTTGAGATAATAGCCAGTTAGAAACCTTGAAATCTACAGTGCAATCCATTTCAAGAATTATTATGAATTACTAAAAAAAAGTTTAGAAACAATTACACTTTCCTCTAATTATCACTGTTTTATTCATAATGGCCAACATGGACATTTTCACTTAAAATTGCAATAGAATATAGTAACCCCTTAAGAAGTACTGTAGCTACTTATCATTTCTATTGAAATCTATTCGGCCTAATATTTCCTATATTATAATGCTATTTGAGGTGACTTCTGACACAGACCTTATTATCTTTTGTGTTGTATTGCTTAATTATTCTTAGGGGAAAGTATATTATATGATCCAGTGCCAGATACTTAGCATGTCCAAAGTTTGGAATGTATCCAGAGTTTAATTCAGACTGTTACAAAAAGTTTTTTAAAGTCCCTTATCTTTAATAGTGAATTGCAAGACTATGACTGGGAGGATAGGATAGAGGGGAGAGTGCCAGCATTTAGAGGGCACTAACAGCACTTGCATGCTTTCCTGCAATAATTTTTCCTTCACTTCTGCCACACAAAAAGCAGTGACCCTTCTCCCTGCTAAGACATATCCTCTCTATGTGCACAAATCTTAGTTCATTTTTTCCTCCAGCAGATTGCCTCCTTCATCATTCCCCAGTAACTTACTGATTTTCACTGTCTTCCTCTTGATTAGCTGCTTCCCTGCTAAGTAAAAGGATGGCCATGTATCCCCCATTTTAACAATAGTAATAAAAAAAACAAAATAACTCACTTGATCTGTCTATCCCACTTATTAGGGTTCTATCTACCTATCTATACATACACACATACATACATACATACATACATACACACATGCATATATATATTTCCTCCCCCCCCTTCATTCCTAACCTCCCTAAGGTCATCTGCAATTAGTGTTCCCACTTCTTTTCCTTTCACTTTCTTTATAATTATCTCTAGACTGACTTTTGACATCATTTTTCAATTGAAATTCTCTCTCCAAAGTTCCCCACGATGTTTTAATTGCTGTTTTCTCAATCCTCACCATTCTTGGCCTCTCCACAGGTTCTGACAATGTTTATTGCCCTTTGCTACTTGGTATTTCTCTCCAAGTTGTCATGGCACCATTCTCTTTTTTCTCTTGGCATTCCTCCCTACACTTTGTCATGGGCCTTTTCTTCTTTTTCTATATTTACTTGGCTTAGTTAATTCAGCTTTCATGAGTTGAAATATCATCTCTATAAAGATGATTCTCAAATTTGTCTAATTCTAATCTCTCTGTTGATATCTAATCTTATATATGCCAATGTCTTTTAGATGTTATGAACTGAATGTTTCATGGACAACTTAGACTCAACATGTCCAAAATTTATCCCATCTTTCTTCCCAAATTGTCTTCTATTCCTAACTTTCCTTTTATTATCAGGGTATTCAGTGTTAGGGCATTCCTTAATTATCCTGCCAGTTATCCTGGTTTACAATCTAGGTATCAGCCTCAGTTCTTCATTATGATTGTCCCCCTCCCCCAATTTTTCAATTTGTTGCCAAGTTCTACTGATTATACTTGAGTAACATCTTTCTAACCAAGCCCGATGTCTTGTACATCCTGCTTTTTCTGTCTTAAACTGCCAATACATTGGTATATGGAGTCATCACCTTCACTTTGACTGTGGTCTTAGCCTTCTGTTCGATCTCCTTGTCTAATCTCTACCTACTCCAGGCAGTGCATCCTACACCAGCCAACAACATGACTATCCTAAAGTACATCCTTAAATATTTCATTTCTCTCTCCCTCTCCTTCCCCCCTTCCTTCCTCATACCTTCCCTCCCTCCTTCTCTTCCTCTCTTCCTCTCTTTTTCCCTCTCCCTCTTTGTGTCCATCTCCCTCTCCCTCTCTCATATATGCACATATACACGCATACACAAATGTAAACCTTGCTCCCCCTTGTCTGCTCAATTCACTAATTGCCACTCCCTGTTAGCTCCAGAATCTAATATTAAATTTACTTCTTGCCTTTTAAAGTATTTTTATGCTTTAGTCTGCTCCATGTATTCTACAATCCATGAGACTAGACTCCTTGCTATTGCTTAATTAAGCGATACCATTTCCCAATTCCATGCATTTTTACTGGCTGTGTCTCATAGCAGGAATACTTCCCCTCATCTTTTCTACCTATCAACTTCTGTGATTTCCTTCAAGTATCAGATAAATTCCCACTTTTCTACAAGAATTCTTGCCCATTCCCACTTAATGATGCCTTCTCTTTGAGATTTCTTATATTATTAAAATATAGTATGATAATGTCTAGTCATGAAAATTAACAGGAATGTCAATTAAATTAAGAAAATTTAACTGAACATATGAATAACTTCAATTTTTTGTATGCTTGATTAGACAAAATATTTATATTTTAATCTTTTACTTTTCATCTTGTTTTGAATTTGTGCAAAACACAGCCCATGCCTACTACAAGTATTCCATGGTTATTTCCAGAGGGCATATATTTATTTCCTTGATATTTGTCACCATCTGAACTAAGTTAAGATACTTCTGAAAGCCAACCTAAAAAATAAAAAAAATAGAAGATTTAAGGAATTAAGTAGTTCATAGATATGTTAGCAAAAGGAACCAAAAGATTTAGATTAAAATCAAATCTTCACTACTTACGACCCATGAGACATTGTTAATAAAACAATTAATAAATATATATTTATTAAATATGTAGCATGTGTCAGGTACTGTGCTGAATTCTGGGGTTTGAAAAAAAGCCAAAAGATAGTCCCTACAATCAAGGAGATTACAGTGTAATAGAGGGGTCAACCTGCAAAGAATTATAGAAATATCTAAATATATATATATATATATATATATATATATATATATATGTAATATCTACATATATATATATGATTAAGGAAGGGGAGGCAATATAATGAAGAGGGAGTGGGTAAACTCCTGGAAGCAGAGTGAAGCTCACAAAGAAGAAAATATGGCAGTCAAGCTCCCACCATATCCCTCCATATAAATATAAGATAATGCCTTACACTGAATTCCAGAGTGCTACAGCCAATAAAAGTTTGGAGAGAGACATTTTTTTTTGCACCTAAGACTACTGAGGAGGTCAGAAGAGGATTCCTGTGATACTGTGTTGGGGGCTTCCCCTGAGCACATGGGGCAGCAGCACAAGCTGTGGGTTTTGTAGGTTTCGTGGGCCTTGCTTCATAAGTTCTCTGCCCAGAGATAGTTAAAAACAACAGCAAAAACAAACAAGCAAACAAACAAAAAGGCATCCAAAGCAGTCCTTAGGAGAAAATTTATATCTAAATTCTTACATCAATACAAGAGAGAAAGAATAAATCAATGAATTAATTGGACATGTGACTAAAAAAATTAAAGAAAAAAGAAACAAATTTAAAATCTTCAATTAAACATCAAACTGGAAATTCTGAAAAAAGCAAAGATTAATAAAATGAAAAAGTTAGAAAAGGGGGCGGCTAGGTAGTGCAGTGAATAGAGCACATATGAATAGGCAATGAAAACAGTAAAATATCATTATTTCCAAATGTTTTGATGGCATACTTAGACAATCCTGGAAAATTTATTTAAATACTAGTTGAAACAATTATGAACTTTAGCTAAATTGCTGGCTATAAAATAAATCAAAATAAATCATATACACACATATACACACACACATACATGTATGTTTATGTGTATATATGTACATATATCCATGTGTGTATACATATTATCCACAAACCTAGAAGAAAAGTATAAAAAGAGAGATAATTACAGATTTTATAAAATACTTCAGAATCTTCCTGCCAGCAAAAACCCAAGGAATGTATGAAACCAATTACAAAGAATTTTCACACAAATTAAGCCAGATCTAAATACTGGAAGAAATAGTGTTTGTTCCTGGGCAGGCTGAGTCAATATAATAAAAATAACAATTCTACCAAAATTAATTAATCAAAGTACTAAAAATGTTATGAAATTGAAAAAATAATAACATTCACATGGAAGAATAAAAATGTCAAGGAAATCAATGAAAAAAAATATAAAGGAAGGTGGCCTAGAATAACCAGAATGTACAGCAAAGTAGTAATCATCAAAACAACTTGGTACTGTCTCAGAAACAAACTGATGGATCAGTGGAATAAATTATGTACAGATACATAGTGATAAAGGACTACAGCAATCCAGTTTTTGGTAAACAAAAAGATCCAAGATTTAGAGGCAAGAAATCACTGTTTGACAAAAATTGCTGGGAAATCTGTAAAGTAATTTGGCATAAACTAGATATAGACCAACATCTCACAAAATACACTAAAATAAGGTCAAATTGGGTAGATGCTTTAATTGTAAATGGTGATACTATAAATAAATTAAGGGAGTATGGAAAAATTTACTATCATATCTGGGGATAAGGGAAGAGTCTATGATCAAACACGAAATAGAGGGGATCACAGGAAGTAAAAAGATAACACTGATTACATAAAATCAAGACGTTTTTTGACAAAACAAATACTGCCAAACTTAGAAGGAAAGCAGGAAATGGGGGAAGTTTTTTTTCTTTCTTTCTTTAATTTAGTTTACATCATTCATTTTCACAACATTTTGAGTTAAAAATTTTCTCCCTGTCTTTCCCCTACCCATCACCCCCAAACAGATACCCGACTCTATATCCCTTCCCCCAATCTGCTTTCTCCTATATCCTCCCCCATCACCCTCTGACTTGTGTCTTATATCTTATTACCTAGTTGCATGTAAATAATAACAATAATAAATTAACATTTGATTTTAGAAATTTAAATTCTAGATTCTTTCCCTTCCTCTTTTGTCACCCACCCCCACTGGAAATACAAGCAATTCAATACAGGCTGTACACTTTTAGTTACACAGAACATCTCTACAATGGATATATTGTGAAAGACTGACTCAATTTTCTGCCTTCCTATCCCACCCCCCCACTTGTTCTATTGTCTACTTTGTCCTTGTCCCTTTACAGAAGTGTGTGCTTCTAACAGCCCTCCCCCCCAACCTGCCTGTCCCTCCACCACCCCCCTTTCGTCCCCTTCCCCCCTACTCTCCTGTCAGGCAAGAGACTCAATTTAAAGTGTATGTCATTCATTCCCTAAGTCAAATTCAATGAGAGTAAGGTTGATCCCATTCCTTTTGCCTTCCTTTCTTCCCCTCCATTGTAACAGTTATCCCTTGCCTCTTCTGTATAAAATGATTAACCTCATTCTGTCTCTCCCTTGTGTCCTCTTCTTCTATTCCTCTCCCACCTCTCAGTTTCACCTTTTAAAATATCTATTCATATCCAATTGATCCTGTGTCCTCTGTCTATGTATACCTATATACAGACACTCACATATGTATTACTATGCATATATACCCTCCTATATAGACAAACATTTATGTATATGCACATGTATATGTATACATATATACACACACATACACACACACACATACACACACACACTTTTGTATTCCCTTCATCTATCCTCATACTGACAAAAGTTTCACAAGTTACAATGATCATTTTTGCATGTTGGCATGTAGATAGTTCAACTTTGATAACTTCCTTATGAATCCTTTTCCATGTTTACCTTCTCTTTCATCTTGTATTTGAACGTCCAATTTTCTATTCAGCTTTGTTTTTTTTTTTTCATCAAGCATGCTTGAAAGTTCTCCACCTCATTGAATGACCGTATTTTTCCCTGGAACATTATACTCAATTTTGCTGGGCAGGTGATTCTTGGTTTTAAGCCTAGCTCCCTTGATCTCAATAATATACTATTCCAGGCCTTTTGAATCCTTAATGTACAAACTGCTAGGTCCTGGGTTATCCTGATTGTGTTTCTGCAGGATTCAAATGGTTTGTTCTTGGCAACTTGTATTAATTTTTCCTCCATCTGGGAACTCTGGAACTCGGCTATAATGTTCCTGGGATGTTTCTTTTGGGGATCTTTTTCAAAAAGTTATCAATGAATTCTTTCAAGTTCTATTTTGCCTCATTTCTCAAGTAAATTGGGACCTGATCCATATTTATGAAAATAAAAACAATTCTAAAATTGATAAATGGTTAAAGGATAAAAATGGCAGCTTTTAGAATAAAAACAAAATCAAAGTTCTCAAGAGTTACATGAAAATGCTCTAAATCACTAATGATTATAAAATTGCAAATTAAAACATCTTTGAGTTATCACCTCATACCTATCAGATTTGCCAACAACAAACTAGAAAAAGGACAAATGCTAGAAAGGATGTGTGGGGAAGAAAGCCACTCTAGTATGCTATTGGAAAAATTATGAACTGATCAAATCTTTCTGGAAAGCAATTGGGAACTATGCCCAAAGGGGTATAACACTTCCTTTAACCCAGCAATGTACCAATTGGCTCTGTATACCAAAGAGATCAAACAAAGGAGAAAATTTACAAAAGTATTTATAGTAGCTTTGTGTGTGTGTGTGTGTGTGTGTGTGTGTGTATGCGTGCGTGTGGTGGGCAAAGAACTGGAAATTGAGGGGGTTCTCCATCAATTGAGGAAGGCTAAACAAGTTATGGTATATGATTTACAAAAAGTGATGAGAAGGAAAACTAAAATGAACTGATGCAAAGTGACATGAGCAGAAGCATAAGGACTTTGCAAATAGTAACAAGAACATTTAAACAATAATTAGCAGTGAAAAACTTAGTTGCTATAATTAGCACAAGATTCCAAGATATTTCTAAAGGACCTATGTTGAAAAATATAATCTATCCCTAGAAAGAACTGATGAACTCTGAGTGCAGATTGAAAAATAATTTAAAAACTTATTCTTTTTCTTTTGTTGACATGACAAATATATAAATATGTTTTGCATGTAAAATTGATATCATATTACTTCCCTTGTCCATAATGGGGTAGAGGAGTAGCAGTGGGGTGGAGAGAGCAAGGGGAAAGGGCATGATTTGGAACTCAAAATATATTTAAAGAAAAAGAATGTTAAAAATGAATAAACCATAAGAAAATAGAGAAGTTGGTAAAAACTTGCCAAGCATAAAATTTTATTTGGGATTTTAAAGGAAGACAGGGAAATCAATAGGCATAGTTGAGGAAAGAGAACATGGCCTGGGAAATAGCCAGAAAAAATGTTTAGGGTCAAAAAATAAAAAAGCCTTATTCATGGAATAGCAAAGATGTCAATGCCACTGGATCAAAGAGTTTGGGAGATTAGGATGTAAGTACAAGGTATGGTGTACTTAAATTCATGGGGCCCCAAAATATTGTGTGAAATATATATGCTTTCTAAGAAGGGGCCATTTCCAAAAATCCCGATCTATATCTGGCCACTTGACCCAGATGGCTCTGGATGAGAAAGTGAGGCTGGTGATATTACACAGATCTCCTTCATTTAAACCCAGTTCACTTGCAAGTCATGCCATCACCTTCCTGATGTCATAGTCCTCTTTGAAAGCAAAGGACAGACAAGAACATGTTCTCTAAGATCTTTTAAGAACTTTTATGATCTTTTATGGATATAAATCTTATTATCCTATAAAACAATCTTGGAGATTCTTTTAGTTCCAAATTCTAATGACTCAGCTGTGAATTTTTTCCTCCTCTTGTCAATTAACTATTGAATGATTATGCTGGATTCTCTAAGCACAAGTTATGTTTTTTTATCTTCAATGTAAAGCCTTCATGATAATCTGCCTTATCATTTCATATCATCATAACTAAAAACAAATTAAGAGTAATCTTTCTGCAACAAATATTAAATAAGTTAAAGCTAATATGAAATGGGAACTCTGAGAATCTTTGTGTGTATGTATGTATGTATGTAGGTAGATAGGTAGGCAGGTGTGTATGTATGTATGTACACTCAGATATGTTTTAGTATTTATTTTGGCCAACACCAGTCTTGTGCTTTTGAATATGAAACTTGTCATTGTTCTTCATAATTTTCATAATAAGAAATATGGACAATCCTTCAAAAGCCACTTATTCATTTTCAGAAATCAGAGAACTGTCTGCTTGACTTTACTTCCAAATTTTTCATATGGTCTTAAATTATTGTGTTCATCTCTGACCTGCTGGCCTATTACTATCAAAATAATGTAATTTCTAAAAGTATCACAATCAAGGAGGCAAACAGTATGATGAGACACCAGTTGGCTGTGTGTTTAAGTCAAATCAGCAAAGAGTGGTCCAGACACCATGGTTGGAGAAAGACCAATCAACAGAACAGAACCCTATCAACAGAAGGAAGAAAGGGCTATAGGCTACCTACAAAGACTGACTTAAAATTTTTAAGGAAACTAAAACCTTTTCTTCATAGATTTTTAGTATATGAGGTTGAAAGGAAAATTTATTTTACCAATATAAAAATGTAAGTAAAATGCCTTTCTTCAAAATCTATTTAAATACAGTAATTTTAAGCTGTTGGTTATCAGATAAATATGGAGGAACTATTATTTACATTATAAGTTTATTCCCTACTATATTTTTTATGAAAAACATAGTTTGTGGTTGTTGCATTCATTTTTTTTTATCATTTCTGGATGGTATATTTTTTAGAGGTAGAGTTTCAATGAAGATCTTCTGATTTCCAAGTTATATGTGGCTCAAATAAATTGTCAAGGATCATAAGCATTGACTGAGATCTTAAAGATACATTACAAATACTATTATCTAAGCACTTGCTTTTATAGAGAAGAGACCCAAACCCTAGAAAATTATAGGCAAATATCATACCAATTTTAATATATTCCTTCTTTTAATTTATTTTTATAACATTCTTTTCTTTTTTAATTTCAGAGTTAAAGATTTTTTCCCTCCCTTCCCTTGTCTCTCACCCACTGAGGAGGTAAAAAATATATCAATTAAATGTGTGAAATTGTGCAAAACATATTTCCATATTAACCATAGCACAAAAAAGAGAAAGAAAAAGAAAGTGAGAAAATTATACTTCAGTATGCACTCAGAATTCATCACTTGTCCCTCAGGATGTGGATAATGTTTTTTTTTCTTTCAAGAGTCCTTGGGAATTCTTTGATCATTATATTGATCTGAGTAGCCACGTCTTTCATAGTTCATCATCACTATAATATTGCTATTACTGTGCCCAGTAACCTACTCCTCATTTCACCTTATATCAATTTGTATAGGTCTTGCTCTGCTTTCTTTAGAAACTGCCTTCTTTGTCATTTTTTAAAATTGTACACTAGTACTCTATTCCAATCATATGCCACAACTTGTTCAGTCATTCCTTAACTGATGAGGATCCTCTCAAACTCCATTTTTTTGCTACCAGAAGAAAAGCTTCTATATATCTATATCTATATTTCTGTCTATGTCTACGTCTACATCTACATCTACCTCTATATTTATGTCTATATCTATTTATCTGTATAGGTCCTTTTCCTTTTTCTTTGATTTCTTTGGGATTCATATATAGTAGTGGTATTGCTGGATCAATGGATATGCTCAGTTTCATAGCCCTTTGGGCATAGTTCCTGATTATTCTCCAGAATAGTTGAACCAGTTTAAATTTCAACCAACAGTTAGTTCTTTTTTTCACCTCTTCCAGCACTTGCCATTTCTGACTGGTGTGAGGTGATACCTCAGAGTTGTTTTAATTTGCCTGTCTCTTATCAATTGTGATTTAGCGCATTTTTTTTGTATGACTATAGACACCACTGTTTTTTCCCCTTCAAAACACTGCTTCTTTATATCCTTTGATAATTTATCAATTGGGGAATGACATTTTAATTTTTTTACACATTTAACTCAATTCCCCATACATTTGAGAAATGAAACTTTATCAGAGAAATTAACATAAAATATTTTGATATTACTTTGTCTCTAATAACTTTAAGCAAAGTGTAGCTTTCCTAATTTTATTTTTTAACTAGGTCAACAAATGCTTTTGCTTTGAAACCATGACTTCTACTGCTGCTATTTTTTCACTTTAGCTGAAGCATAATAGATTCTGCTACAGTTCTTTATTTTAACCCTTTGTGTCTTCTGTTTCAAGTGTACCCAATACATATTCCAATTCTGTTTTTTAATCCATTCCAGTATCCATTTCTTTTTTATAGGTTATCTCATCCTGTTCACACTGAAGTTAAACTCATGAACTATGCATTTCTTTCTATCCTATTTCCTTCAGTTCATCCTCATTCTCTGTCTCTCTGTCTCTTTCTCTCTGTCTCTGTCTCTCTGTCTCTCTCTCTCCGTCTCTCTGTCTCTCTCTGTCTCTGTCTCTCTCTGTCTCTGTCTTTCTCTCTGTCT
>CM053601.1:99389638-99407413 GCA_028646575.1 Pseudocheirus occidentalis | reverse complement strand
GTGTGTGTGTGTGTGTGTGTGTGTGTATCCTTGATTTTTTTTCCATGCAGCAAAATAGAGAAAGCCTATTGTTCTTAATGCAGTGATTGTAATGAAAGACATGCATAGACTTGTAAGAAGTGTGTTTTACAAAAATACAGAGAATTTGATTTAACATTGTTCTATAGGATGCTTGTGTAGTACCCTACAGTTCTACTTGTGAACACAAACAAAATCATTTTATTCTTAACTTTCAGAGGTGGAAAGAAATCTTTCACATTCCTATGCGAAACACTGCTCAAAGTGAAGAGCCATATGCTTCAAAATTCTCTTGAGTTTAAATGGCAAATTTAAAAGAAAAAATACCAATTCTATTTTCTTTGATCCTTAAAAATGGTAGTCACTAATTAACTTTATCCATATACCACTCAAAAGTAAGGAGGGAAATAGCTCAAGAGCCATGAAAAACTGATGTGAAAGCCTACTTCCATTGACACAAGTTACAATCAATCAATATGTATCATGCTAGGAACTGGGCTACGTAAGCTAGATACATTTACCAAGGTGAGATAATTCAGGCTTCCAGAAGTTTTTATGATACTAGAAGTATATAACATGTTTATAAATAATTAAATAGGATATATATATATAAAATACACAGCGATTTAGGTAAGGCTGTTAAGAACTAAGAAACAGAGAGACCTTGTGAAGACTTTGGCAGACATAAACCTTGAAGAGAGATAAGTTTTCCATGAGACAAATTGGATGCAGAACATTGTAGATACATGCAAGAGAATATTCCATTTTTTACATGTGAAAGCCAACAGAATAGAATACGGAATATTGGTACTAGCCATAGCACATTGGCTTGATTCAAACACAGAGTGTGTGAGGAGTTGTCCTGTGTTATCAGCCTTGAAAAGAAGGTTGGATTCAGACAGTCAAGGCCTTTAAAAGACTAAACTTTAAAGAGTAAAGACTTTGAAGACAAGGGTTTTGTATTTTGTCCTATGGAGAATAGGAAACAACTGAAGCTTCTAGAACAGAGGATTCACATGCCCAGAATTACATTTTAAGCTCTCATTTGAGACGTTTTATAGAAGTTGGAATGGAAGTAGGAAAGACTGGTGAGGAAAAACTTTGAAAGACCCCAGAACTATGATCAAAGCAGTAAACTATGATAACTTCAAAGGACTGGTGATAAATCATATCTCCCACTTGGTAGATAGGTGAAAAGTATAAGTTCAGAATGAGAATGAGATGTGTGCATATGTGCATATGCATACACACATGCATGTATTTCTGACAAAAGATGGATTTTTTAGTGAGAAGAGGGCAGGTAAATGAATAATGATGGGTCTATCTAAAAAAGCAAAGTTAAAACATTTTAAAATTCATAGAAGAAGGAGATGTTGTTAAAATCACATACATACATACACATATATACAATACACATATATTGTTGTTCAGTCATTTTCAGTTTTGTCCAGTTCTTTCTGACCTCATTTGGGGTTTTCTTGGAAAAATATACTAGAACAGTTTGTCAATTTCTTCTCCAGGTCAATTTCTTCTCCAAGTCATTCCTCCAGATGAGGAAACTGAGGCAAACAGGTTTAAGTAACTTGCCCGGGGCAACACAGCTAGTAAGTGTCTGAGGCCAGATTTGAACTCAGGAAAATGAGTCTTCCTGACTGCAGGCCAGGTACGTTATATAGTCATCTTTATTGTTCTTTTTATATTGAAATGTTTTTTTCTTTTACTGCTTGTGAAACTGAAGAAAAAACACAAAGGAAAAGAGTTGAGGATTACTGCTAAGTTGTGAGTTTAGGTGATTGAAAGAGTGACTTTATTTTTGACAAGGATAGGGGACGTAGGTTGAAAGGTTTGCTGGGTTTTTTTTTTTAGTAACAAAAGATTTATTAGCTTGATGTTTAAAAATTCCTTTCATCAATGATTATGGGGAGAAATCTGTTGTCAAAAGCTCTAGTCAACAATTTAATCCAAGCTAGTTCAAATAGTCTAACTATGTAACAAACTCCTGTATGTATTTTACATGATGCATGTAGCTAACAGGGTACAAGTACAAGAACATGGGTTCCCATGTTCTTCCGATTTAGTTCATGGTTTTTCTCACTATTGCCATACTGCTTATGTGTAAACTTCTGTAAGGTCACAAGCTCCCTCCCCCTCAGTACATTTATTTTTAAATTGTGGAGTTAGCACTGATTATATCTAAAGTCTTTTCATTTATTAAATTACCATATTGCAAAAATATGTCTTATTATTGATTTGTATTTGATATGAAATAACAAATTTTCCTTACCCGCATATGTGTAAGAAGAGATGAAAAGATGCATTTCCATTAATTTGTTGTTGTTGTTCAGTAGTTTCAATTGTGCCTGAGTCTTTATGATCCCTTTTGGGGTTTTCTTATCAAAGACACTGGAGTGGTTTGCCACTTCCTTCTCCTGTAAACTATGGCAAACGGAGGTTAAAAACTTGCCCAGGCTCAGTGTCTGAAGCCAGATTTCAACTCAGTAAGAAGAGTCTTTCTGACTCCTGGCCAGAACTTTATCCACTGAGTCACGTAGCTGCCCTAGACTAATTTGAACACTATCAAAATTGCAGTTATATAAATATTTAACCACATTAATATTTTAATGTAATATACATTATTTCATTATGGTTTTAAAATGTCCAATCACGTCATAATAGTTTTTCTACATATAAGAGAATGATAAAGATTATCTTTGAAAAAGATGCCCAACATGAATGTCATCTAATCTGTCAGATTCTGGGTCCCCTAAAAACCTGAATTAACTCTTAAAACGTACTTGGGTGGAAGACAAGGGGATAGGAACTTTTTAGAGCAAGGCTCCCAAAAGAAATAATGTTGAAGTAAAGATGTGATTCCAAGTCTAACTTTCAACAAACAGTTGATCAATCATGTAGCATGTCTACAACTATGGATGGTACTAAAATTTGCCAAAATAATTCTGTTGTCATATCAGGCTCAAAGCTAATGTTCCTGGTGAAAACGTCACTATGAGTGGGTTAAATAATATAGTATTCACCAGTACATGGAATCAAATCATTAGCTTATCAGGATTATAAAGACAGTCTTTATTTTAATTACAAGGGCTCATTGTCTGCAGTCATAGGCATTTGATTTATGCCATGTTGACTCAAATTTTTTGCTGTCCTCAAAAAAGATCCACTTCACTTAATATTACTATGTGTTAGGTGGTTTCTCAGAAACCCTTGTTTCTCAGCAGTCCTAAGAGGAGTTGCTTTGTTTGGGGTTTTATTCAACATAGCCTTCAAGTATGTTATGGTTAGTTGAAACAGAGTACCCCATTTGTAGTTGCATGATGTCAACTAACCATGCAACCACTTCTTGAGTTCCCTCTGGCTAGACATTCTTCATACATACCCAGTCCTGTCATTGCTTTAACAATAGTCAACTGGCTTTGTTCCCAGAATCTTTAGAAATTCTTGCCCTGCCTTTTGTTAGGGCACTGTTGATATCAGACCACTGTAGACTATGTTGACCTTTCAGGTCTGTGTTTCTAAAACAATCTTATTACACATAGTGGGCACATGATGGGGGAACAGCTAAGGAAAAGTAAAATGACAGAAACTCTATCACTAAATTTATAGATATTAATATTTTACATACGTGCATGTTTTTAGACAACTGATAAATTTAAAGACTTGAAAACATAAATGTTTAAGGTCTGTATCTTACCTTTAATTCCAGTGAACATTACCTATTATGAAAACCACCTATCCCAATTTCATTCAATCTTTGCCTTATGTAATAAACTGGGGGCAGCTACAGTGTTTTGTCTTGTCGAAAAAAGTCTGTACACTATTTTCATCCTTAGCATAGTTAAGAGCTGTCATTTTCCAGAGGTACTTGGAATGTCCCTAATCCACACAGACCATTACTGTTGTCTCCAGCAGTGAAAGCCCATTCACAGAGTATAATATTCTGCTGGTCTGTTGACATTCTAACTCTTGGGCTGGCTGAGATGCTGCCTCTGTGGACCTTGAGTCAACAAGCTGGAGTTGTATGTCACAGAGTTCAACAGGCCTCTGGTTAGTACTTTTCAGATGAACTGCAGAACATTTGTGCATATTCATAGGCTTTAATGTACTTTGCATTCCCTTTGCTACTTCTAGAAGATGAAGAATTTCTTTATAAAGTGGACGACAACAGCCCCATCTTAAAAATTAAAATATTCACTGATCTGCGGTTCCTCTTGCAATATCACCAGTGTTGGTGAATAATTCAAATTAGAGTACTTTCCTATATATTCCATTTTTAAAGGGACTTCATTTACTTCCTTTCAATGGTTTTCTCTTGTGCCATTCTCACCCTGCATTATTCATGTGAAACCTTGCAAATTGCTTTGAGTTCGAACAGTGCTGATATAAATCACAGGGCCATTTTCGTTTGAGGACTTCAGCCTTGAAACACAGCTTGTTTTAAAATGAGAACTGTGTTCAATTAAGGTGATTTGTTTGCTACAAAAATTGTTAAATATCGCATATTGCCATTTTCAGGAACAGAAGACTGAAGCAGTATTCTAGAACATGGATCTTTCTTAGTGATCTTTTTTGCCACCTCATTCACTCTTTGTAGCCCTGTCTCCGACTTTGCAGTGAATTTCTTTACAGAAGGGACATAATCCCCTGGTTGAAACTTTTTGGTATTTAAACTTGCATTCCCTGAACTGCTTTGCAATTTGACTTTTAGATAGGACTATTATAAACTGGAATAACTCTGAGAACTTCGATCCTTTTTCAGTCTTTTGGTAAAGAGACAGAGAAAAGGTAATAACTGCTTTTTTTCTTTCATAAATGAATGTAAATGCTAGAAATCTTGCCAGAAAACCAGCGTTTTTTCCTGGTTTTGTAGATATATGCGATGAAGTAGCAGTTGAAGTCAAGGTATGGACAAGAACTGACAAGCTATACCCTGTGCCATAATGCCAGTCCCTAACAAATTGGAGATAGCCATGAATGTTCAGAGACTCCGGCTGTTTTCCTAGTATTCAGAGACCCTTCAAATTCAAATAGTTATCAGAAGATGAGTGCAGACACCTAGACATGATATAGAGTATTACTATTAAACCTGGACAGAACCAGAGAACTAAAAAAGCCTGATTTATGTTCATACTGCTTCCTCTAGGGCCACCCTGAGCAACATATCATTTTGGTTGTCTCAACAACCACTAATTGACTAGTTCACCTGGAAACCTAACCTTGATATGACAGAACACAATGATTTCCACTACAGTCATTTATAAAGTGTTTTATATGATAAATGTAGGCTAATCATTAAGAAAATGACATTCAGTTCCTTCCCCACATGTTTATTCCTTAAGTGAAATCTCATTCCCCAATATGTAAATGTGGTCATAAGGTAATTGGATCTAGTAAAAAAGAAAAAAATGAACAAATGGAGTAACTTTATATGAACTGGATCTACTTCATCTCTGCTTGTTAAAAAAAGAATCAGAAAAAATTAATTACAAAGTAGCATAGTGGGGGAGGGGGATTCTTTCTACAAAGCAAGTGTCCTGTCAAAAAATACTTTAAAAGAAGGTTCTTTTGTAATTGATTCATATAACTTCATTTAAAGTTTTCATACTTTTTAAAATATTTCAGATATAAATTCTATTTTCCTGTGAAATTCTAAAGTTACGTTGTATTCCCATTAGTTGCCAATTTGGAAAAATAAGTATCATTTTAAAAAAGGAGAAGGAAAATATATCTGAGATAAACATATTTTCAATAATGTTACTGTGTTTCTTTGTATGCAAGAATGAAAATTTGAAAAAAATGGAATCACATATTTTATAGGCAACAACAATGGGCCAGAACTACCAAATTCTAGGCTCCAATGAATTGAGTCTGTTTTGGGGTTTAAAGGATTATACTCTCTTTGGCTCATATGGTCTTCATCCAGCGTTTTTCTTCTGGTATTTCCTGGGAAAAGTATCTAATATATCCCATGTCTATGTCTCCAAAGATGTGAGTAAGCGTATTCCTACTTCTCCTAAATATGCTATGATAACAGATTAATTTATGTAATATAGGACAGTTTTTATTTCATACCAAAGAAAATGAAGGAGACTGAATCACAGGAATGCTTAAAGTCAGGAAAACTTATTGGGGGTCCATGAACTTAATTTAAAATACATTTATGTATATAATTATGAATATTATACATATGTGTATGTATAATATACATCATTTGGTTTCCTTTGTAATCATATGTATTTCATTTTATGCATATAAAAATACTCTTCTGAGAAAGAATCTATAAGAATCCCCAGCTTAAGCAAAACAAAAAAAAAATACATAAATGTCTTAAAATAACCTAAGAGCACTCAGAACAATTCTCTTTCACCAGAAGGTGAAATTTTCCCCAGAGTCTTAATGTTTTCTAAGAGTCTGTGTTAACCAATTTATCTTAGGGGCAATTGTCATTAGTGAAACCCATTTACCAGCAAGTGACAAGGGGTTTTTACAAACATAGCAATTCAAGGTAGAGGGGAGGGGAGAAAGAACTGCACTGAGATTTAAGCAGATCATCTGCTTTAGTATCCCAATTGAATGACAGTAGGAATTTCCATGCCTTGGAGAGTAAGATGCTTGTGAAAAGTTGAAAAGTCTACCTGCCCTCCAAGCTTATTGATTGTAATGGGGAAATCCTTTGATTTCCAACTTCCAACATAAGTTAATGCTACTCATAACAAATTCTAATTGCTAACATTCTGGTATCTTCTAAGCTCCATTATCTGGACCATTCCAAACCATATTCTTCATTCATTGAAATGAACTTCTTTTCTAAATCAATGAAAATAAGCATTAAAATCTATCTCTGCCATAGAAACAGTAGAAATAAAATGCCAGAATACTCTGTTGATTCCATATCTAATTGAGATATGTTTCTTATTTATATTTAAAGTTCAAATTATCTTTTGAACATATGCTTATTAAACCCACATACACCCCACCTACTCAGCTTCTGCAATATCTATAACTACCATTTCCCAATGTTTTAAATATCAACTGTAACTCCATTTTCTTTTTAGCAGTATATTCTCTGATAATGAGCTGGTGACAGTCTCCAAATGCTCTCTAATGCTTCCCTTCCAACTGGCTTGGTTATTTTTGCACTATTTTATCCAATCTGATGTGAAGATTCTCTTGAAGCTTTCAGTTTGAAAATACCCTTGAGAAAATGTACCTATTTTTAATGGAGGACATTCTGCTTTTAGCAAACTCAAGAAGAGTAACAGCATTTGGGTAACCACTGCCATTTAACATTAAACCAATGCATTACCAAACTACCCGCTGAATGTATTCATGGCTTTCAAGACCTTACAGCTGATCTTGACTTTAACTTTACTAGGCATTTAGGCAGGACCAGCCCCAGGCAAAAAAGATGAAGAAGCACACATTGTCTTTAGGTATCTCCTTTCTTTCTTATTTTGGATCCACTACTTTTATTCTTGGCATCTACTATTCTCATACTTACCTGAAGCTACTGGATAGCACTCCATGCTCTCTCCTTGGCATTTCATCCTTGTTACTCAAAACTTACTTCCTCTGAAACCCATCCTCATGGAGACCTACAGTCTCTCGTATATGACTTTTTGATCAGATGAACAAACACAGGATAAGAGGATAAGGAAAGTTATCACTGGTTATATAGGATTATACATAAGAAGAAATGATTTCCAGAAGAATTTCTTCAGCCCTAAAAAGTGGCACTATTTAAGAAAACCTTAAGAGACTTGAGTGTCTATTTAAGGAAACATTTAAACTACAAATTCAGAATTTTTTCACGGTCCTTTAGATTATACTAGTTTTACTTAGCTTCAAGACAGCGTGGAGACCAGTAAGCAGAAAATGTAGATAGGAAGACCAATCAAATGTAAGGGAACATAAAAACAGGAACATAGAAAAAGAGAAAGGAACTAGCTCAGGGGATAAAGACTTCCCCATCACAAGAGATACCCACACAGAGACTCTGATGAGATTTCTGGAATGTTGTACAATGAATTTCAGGTTGTCTCCCATCTCTGAATATCTACAATTCTATAAACACTATTCTAATATTTTATAATTATGCTCAAAGCTGTTTCACAAATAGATATTACAGATATCTCACACAGTAAGTCTGCTAAAAATGTATATGTATGATATTAAGCAAGTCTTAATATCTCTATGTTACTTACCAAATATTCTTTGCTATAGCCACAAAGTTTATCTATGACACATACTGTTTGGGTGGCTTTGGCAAATAATTTAACCTCTCATTTCCTAGGAAAGTCTATAAGAGTTGTAGAAACAATGTTGACATGCTTTGTTAGAAGGAGTTCCTTCTCCTGGAAGCAACCTATCCTCCTAATGAAATCACAGGTATAATCTCTATCCCTGTTTCTCACTCTTCTGGAAATATATCACTTAACTGTAGAATTCTAAGTCTATAAATTCTGTGACCTGTTTATGCTTCTGGGTAGATTTTTTTCAGCTTGAATTTGGTTGATGACCATAATCTTCAGTAATACTCTACACTGGCTTTGTAAATTGGGCCATGATCTTGTTGGGGGCATTTCATACGCATTGTCAGTTACAACTATGATATCTACATATGTGGAATTTTTAAAAATATGTTTTTGAATCAGAGACATTACAGTGGAATATTGAAGAACAATGATACAGCAATTGGACTACTTTGCTTGGAGTCAGGAAAACCTGCATATTAACGGTACAAGAAGAATAATTGTCTTTCAGGTAGCCTGATTGCTTGGTGAAAGGATCCATTTCAAATAACAATCTCAGTCTCTCTCTCTCTCTCTCTCTCTCTCTCTCTCTCTCTCTCTCTCTCTCTCCCTCTGTCTCTCACTCTTCTCGACCCTCTATAGAGATATACACATATATATGCATATATATGTATGTCTACATGTCTACATACATATACATATATATGTCTCATTAGTAAAATTAATGTTTCTACAAGACACAAATTAAGATAAATGAGTAGGTGAGAAAGAGCTAAAATAGCAGTGGATGGGCAGAAACCCAGCTGAACTCTGAATATTCTCCTTCAAACAACTTTAAAATAATACCTCAAATCAAATTCTGGCATTGCAGATCCAAATACATGTCATGGAGAAATATTTTTCCAGACTAAGATAACTTAGGAGGTCAACAGAAGTCTATGATATTAGGTTGGAATGCAGCAGCAGCAGTGGCAGCTTCTAGAATGCTTCAGCATATAGATGGTAAGGGGATTGGACAATTGGTCAAAAAAAAGATTACAGATAACCCTTTACTGGCATATGTAATGTTAATGGAATCTGAAGATCTTCCATGCCCCTTTCTATTGGCACTTAGTAAACAGGCACTTAGCACCTTACTTCAAGTTAATACCTTGGGAGTAGTTAACACCTTAACAGGAAGGGGCAGAACAGGGAGGAGCTATACTGTATATAAGGAAGAAAACCAGCAGGACAGTCAGATCTTTCTCTCAGTGACCACCTGGAGACTGCACCTTTTTGCTGAGATCCTCCTTTTGCAACTTTTACAGAGAATTTCCAAGAACTAGGCTGAGGAGCTACTGTGAGTGAAAGAGGGATCCCTGCTTGAGGGAGCCTATTCTATTGTGAAGGCTTGGGAATGTGAGTGTTCACTGCATTAACCATGTGTATCAACTTCATGACTACTATAATGATTTTGGCTTTCTGGTTCTGGGACTTCTCCTTCTGGTTCTGGGACTTGGTTTTCTTGTATTTGAATAAAGGCTTTGGTTCTGCTCTCTATGTGGAGAGTTTGCTACATTTTGTGATTCACAACTATATCAGCATATTTATAACCACTGTAGGTGTTGTGAATATTGCATTGTTGATATAGCATAGGGTGCATTTTACACTAATTAGAAACTCTATTGCCCATAAGCAATTATAGATCATAGTTTCAGGGAAGAGAGGAGCACTCACAGACCACCCAAGGAAACAAAAAACCTGGTCACAGTTTTGGAGTCAAGAGAGACACTAGTACTCATGGCTCCAGGAGTACAGGGCCTCTGCCTTGGTAAATACAAGAATAAAGACTAGGAAACTTCTCCCAATATAATATCACCTCAGAAAGTAGTAGATTCCCAGAATTAGCAGCCTTTTTTTTCTCCACAGTGGTCGTCTATGATCCCTTATACTCCAGTAACCATGTCAAAGGACATGACATTGAAGTAGATCATGGCACCACTAATCCTATGTGAGAGTCTTCCAATAAGGGAAAGTGGAGATCACTGCCAAAAATGAAGGTAACAGGACGACCCAAGCTATGACACCTTCACTGACACAGAACTTTTAATCAAATTGCAATGAAACTCTCAACCTCCAACAGTCTTTGATGCCAAAAAGCTGATTGGTCACAGATTTGAAAATACAATTGTACAACTAGATGTGAAACATTGGCCTTTCATGGTGATAAATGACACAGACAGTCCTAAGGTCCAACTGCAGTAAAAAGGGAGTTCAAAAGTATATATCCAGAAGAAGTATCTTCTATGGTCTTGACAAAAATGAAATAAATTGCCAGAGCTTACCTTGGTAAGATTGTCACAAATGCTGTCCTCACAGTACAAGTCTGCTTCAACAATTTCCAACGTAAGGGTACCAAAAATGCTGGTGTCATTACTGGTTTCAATGTGTTCTAATCATCAATGAATCAACTGCTGCTGCTATTAGTTATGTCTTGGACAAGAAGGTTAGTGCCAAAAGAAATGTATTGATCTTTGGCCTTGGAGGTGTGACTTTTGATTTTTTTCCATTCTTACCAGTGAAAATGGCATCTTTAAAGTCAATTCCAGAGTGGAGCACACCCATTTGGGTGGGGAGGACATTGAGAACTGCGCAATCAACATTTCATTGCTGAGTTTATGTGAAAAAACAAGGACTTTAGTGAAAACAAAAGAGCCATCTTCCATCTGTGCATTGCTTGTGAATGTAAAAAGTGCTCCCTCTTTTCCAGCATCCAGTGCAGAATTGAAATTGGCTCCCTCTATGAAGGTATTAACTTCTATCTCTCTGTCACCCATGCCAGACTTGAACATCTGAATACAAACTCTTCCATGACACACTATATCCTGTGGAAAATGCCTTAAGAGTTGCCAATTTAGATAAATCATTTATTCATCACATTATCTTGGTGGGTGGTTCCACTGAGATTTCAAAAATCCAGAAGCTTCTGAAAGACTTCTTCCATGGTAAAAAGTTCAACAAGAATATCAATTCTGACAAGATTGTTGCCTATGATGAAGCTGTCAGGCTACCATCTTATCTGAAGATAAATTCGAGAATGTATAGGACTTGTTGCTGTTAGATGACAATACTCTTTCCTTTGTAATTGAAATTGCTAGTGGAGTTATGACAGTTTTGATCAAATGCAATATCACTGTCTCCACAAAGTAGATGAAGACATTTACTATTTATTCAGACAACCAGCTTGGTATTCGTATTTAAGTCTATAAAGATGAGAGAACAATGACAAAGGATAATAACAAGCTTGGCCAGTTTGAATTCAAAGGAACTCTCCCATTCACCGTACTGGTTTTCTCCATATTGAGTTAACATTTGATATTGATAAGAATGACATCTTGAATGTTTCTGCTATCAATAACATCACAGGTAAGGGGAATAAGATCACTAGCATCAGTGAGAAAGGTCATCTGAGCAAAGACGATATTACGCATATGTTCCAGGAGGCTGTGAATTAAGTCTGAAGATAAGAAGCAGAGAGTATGGTGTCTAAGTGCTCTCTTAAATCTTCCGCTTTCAACATAAAGGCTACCTTAGCGGATCAGAAACTTCAAGGCAAAATTGGTGAAGACAAACAAAAGAGACTTGATAAATGTAATGAAATAATTAACCTGATAAATAAGAACCAGATTGCTGAGAATGAAGAATTTTAATATCCGCAGAAAACAAATGGAGGTCTACAGTCGCATCATTATTAAGCTGCATAAGACTGCATGGAGGACCAATGGGGTAAAGCAGCACTTCTTGGTGTCACATAACTGAAGGCAGCGGGGTTGCAAATAAATTGGCACCAATGAAAGATTTCCAAACAGGGAAAGATCAAAAATTAATTCAAAATCAAATGCATAATAAATCCAAGGTAGTTCAGGTAGTGCTAACCCATGTTGCCCCACATGACTTCACAGTAGTCTTGGTTCTGAACACACAACATGTGCACTGTGCACTGTGCACATGTGCTGTCATGTCATGCAATGCTGATGAATGCTGCCAGAAACACCTCGGCTCAGATTTGAGACTATTGTATCTTATGAATTCCAGTCTTCTCACTGTACATACTAAGTTTTCTCCTTTTACAGAAACGTAATAAGTTTAATTATGCAAAATAAAGACTTAGAATTTTCCTATCATTCCTCAGCATGTATGTATCAAGTTTGTATATCTTTGGATTATATTGTGTTAGAATGTTCGATTTGAAAAATTACTGTTACTTTCTTCCTTTACAAAAAATAAAGTCAAACATCCATTAGTAATATTTATCCACTATCACCACTGTATGTATATGTAAGTGTGAGGAAACAAATGTAATTTCATAAACCAAAGCTAGTATTTATTTGAGAAATTATTAGCACTATTTGTTTATACTTTAGGACAAAATGATTATCAGTTATGAACAAATAGCAAAATTTAGACAGAAGTGGTAAAAAATACTGATGACAATACAGCAGAGTCTTGGCTACGAGGTTGTAGTATACCTTAACTGACAAAATAAAAATACAGCAGAGGGGCAGCTAGGTGGCGCAGTGAGTAGAGCACCAGCCCTAGAGTCAGGACAACCTGAGTTCAAATCAGGCCTCAGACACTTGACACACTTACTAGCTGTGTGACTTTGGGCAGGTCACTTAACCCCAATTGCCCTCCAAAAAGCAAAAAAAAAAAAAAAACCAGAAGAAAGAAGAATAAAATATGTTGAATCTTGTGTAATGTTGATTTACTTTTAATAATGATGATGGAAAAACCTCTTTGCTTTATTTGCAAAGAAGTTTTGGCTGCAGAAATCTTGAAACCAGACAAACTAAAATGGCATTGTAACACCATGCATGCAGTATCAAAAGGATATTTTGAATGACTTTTAAATTCTTCAAATAAAGAAAACAATGTTTTGAGAAATTTGTTACTATCAATGAAAATATTTACTCTCAGCTTATGAAACTTCTTATTTAATTCTAAAAACTAAAAAATCCCATCTGATGAGAAGACCTTATATTACCTGCTGCTATTAAAATGTCAGAAATAGTTCACAGGAGCAAGTATGGGGATCAAATTTGTTAAATTCCTTTATTGAATGATACTGTTTCCAGAAGAATTTCTGAAATTAGTAATGACCAATTCCAGCAGCTTATTACCAGACTTAAGGGAAGCCTAAAGTTTGTAATTTAGTTAGATGAAACAACTGATGTTTCTAACATGACACAATTGTTACTTTATGAAAGATATGTTTATGAAGGGATCTTACATGAGAAATTATTGTTTTGTTGCCTTTTGGAAAGGCACCCAAGAGGGAAAGCTATGCATCTTAAAGTCAATGAATTTTTTCACAAATAAAGGTTTAAATTGGAAAAATTACATTGGAGTCTGTACAGACAGTGCTAAAGCAATGATGGATAAGAATGCTGGTTTTGTAGCAAAACTTAAGGCTGGTGGAAATGAACATATCATTTTTTGCTCAGTGCATGATCCACCAGGAGGCATTCATAGACCAAAAAAAAAAAATCACCAGACTTAGATGTTGTGCTTCACAATACTATCAAAATCATTAACTTTATTTAAAGCCATACCCATAGAAGTCATTTGTTTTCAAACATTTGAAAAGATATGAACTCTGATTACAAAAGCTTTTTACAACATGCATAGATAAGGTGGCTCTCAAGAGGGTGAAGTTTAAACATATTATTGAAATGGAAAGATGAAGTTGTTATATTTTTGACTGAGCAGAAATCTGATTTTGTTAATTTTTTTCATAATGACATGGGTTTCAAAACTGTGTTATTTGTCATATATTATCAAAAAATTCAATGATTTAAACAAGTAGCTTCAAGAAAAAAAACTAGCATATTTATGTTAAAAGAAAATTGAAAGTTTGCCTTAAAGTTAACATATGGAAGAATAGGGTGGGAGTTTTTTTTCTTTTTAGCAATGTTTACAGCTATAGATAATATTATAAATGAAATAACCTTCCTAAAAATTTAATTAGAGAAGAATCTGGATGATGGCGGAGTATGTCAGAAAATTTCAAACTCTCAATATCTTCCTCAACAAAAGTGTTAAAATAGTACCTTAGGGTGAACAAAGTGTGGGTGAAGATAAATAAGAATGGGGGCATTACCATGATCCTCCTGGGACAATTTGAGAAGATCAGAAGAAAAATCCCAAGACAAGGTTTGGTCATTGTGAAGAGTAGACACTTCTAGGATAGGTTCTGTTTAAACAGCAGGCCACAAGTCTCTTAAACAATAAGTGGCAAGCCCTTGGATTTCTTGGTTTTTAAGAGGCTGCCTCAGTCCCAGTCACTGGAACTTTTACCCCTGTGATAGTGAGGGGAGTTGGGCATCTGAGCCCAGGATGATCAAGGGAACCTCTACTGACCAGGAACACCAGATCCAGCTGTGCTGAGAAGAGTGGCAGGGGTGAGAAGGAACCAGAACACTCCCGGTGAGTGCAGAAGCAGTGGGGCAGAAAGTCCACAACTGTGGGCACTTATAGGAGGCTGGAGGGCTGGCTGTGGTTTCAGGCTAGAGGGGAAAACTGAAGATTTGGGGGGCAAAAGACACCATTTCCCACACCCAAGGGTTAGAGGTTAGTACAAGCTATCACCACAACAAAAGGAAAAAGGAGAAAGACTCCAACTATAGAAATCTATTATGGGAATAGAGACCACCAGGGTTCATGTTCAGAGGAGGAAATGGAAGTAAAGAAACCCCCAAAGAGTAATGTCAAATGGTAACCTGCCCAAAAAGAATTTATAGAAGACATTAAAAAAGACTTTAAAAATCAAATGACAGAGATGGAAGAAAAAACAAATAGAAAATAAGAATAATCCAAGAGAAACAAGAAGGGTATGAAAAGAAAGTCAACCAAGTAGAAGAGGAGACTCAGAATCTTAAGGGAGAAAATGACACCTTGAAAATTAGAATTGGGCAAAATGTATCCAGTGAAATTATAAGAGTTCAAAAAATAATTAAATAAAATATGAATGATAAAAAATAGAAGAAAAAACAAAACATCCTATAAGAAAAACAGCAGATTTGGAGAATAGGTAAAGAGGAGAATATATTAAAATAACTAGATTAACTGAAAGTTATGAAAAAAGGAATTTTGATATAATAATACAATGAATAGTTAAAGAAAATTGTCCTGAAGCATTAGGGGAAAGTATATATAGAAAAAAAAGTAGATTATAGAAAAAAATTCATCAATCACTACTTAAAAGAGATTCTATGAGGAAAATCATAGGGATATCATAGTGAAATTCCAAAATTCCCAGCTCAAGGAAAAGCTATTAAAAGAATCAATATCAAAACAATTTAAATATGATGGTGCCACAATTAGAATTACACAAGACCTAGCAGCAGAAACATCAAAGGACCACAGGTCTTAGAATACAACATACCAAAGAGTAAAAGAACTGGGGTTCCAACCAAAAATATAATACCATGCAGTTAACTATTATCTTGAATGAAAAAAAAGGACATTTGATAAACTCAGATTTTCAAGACTTTGCTAAAAAAAAATCCTCAACTTAATATACTATTCAACTTACAAGAATGAATATAAATATAAAAATACATAACAAAGACTGATTATGAGGGATTCATAAAGACAGACTGTTACTTTTTTCTATATGTAAAATGTAAAATTTATGTCTAAAATTCTTATTAATAATTGGGTAGTTCATAAGAAAGATTTTGGAAAACCTGGGCATGATATGAAATTAAAAAGTATAACTATTTAGGAAGAGCTAAAAAGAGTAATTATGTTATACAAATGAGACGCAAGAGGAAGACTGATACATAGGAATCAGATGAGGGAAGAGGGCTGGTAGTTCTAGTAACCTACTTTCATCGGGAATGAGTGTAAGAGGGAACAATACATACATATTTAAAAGTATATAGAAGTCTTCTAAATTCAGAAGAAATAAAATAGTAGGGGCATAGGGAGTGGGGAAAAAATAAGGAAGGAATCTTTAGAGGGGAGGATGAGAGAATAAGTAAATAAGGGTACAGAAGGGGATTTAGATTTATGGAAATGGGAGGATAGGGGAGGGATCCTTGGACAGGGGTAGATAAGTCATAGGAGGGCAAAGTAGTGGGTAAAATAAAGTAGAGGAGGCAGGAGGGATAGAAAACAAGAGATACATATGCATAAAAACAAAGATCAGGAGTATAATAGGTTTGGGGATGTATATATCTGTATATGTCTGCATATATGTATTTGTATATATCTATAGCTATGGAGAAACGTATCTAAACTTTATTGTAGCCTTCTGGGAGAGGGTGGAGGATGGTATGTATGCATTTCTCAGTATAGAGAAACATCTAAACTTTATTGTGGCCTTCTGGAGGCAGGGGGTTGAGGAAAGGGAAAAAAAAGAATGAAGTAAAAATGCACAGCAGAGAACAAAATAAAACTCACAAGGAAGAAATTCTCAACACAATGAGGATTACATATCATGTAGGCTTTCTTGAAATGAAAATTTGTTGTTAGCTATTTTTAATCCTCTGTTATGTTCTACTATGCTCATAGCTTTCTATTTTTTCTTTTGAACTTTGTTTTTAAGTTCCAATATTTAAGTTTATGATATGTTTTTGTTTCTTTTTTCTATTCTCTGTGTTCTGGTATTTGGGTTTAAAATAAAATTTTTGGAAAAAATGATTTAATTATAAGAGTTATAATTGAATTTCTGAAATGCCTGGAGACACAGTTTCAGAAATACTTTCTTTCAAATTTTGATTCTAAAAAACTAAGCTGGTTTCATATACCATACTCAATTAAAATAAAAAATTTCTGTTATCTGCCATAAAAAAGTTAAAGAAGAATTTGTGGAATTATGAAGTGACACAGGTTTAAAATTTGAGTTTCCTAAAAAAATAATTAAATTAATTTTAGCTTGGGATTAAGACAGAATTTCTAGCAATTTCTAAGATGGCCCTAAAGATATTTCTGCCCTTTTTGTTTTTTACTAGATATATATGTGAAGGGGGGGCGGAGCCAAGATGGCGGCATAGAAGCAGCAAAGCACCACAGCTCCCACACAAACACGCTAAAAAACTCATAAAATGGGACGCTAAACAGATTTTCAAGCTCCAAAACTCTCCACAAGACAGAAAGCACTACAGGCAGCTCAGCAGGCGGGCTCTTCGCAGCAGTCTGGGACCCACGGCTGACACCCTGGCCGGCTCAGGCCCTGGGGCAACGGCAGGGAGCCGCGTCTATAGGAGAGCAGATTGGCTGCACTGGAGGCAGAGTTACCACATTTCTCAGGCCAGAAGACAAAAAGGCTAAGAGAAAGGTCAGTGGATTTTGCTAACTGGGGAGGAGAAGAGCGGGTCCAGCCAAACTGCTCCCAGGGCAAGGAGGCAGCGGGAGGCGGCTGTACCAGCAGGACCGGCTGAGAGCCCTGAGAGCCGCAGCAGCTGCTTCAGAGACCTCGGCCTGCAGATAGCAGGGGGGCTGACGC
>CM053601.1:99365018-99389138 GCA_028646575.1 Pseudocheirus occidentalis | reverse complement strand
TCCAGTATTTAAAGCTATACAATTAAATGCAACTGGGAAATAATACATACAGGGACAGGGACAGGGAGGAGCTCCCTACCCTGCTAGAAAGCTAGAGAGGTGTTGGAGGAGGGCATAAAAGGGAACAGATTGTGGGAGGGGTCTTACAGTGGGATCAATGTTCTGGACTGGGGGGTAGGGACAAAAAGGGGAGAAAATTTGCAACTCAAAACCTTGTGGAAATGAATGATGTAACCAAGAAAATAAATTAAAATTTAAAAAAATTAAAAAAAAATTCAACAAAGATTGCCAGGAAAACTAGAAAGCAGTTGGGAGAAATAGCCTAGCAGAGACTTGCTCTGACTGAGAGCGCCATAGAATGGGTTGGCACAGACCTGCTCTGTGTGCGAGCACCATAGACTACATTAGCAGAGACTTGTTCTGTAAGAGTCTGCACCATATTTTTCAATAAACTTTACTTTTTCCTTGGCTGAAAAAAAAAAAGATATATATGTGAAGCAACATTCTCAGTACTGACAATTATAAAATTAAAATGTTGTTCAGTTCTGAAAAATGTTGAAGATGCTTTATGTCCTACAGAATAAAAGATTCCACACATATTTATTTTTATGTAAAAATAAACAGAACATACATCCTATTAACATGCAAATTTGATTTCATATTTAATAAATGGTATATATACAAACTTTTTCTTGTAACAGTATTAAAAATGCAAGTACCCAAGCTAAATGCATAATAATACATGATTAGTTCAGTAATTAATTATCAAATAGGGTGATATATGAGTAGTCCTCTTATCACCCTCTAAGTGAGTATGTAGAAAAGGTCTTAGCCTAAAAGGACCAGGGTCTCCCATTGCGTCCTGAGTCATCTCCAGTCATCCTGATGAATATATCTGATCACTGGATCTAGATGGCTCTGGAGGAAAAAGTAAGGCTGGTGACCTTACACATCCCTCCCTCACTCAAATCAAACTCAATTGCAAGTATTACCATCATTTCCTTGATACCATGGTTCCCTTCAAAAACACAACAATGATTTGTTGTTAATTAACAAGCTTGTTGTCCAAGCTTTAAAACTCTGAAGTGGTGAGTACCTCAAATATAGCTGACTATTTCAGGCTCATTATATTAACCATACAATTCTTAGAATCCTACCATTCAATCCCAATTTTGTCTTCTAGCTCTAGGACTATAATCAAGTCAGCACTGCCGTTGCTATAGGGAAGAGCATGTCTACCCACGCCCCTATTTCTCCACCCACTATCCTTATAATATAGGATATATATATCCTTTTCTTTTTTAAGAACTTTCCTTTTTTAAAAAAATGTTTTTAATTTGTAAAATAAAACAAACACTTCTTTATGTACTAGGATAAAAAAGGATATTGCACATGAAACTATTAATCTATTATATACAATATATTATTTCTTTTGAATATATAATAAAGTTCTTGTATATTTTTCCTTTCTTCCAGATAGAATCTTCATAGATCTTTTGTCATTAAATTGGGTATTTATTATAGTCAAAATTACTTTGTTGCTCAACATTGTTCATAAAACAATATTACTGCTACTGTATGAGATTCTCTTGGTTCTGCTTATTTCATTCTCCATTATTTTTTTTGCCAATCTATCCATGTTTTTCTAACATCAATGAGTTCATTATTTCTTATAGCATAGTAGGATTTCATTATGATCATATACCACAACTTGTTCAGCCATTCCCCAATTGAATGGGATCCCTGCAATTTCCAGTTCTTTGCTATCATAATGAGAATGTTGTGAATATTTCAGAACATGTAAATCCTTTTCTTTTTTCCCCTATAGCTTTTCAAAACAAAATATCCCTCCTTATCTACCAGTACCCCATATATGATGCCTCCTATTACAATAACAGTGCCTCATAGCCTAAGACTATCATAATTTGTTTTTGTAGTCACAGTTTTATAAGATATTAAACACATTTTAAATGATTTTTTTTATTCCTTCCTTCATTGAAGAGTTTCAAAGCCAATCTAGTCCTGGCAGAAAGAAAGATCTAGCAGAGGCTATGTGTAAATCCCTTCCCCCCAATCACTTACGTAATATTCTCATAAGCCAGGATTATGACATGATCCCTAAATTCCTCACCTATTTCCTACATCTGGTTAGGTGTTCTATGTTATTCTCTCAAGGCAATCCTGTTTCTCTTTCTCCCTTGATGATCCTTTCCCCAAAAACTCTCTATTGTGATTCTTCACTGCAGTTCCTAGATTTCCTTGTAAGCATATATCTTGTTAATAAAGATACTACTCTGGTAACATGGTAGGCATTTATTTCTGTCTCTCAAAGAATTACAGCTCATAGAATTAATGTTGAAAGTGATCTGAAAAGCTATCACATTCATTTTAAAGATGAAGAAACAGGCACAAAAAGTTTACTTGCTCAGAGTCACTGTCCTGTCTAAGGCAGGATATATACTGAGGTCTTCCAAACTCAAAATCCACTGTTGTTTCTGCTGGGTCACCTGGCTGTCTCTTCTTGGAAAGTGTCTCCTGTGAATTCTTTGTAAATTCTACTATTTTTCTTCTTACAGTGTGGATTCTACTCTCTGTGGCATGTGTATTAACTGTCATGCATGGATCCATCTTCTGTCTCTCTGTCCATTTTCAGGTTAAAATAGTTAATTATTAGTAAAAATCATTTATATCAGTTATAGAGAAGATAAATAAGTGAGATAGGCATCTGCTGAGAGAAAATGATTTTTGATAATGATTTTTAATTTTCTTTTCAAAATAAAATGTCTTTGAAGAATTATTTTATTGCATTTAAAGCAGAAAATCTTTACAATTTGTCTCTCTAACAATATTTCATACAACCATTTTCCTTTCCTTTAAACCAATGTTCTCCTTGAAAAGCAATAAATAGCTGCAACTCTTTCTTGTCTCTGCTGAAAAAAGTAGATTACATCAGTTTATCATATTAAATATTTAATTCCACTCCCAAGAGGCTCATTTTCCTAAGTCCTCATTCAACAATAAAAATCATCAATAATTGTCCTCTTAGTATAAAGGTTAAGGTCTGTCTCTACTTCTAACTTCCAGGCTGTGAAACAGCATTTGATTCTTTCATTATCTTCTAATGTTTATCATAAATAAAATGTATTTTCCTAGAAGAGAATTTCTGGGAGATTGAGGTTTCTTGCCAGAACTCATTGAAAAAAAGAATAGAAATATAGTGACCAAGGCATTGTATTAGGCTAGTTAGAAATTGTTTTAAATTGTATTCCCTTTAGGTTGCAGAAAGTAATTATATAAAAATAATGTAAGATATTCAGGCTCCACTTAATCATTCTGAATATTCATTTTTAAATTGCAATATGGATGCGTACTTTTATTATTCAAATTAATTAATCTCCCCATATTCCTTATGAATTAATTACATTGACTTTTAAATTGCTATAGAATTGCCATACTCTGGTTAATACTGTGCAGGATCCATTTGGGAATGTGAAGAGACACAGCAGAGTAAAATCTTTTGCATGTAGTTTGTGTATGTGTGGTAAACAAGAATGGGAAACGTGGATTTTGGGTATTTCATATTCAACAACGCTATGAAATGTAAGAAAGTATAAGCTCTAGCATTTTCACAATGACTTTGTGCTTGTCATTTGTTCATTACTTTTATTGTTTTTTAAATATTCATCTGTAATTAACACTTGGGAAATATACAAGTTCATATACCTACTTCAATTATAGCTATTCTATTTCATTGTTTTCTCTCTTTTCTATCACCAAATCAGATTTAGTGAAAACATAACCCACAATGAAAGTTATTTTGGATATTCAGGTAGATACCCACTTCCATTAGAAAAAAAATATCAGAGATCATGAGGCCACAGGATCATAAATTGTGAATTTTTATATAGAGAATTTAAATAGATCTTAAAAGTCATCTAATCCAACCCTCTTTTTAGATACAAGGATCTTGATGCCCAAAGGTTAGCAATATGGAAATCACTAGCAACGTGGAAAAATATTCCAAATATGAATAATTCGATAAATGCAAAATATAGCAACTTTGAATTCCTACCTCATGTCAATCAAATTGTAAAAGTTGACAAAAAAGGAAAATGACAAATGGAAATGCCATGGGAAGCAAGAATAACAATGTATTGTTAGAGCTCTGAATTGATACACTCATTCTGGAAACCAATCTGGAACCTCAACCCAAATATTCCTAAAATGTGTATACCCTACTAAGTCTACAATCCAAGGAGAACAAATAAAGTGCTAAAGGCATTTTATATATGAAATTATTTATAGTAGTTCTTTTTTGTGGAGTCAAAGAAGAGAAAATTAAGGAAAACCTACCATTTGGGGAATGGCTGAAGAAATTATGGTATATTGATATAATTGAATGTCATTTTACTGTAAGAAATGATCAAAGACAGAGTGTGAAATTTGGAAATACCTGTTTGAACTGACTGAGAATAAAAGTGAGCAGAACTTGGGAAAAAGTTTGACAATAATAACTTTGAAAGATATCATGACTGAATAATGATTCCAGAGGATAAAGGATGCAGAATATTCTCCATGTCCCCCAGCTTCTTACAGAGATGTGATAGAATAAATATGCACAATAAGGCACACATTGATTGACATTGTTCTAATAAGAATTTGTTTTCCTTGAATAGGCAAAGGAATGTATATTATGAGAATTACAGATACCATCATACAAAATCAGTAGAATAATATATGGAAGAGATAATCATATATGTGTAGCTCGAAATTAACTTGGTATATATAGAAATGAACCCCTCATTGTATAGATAAGGAAACTCAGGCTCATAGGGGTTATGACTGGCCCATTGCCACACAGGTATAGAATAGTCCTCAAATCACTCCCCCTTTCCAATCACACTGCAGTGCTTACATGCTTTGCATCATTTTGGCCTTTACAAATAATTGGCCCATATGCTGCCAGTGCTGAGAATCTTTCAAATAAGCAAGCTTTTGTGCATCATTGCACACTCTATAAAACTACTTTTTACTACAGGATTGTGTCCTGGTGACCTTAGCCTAAATTTCTTGTCCTTAATTGAAAACAAGAATACAGAATATCAGTCTTCCCATGAAATGTGCCTTGTTAATATAGCCCTGCAATACTCTTATGACCTCTTATTGTTCAGTAAGGGTTGCTATTTGACAAATATTCATTTTAACTGGCATTTCCATGTTACCCTCCTGCAGAGTGCTTAATAAATTTTATTCAGAGAAAAACTTACAACAACCTGGCATTGCAGTAGGATCATGTTTTCATTCTATAAGGTATTTAACAACTAGGTTCCATATATTAATGTTATATAAAACATAGGTTTAGAAGAAATAACATATTAGTAGTTGCAAGAAATACAAAAAAGGGAGGAAAAGTCAGGAGTAAAATAAAAGCTACATTAAGAATTATGGGACAGCAAAGGTATACATTAACAACTGAAAGAAAAAAATGTCCTAAAACTCCTTTATAAATCATAGAAGCTAACTTATTGTCATGCTGATATAATCTTTATTGCAGGTGCTCCTACATGCCTTGCTGTGGAAACTTCTGAGAAAAGTTAAAACAAAAGATAATGATCACTCTTCCTCCAGGAGTTTCTGTTTTTGAAAACTGATGTCCTATTTGTACCTGAATACAATGCAGTATAATGAATGCAGTGGTGGATCTGTACTTGTGAAGACAAGGGTTTATATCTCACCTTTGATATTTACTAGTCAAATAATTGATCAAACAAGTATTTGGTAATCACCTGCTATGAGACAGTTACCATGATAGGTCCTGGGGACACAAGGCCAGAAAGGAAAGGGCTCTCTCTCCAGCTATCTTTAAGCAGGAAAAAATACATGTAGATATATCGGTATACAAAATTATGTACAAATAAATGCAAGATAATTTGGGGCAAAGGGGTAGTAGTAACCAGTCCCTTGTGGTATGATCAGAAAAGTCTCATGTCATAAGTAGCACTTGAACAGAGCTTCAAGAAAACTATAGATTCTAAGAAGAAGCAGTTAAAAATGAATACATTCTGGGGCGGCTAGGTGGCGAAGTGAATAGAGCACCGGCCCTGTAGTCAGGAGGACCTGAGTTCAAATTTGACCTCAGACACTTAACACACACACACACACACACACACACACACACACACACAAAACTAGCCGTGTGACCTTGGGCAAGTCACTTAACCCCCACTGCCCTCCAAAAAGAAAAAAAAATGAATACATTCCTGGAATGGGGTATCAGCCTGTGCAAGAGCATAGAGATGGGAGATGGAAGTCTTTTATGAGGAATTTCACCATGGGCAAACAATTTAATCTCTCTTAGCCTGAGTTTCTTCACTGGTGAAATAGGAAGAACCACATTTATTGCTCCTTTCTCATAAGATTGTTTGAAGATGCTACTGACATCATTTAAGTGCTCTGCAAATTGAACAGTGACCATAATTATCAAGTATTATACTTGGAAATTTTTGTATTTTCAAGCACAAAATTTCAGGGATGGTCCCCTGACTGCAGAAAAAATAAGGAAGTACTCAATCGTTATGTCTATACTAGCGAAAGTTTTGAATAAAGTCAATTAGCTTGCCCATAAACTGGGATTATTGAATTATACCCATGTGGCAACTGATGGTGTGCAGATAAAACAGGGTAATTAGAGCAAATCTTAGCTTCCAGTTCCAAGTTAATCCAGCTGCTCTGGAGATGCAGTAGTCTATATCCCACTTGAAAGCTATAGGAATTTCAATTCTAATCATCCCAGCATTTCTTAAACACCTCCCATATTCCAAGTCCTTTGCTCCCTGATGAGGATACAGAAACAAAAATTAAACAGCCCCTGCCATCAAGAAACTTACATTCTACTGATACCAAAATCCAAAATTAACATCTTTAAAAATTCAGCCAGAGAGCAGAATGTCTAACTGTACAGCACTGTATTACACACATTGAAAGTGATTGGGACCTTTTTCTTTCCTCTAGATAGTTGACTTTGTGTAGATATGACCTACTTTACTGGCATTCCCAGACTTAATTTTCAATAGAGTGTCTTGAGAAAGTAGTTCATTTCTCCTTGAGTCATTTCTTAGTCAACAGCATGCACTGTTCATTTGTTCCAGGATGTCACACAGCCTGTGGCTCTTTCTGTTGCCAGCCCTGTTCCCTCCATCTGACTAGAACTTGCTTCATCTATTGATGGTAACACCTTCTCTGAATCTCATCATGTCAAGCTGCCTTCCCTTCTCCTTCTGCCTCAGTGACTCACCAGCTATTTCAAATCTCATCTGAGAAAGCCATTCTCATCCTTTTCTCTCTCCAACTAGTATTTTCTCTTTGCTGCTAGGGATTTTAAATCTGAATTTCTGTAAAATAAAACACGGTGTAGGTTCCAAAAGGCTCTGATGTAAGCAGGGCGGCATTTCGCTTAGTGTAACTGCTATTACTGCTTCCCTGAGATACATGTGACTAAATTTTTCCAGGTTCACGGAGATTTTTCAAATCAAGGGCTTAGTTAGTCTGGGAGTATTTTCTAATGAGCTAAACACAACAACAACAACAAAAACCTTTATAGATACAGGCATTTCAGCAACACACTTGCCCAGACTCATTTATTGTCAAAGAGCTAGAGAAATGAAAACATTTTCTTTTTTTCTTGCTCACAGAAATAGGAAATAGCTTCTTTTTTTTTCAATTACTGCTGCTGTAGGTGTCACTGTTGCTGTTGCCACTACTGAAATCAGCTCCTCGAAGTTCATTTGTTTGTGAGCCCTGTTAATTGAAGAGATGCACTCTCTGATTTGCTCCATCTTTAGCCAATTCAGGAAAGTCAGGCATTCAAACTGAGGGAAGGAGAGATGGCAGAGAGGATGGGATGAGAATTTGTCCAGGATGTGAAAAATCCACATGCTGACTATTTACAAAAACACACATTGCTGCAAAGTTGAGAGAGAACAGAGGGCTTGCACTGGCTACATTTCTCCGCTTTTCTCTGACAGAGAAATATATCATTACTTCATTCTCTGTTTATCTCCATTTACACATGCTTTGAAACACAGACTTATGCCCATAGAAGCTTCACAAGTTACTGTTTTGTGGTTTTTGTTTTTTTTTCCCTTGAACTCTATTGTTTCGAAGCTTTTCTGAGAAACTACAAGAGAAAAGGCCCTTCTCACACACTGACAAATGTTCAGTTTGGTTGCATTTTTTGTGCTATAGAAAGCTAGATGGTTTGGTGACTGTGTGGGTGAATGGTTAGCATAACAAACTGGCAATCAAGACTCATGGATTCTATTTTAGGTTCTGAGATTGTTCTGTGACTTGCTGAGTAATTGTGGGCATCTTTTACCCCATTTACAAAATGGGAGGGACAATAGTTATTACTGCCTGGGGGCAAGAGGTAGGAGGTTGGGTGACTTTGAAAGCCATACTGATAGTATAGTTTGAAATTGTAGGCTCAATTGTATCTATCCCTGCATTGCGGAGAAAGCATTAAGGAGACTGTTGTGGAAAAGCTTTTTGCCATTAACTATTTCAGCTCAATCATGGATGATTTTTCTTCCTCATACCATTCATTTGAGGAGACACTAAGTTATTCACACAAAAGGTTACATATATGGAATATAAAGGTTATTCTACAGCATTCAATGATACTTAGATGCTGGTATAATTCAGAACTATGACTATGTTATGATAAAAAAAATGAATTTGTTCCTGGGTACTGAATTGAGAAAGCACCAATAACATTCACTGTCCTTAGGAAATATAGAAACAACAAAGCCTAGCATCTAATTAGCAAGAAAAATACAAATAATCAGTTTAATAATACTCATGATAACCTAACAAGAATAACCAAGAAAACTAGAGAGTTACCAGATGGGTCATTGAGGCAACCTCTTTGCCTTACTTCTGGGGTTTGAAAAAGACTTGCCCCTATACCTCCAAGTTTCATCTTTCTGCTCCCCCAGCATTCACCAGGTTTAAGTGTTCCCTGCCTTAAGTACAAAAAATCATGGTTAAAGTCTGGTGAAAATAGTAAAATAGAAGAAATAAACTACTTTAAATATACATATATATGTATATGTATATGTATATACACACATACATATTTACAATCTAGATAATACATGATTCTTGAAATTTACTTGAGATCCAGAGACCATCTATTAGCAAAAATAGTTTGTTCCTTTAAAGTAGTTCTTATTCTAGGGATGTCACATTAAAACAAAACATATTCTGATTACTATATTTCAATATGATTGATTTCTTTTGCCATCTAATATATTTTATTTAATGGATCTAAATATATTATTCTGGGAAGGATCCATGGGGTTTCACTAGATTTCCAAAGTCATCCATGAAATAAAAAAATAGGTTTAGAAATTCCACACTAAAGGACCTCAGTCACAAATAATGGGGGCAAGGATGACATGTTTTCTCTGTTTTGGATATTAAGACTAGAAAGAACATAGAAACTTTCTGAACTACATTTTTTTTCCTCTTCCAAAAGCAAAGACAAGTTTTCCACCAAGTTCAAAATCAAATTTCCTGCATCATTCCTGAGGTTGTGCCTACAAAGGACTATCTTGATTAATTATTCAATTGATAATAACTGGTCAATGGTGAATAAATAGTGAATTTTAGGCTTATTCTGAATTGTGCTGGCAAGAACTCATTACTGTGAAAGGAATGTAATATTTTATAAAGTCTTGTATCATCTATCTACTTATCCATCTTTTGTAATTTCATTGGCATATTGAAATCCTAATATAGAAATTCCCTCTATCAATACAGATAATTTTCTATAGTTTTACCAATATTTTTTATAGCTTACCATTTTAAAGACTCTCATAAGACACTGGAAGTATTAGTTGATCTATGGTCACATAGCTAACCAGTTTTAATTTATACATTCAAACAAGAGTCTATCAGATGAAAATCACTCTGAGTTTAAAGTTAGCTTTCTGTTTAGTATATTATACTACCCCTCTACGTTATCATTAAACATTAAGATATAAAATATACATGTGGAGATCAAGGAAATGCTAATTTTATTTACAACTCCAGATGAAGCTGTTATAATTATATACCTTGAAAGATAACAATGGAAAAAAATGAGAGAATTTAATCTTCTTTCTAAAAATGGGTGTTATTCCAAATTTGCCATAAGATAATCAATATGGTACAAGATTGGAAGGGAATAGAGGTACTGTGGAGAGGGGGTAACAGAGTAGAAAATATTTCATTGATATACACTAAAACATGCTCTAAAAATAATTTTAATAAAATTCATGTCCAGCTGAATAACAGTGGCAATGGAGTGAACTGAGCCTTCCCCTAACCTATTCAGCTCAATGAGGTGTTAACACCATGTCTGATTAGGGCACTCATATTAGCTATGGGCAACTTGTTTCTTTCCATTTTTTTCCTTTTTTTTGGTTGCTAAGTCATATACATCTTTAAAGTGATGCAATATTAATTTGTTACACTTAAGTCAGAAGTTTTCTTAATTTTCAACATATACTATTATCACTTGGCAAGTGGGTGAATGATTTTTTTCAAAATTCATAGAAATCACATTATGCTTCAACGAGTAGCACTTCTGACTCGTGGCAGCATAACATCCTTGAAAACTTGATGTGAGATAAGGACTGATTTGAAAGGTGGAGGTGAGGAGAAAAGTCTTTCCGTGAATGGATAGCATATGTGAAGGTGTAGTCATGGAGAAAAAATGTCTAGTTCAAGGAGACTGTAAGACACTTTAATTGGCATGCAGTGTTTATGAAGGAGGGCAATATGAAACATCTTGAAAGGAGGGTGGAGCCAGATTGCTCGAGGCTTCAAATAAGAAGCTGACAAGTTTGTAATATTCTCCATCAAGGCAATACAGAGCCACTGATGATTCTTGAGAAGAGGCCTGATGTGATCAAGCCTGTGCTTTTGGAACATTATTTTGGCAGTTTCCTAAAGGTTTGATTATTAAAGAGGGACACAACTGGGAAGGAGGAGTCCTAATTATTAAACTGTTGTTATTATCCAGAACATTGTGATTTTTAAGTGTCTGGACTAGGATAGGGTCATGTAAGCAGAGAAAATAGATATGAGAAATTTTATGAATTGGAATTTCAGGGCTTGATAATTGATTGGATGAGGAGAGAGAAGAGAGAAGACAATGACTGAGGAAACCAACTCCTGTAATTAGAAGGATAGTGGTGACTCCAGAAGAAATAAAGTTCATTTATGGAACACCTTAATTTATTGTTTTATAGTTGGCATTATACTAGTTAGTAAAGTATACACAAGGGGGTATAAGGTCTGTCTTCATGAAGTTTGTAATCTACTGCAATAGTTTCAAACTCAAATTCTATTTGTTAAGAATATCCCCCAAATTATTTGCATTCCAATTAAAATCTTTGTTTTCACAAAGAATTGTTTTTAATTATCAAATATTCATCTGAACAAAGGAACAAAGACCTAAATAATAGGACTTTGGGGGATTATAAGCAGCCCTAAGGGCCTATGAGTTTGAAATACCCATCTAGTTAACAGGGCTCTAATCAGAACTATCCCTTCAAACAACTGAGGATATCTGAGATGTAAAAACTAAATGTTTACAGAGAAAATAATGCCTACAGTTTAAATTCCACATTTCCTCTGTTGTCTTGAAGAAGTTAATTAACCTCTCAGCCTTAGTTTCCCCATCTCTAAAAAAGATAGTGCTATTTGCCTTCTTGCCTTGCTGGGATCTTGAACTAATTAATAAGATAATTTGAAAAGTGCTTTGAAGAGTGCTATGTAAGTGTTACTTAAGCAAAAGTCTTGTTTGCCTAAGTGTGGGGCTTCCCCCTCTTTCTATTTCAATTCTGTTTATCTTCTCTCCACGAATTTTACAGGGTTGACGAATTATCATAACTCACAGTGGCTGAAGGAAGCCAGCCAGAGAGAAATGAGACATCCACGTAAAAAAAAAAAAAGGCTCAACCAAGTAAAAATAGCTTTTGAAAGGTGGAAGGAATAACACAAAGTGCTTCTGTGACATTTTGTTTTTTAAAACATGTATAGTATCTTATAGACACTTTCAGGAATATGAAATAATGTTTCAGTGAAAAATTCTTAAATGTATGTATTTTTAAAAAACACAACATAAATGCCACTTACTGATACTTTAGCGAGTAATGTCAACAACAACAACAAATTATTAGAACATCTACAAGTTTCTCATCATAGCATTTTAGACCCAGAATGGACTTCAAAGATTATCTGGCTCAAACCCATTTTATTATTACCACCACCACCACCACCACCACCACCACCACTACCACCACTTTCAAATCAGGGAAGGTTCTCAGAGTCACTTAAGCCTATCAAAGGGCCAAAGGATAAGAAAGATCTTCAGATTCCCAGAACAGAGAGCTTGCAGAATTGTGAATATCCTGGTAGGATCTCCAGTGTCTGAGCAGAAACTTAATTAATGCTTACTGAATGTTTTAAAGCTGGACCTTATTTTAGTATATGGAGAGAGAAAAATGTCGATAGAGAAAAATCAAAAGAAAGGAGAGAAGTGGAGATGAAGGAAGAGAAATTGATTCTTTAAAGCAGAGTTTTTTCAAAATAATCCATAAAACAATAAATCCCTTAAAGCAGCATCTTTGCAAAAACTCCTCCATAAGTAATTATTTAATTATTTACCCCACTGAAAAAAAGTAGAATTTACTTTCTTAATGACAATAGTACATAGAGTGCTATGCTAGACTTGGAGTCAAGAAGACTTAAGTTCAAATATTAACTCAGATACTTACTCTTGCGTGACCATGAGCAAATCATATAGCCTTTCTGAGCCTCAGTGCCCTAATTTGTAAAATGGGCATAAAATAGTACCCATGTCACAGGATTATATCAACTCTTAAATGAAATAAGATCTAAAGTACTTCATAAACCTTGAAGCATTATATAAATACTCTCTATGCAGATTCACGGATATTATTTTCAATAATTATTTTAATCTTTCCATTAAGAATATACATAAATTGTTGTTTTTTTCTTGTTTGTAGTTTTCTTTGCAAATACAATTGAATGTTCTGATAAAGGAACTGAAGATCTATAACTACTTGAAATCTTTGCCAAACTAAATCTTATAAATTCGAACAAAAAAAATACTTTTTTTAGCAGTGATTTATTGCATTACATTAATTTCATTGAGCCCTAGAACACTAGAAAGCTTTCCCATTGAACCCGCCAGCAAATGGAAATTTATCTTCCATGCTATAAAAATGAATACTTCAATACTTCCAATGAAACTGGGATCCCATGGATGTGTACACCCCTTTCAACAAACCATAGCACACCTCTATTTTCTAGTTTTTTGTGAGTCTTATCCACATCTTCACATAATTTATCAACTAGAAGTCATTTCTAGATTAGACTTTTTTTGTGTGTTAATGGACTTCCTTCAACCGTCTGATTAAGCCCTTTGAGCCTTGATGATCCCTTTGAGAATAATTATATCTTATAGAATTATAATTGAAGGAAATGCTAAATTTTGGTGAAAATTTAGTGAAAATAAAGACAAATGTTTGTTTATTTTTTCCCCATACAAGTTTACATACTTAAGATTAAGAATCCCTTCTTTAGATCTCTTGACATTTCATGGGTGACAATGTAAAATACTTGCTATCCAACCATATATGGTATCTTGTAATTTTTTTTCCCAGTTATCAAGTATTTCTTTTTCTTCCTTTCACTGAAATATGGAGGGTGGTGGCTTTGTACAAAGGTACCATCGTAGTTAAAACAGATCTCAGGGGCCTTTGAATACACTGATCATGAATATGTAAAGCTAGAAATACTTCAATTTCATGGATTACATTCCTTGATTCATTAATCAATGTGGTAACTTCTCTCCATATATTCCCTGGACCCAAGAAGTTGTGTAGTCTTCTCAAACTGTATCTATAACATTATTGAGAATATTTATCGAGGATGTTTATTACATTAATGACATTTTTGAGTGCTGAAAAAGGAGATAGGTCAGTCATGTAGCCTTCATTTAAAGAGTTCTTAAAGATTTCATAGCTCAACCATGTCACATCAAGCTACATTCTTTAGATTCAACCTCATTATCATTATATTCCCAGGAAATAAGCCAACAGGAAACTCATCATCCCAGATACAGCATCAGCTTTGGTACTCAGACCTGATCAGTACCTTCAGGAACCTCTGTTCTTCTAATTAGAGGGCTGGAGAGCAGAGCAAAACCTGTTCTTAAACCCTCCATTTAAAAAAGAACTTGGAGGGCTCACAGTCCAACCATTTATGCAGCACTGTACTCCTTGGATTCACTATCATCATGATGCCCACCTGGCCCAGCCCTAGGACCTTTTCTTCCACCACTTTTTACTTTCCTTTTGAGTGTTGTATTCCCCTATTAAACTGTAAGCTCCTTGAGGGAAGGGATTATCTTTCTTTTTCTTTACTTGTAACTCTGGCACTAATAAACATAGTCAAAGCTTAAAAAATATGAATTTAATTTAATTGAGACAGTTACACAGCACAGTGAAGAGAGGACCATAGGCCCTGGAATCAGAAAGACTCATCCTTTACTGAACTAAAAGGTGAATAGCCTAAGACATTACCTTGGTAATGTCTAGATATTAAAGTCAAAGGTCTCTAGAGGAGTGGCTGTGTGGTGCAGTGAATAGAGCACTGGCCCTGGAGTCAGGAAAACCCTGGATTCAGTTCAAATCCAGCCTCAGACACTTAACATTTACTAGCTGTGTGACCTTGGGCAAGTCACTTAACCCCAATTGCCCTACTTTTCCCCCTCCAAAAAACAAAAAAACAATGTATCCAGAATAGTATTTCTCAATAGAGGGCTTATGGCAGGAAAAATTGACAAGTATTTGTGGTACCTTTGTGAATACTGCTTCCATAAAATCACAAAAATTACACCCCTAAAAATTAATAAATGAATATTTATAGGGAATCATCATGAACCATAAGTATTACATCTGGACTGAAAATGCATACAAAGAAAATTAATTACTGACAAAAGAAAACTAAGGGAATTTCTTCCATGGTTTCTTTTTTGTTTTGATTTACTTTTATTTTTCGACATTCGTTTCCCAAAGATTTTGAATTACAGATTTTCTTCCTATCTCTCCCCTACCTCCCACTGCAAGATGGCAAGCATACTGAATAACCCTTCTTCCAATATGCCCTCTCATATCCCTTCCTCAATTCCCCTTACTCTCTTGTAGGGGAGCAGTTCTCAACCTGCGGCTTGCAACCCCTTTCGGTGTTGAACAACCCTTTCACAGGGGTTGCCTAAGAACATCAGAAAGCACATATTTATGATGGTTTTAGGAACTGAGACACCACTTCTCTATCCATCTGCAGCCAGGTCCGCTCACATGCAGATACACCCACATATGAGTATTAAAGGGTTGTGGCATTAGGAAGGTTGAGAACCACTGTTTCATCCGATCCTGCTCCCCTTTTATTCTATTTTTTCCTTGGACCCCGTCCCTTTCAAAAGCATTTGCTCCTAACTACCCTCTACCCCAATATGCCCTCCCTTCTATTATCCCCCTTTTATCCTGTTTCCCCCCTACTTTCCTGTAGAGTAATATACCCAACAGAGTGTGTATATTATTCTCTCCTTAAGCCAAATTCAATGACAGTAATGAGACAGTTGACGCATTCCTTTTCATCTTCCTGCTCTTCCCCTTCATTGTAACAATTTTCTTCTCCCTCCTTTATTTGAGATAATCCATCCCATTCTATCTCTCCCCCTCTTCTCCTAATATTTTCCTCTCTCACCTCTTAATTTTATTTTTTGATATCACTATTTCGCATTCAACTCACCCTGAGCCCTTTGTCTATGTATATACATATCCACAAACACAGACACAGACACAGAAACAGACACACACACACACACCACACACACACACACACACACACACCCCTATACATACATATGCACATATATATTTCCTTCAACTACCTTCATACTGACATAAGTCTCAGGAGTTACAAATATTGTCTTTCCATGTAGGAATGTAAATAGTTCAACTTGAGTAAGTTCCTCATGGCTTTTCTTTCCTGTTTACCTCTTTATGCTCCTCTTGCTTCTTGTATTCAAAACTCAAATTTTCTGTTCAGCTCTGGTCTTTTCAGCAAGAATGTTTCAGTTTTTTCATGATTATTTCATTGAATATTCATATTTTCCCCTGAAGTATTATACTCAGTTTTGCTGAGTAGGTGATTCTTGGTTTTAATCCTAGCTCCTTTTATCTCCCGGAATATCATATTCCAAGCCCTTAATGTAGACCTGCTAGATAGTGTGTTGTTCTGATTGCGTTTCCACAATACTCAAATTGCTTCTTCCTAACTACTTGTAATATTTTCTCCTTGTCCTAAGAACTCTGGAACTTGGATGTGATATTCCTAGGAGTTTTCTTTTTGGGATCTTTTTGAAGAGGTTATTGGTAAATTCTTTCAGTTTCCATTTTGCCCTCTGGTTTTAGTTTTTCAGCCCAATTTTCCATGATAATTTATTGAAAGATTATGTCTAGACTGTGTTGTTGTTGTTGTTGTTGTTGTTGTTGTTGTTGTTGTTGTTTTATCATGGTTTTCATGTAGTGCAATAATTTTAAAATTATCTCTCCTGGATCTATTTTCCAGGTCAGTGTTTTGTTTTTTTAACATTGCCTTCTATTTTTTTTCATTTGTTTGGATTTGTTTTGTAGTATCTTGATTTCTTATAAAGTCATCAGCTTCCATTTGCTCCAGTATAATTTTGAAGGAATTATTTTCTTCAGTGAGTTTTTGAAATTCCTTTTCCATCTGGCCAATTCAGCTTTTTAAGGCATTCTTCTCCTCATTGTGTGTGTGTGTGTTTTTTACCCCTTTTGTTGTTTGAGTTAGTCTATTTTTAAGGAGATGTTTTCTTCAGTCAGACTGCTGACTTGTTTTTCATGATTTTCTTGCATCATTCTGATTTCTCTTCCCATTTTTATTCCACTTCTCTTACTTGATTTTCAAAATCCTTCTTGAGCTCCTCCCTGGCCTGTGACCATTTCATTTTTTTCTTGGAGACTTTTGATGCATGAGTTTTGACTTTCTTGTCTTCTTCTGGTTCTATGTTTTGATCCTTTTTGTCCCTCTAAAATTATTCTATAGTCTGCACTTCTTCTGTTTGCTCATCTTGCCAGCCAATTACTTGACTTTTGAGCTGTATGCTGTGGCAAAACTCTGCTTCCAGAGTGGAGAGTGCTGTGATCCAAACTTCTGGGGTTTTGTGCTGCTGTTGTCAGAGCTGTTGTCAGAGCTATGAGGAGGGTACCGTCTCTATAGCTACCATTAGATCTGTCATATTAGTGCTCCTCACCTTCAGACTGCCCCCCACGAGTGTGACCCAGATCCAAGCAGGGCAAAGCAAGATCAATTCCCTTTTGAATGGTTGATTGATCCCCCTATGCTCTGTATGCCTGGAGCTCAGGAAGCAATTGCACAAGAGTAGCTGCACCTATCACCACCTCTGCTGCCAGGGGCAGGGGCCAGACCATACTCCTCTCTCAGGCAGTTCCAACGGAGTTCCCTACTGATCTTTTACTTTCTCCTTGTCATTTATGAGTTCAGAAGTCTAGAAAGTAGCACAGCTACCAGTGATTCACTCTCCTGAAATTTGCTTTATCTATCTATCTATCTATCTATCTATCTATCTATCTATCTATCTATCCATCCTGTTCCCATATATATTACAGGATTGGATGATATCCATATATTCAATAAGAAATTTTTTTCAGTAAGATAACCTTGTCTTTCCTGCCTATATGTATAGGTAGTTAGGTGTTACATTCAGTAGACTATTGGAATTGCTGTCAAGAAGGCCTAAATTCAAGTACTATCTCAGATATTTCCTAGTTAGGTGACCCTGGACAAGTTAGTCATCTTATGTCTTTGTAGCAGCTACATCCACAAGATTGAGGTGGTGCTCAAATGACATAACAAATAAAGTGCTTTGCAAAACTTAAACCATTATATAAACAAGAACTATTATCATTGCCAACTGATAGCTTCCTACATCCCTTTAATTCTAAAAGTCACCATCACTAAGGTTCAATTAGAATCACTTTATGATTGAACGCAAAACATTGTGTTGAATACTTTAAGAAATATCCTACTCATGGGGCCCATTATGTTGATCACAATTTGGAAGCTAAGGATAATAAGAATTGATATTGATGTAATTTCAAAATTGGAAATCTGATGTTTTTTCTTCAGTCTGCATTGCAGGTTATGATTGGATTTTGTACTAGATGCTTTAAAAGATGGCATTGTCATTTCACCTGTTTACTCCTCAAATTTCATATTAATATCATTCAAGTCCTTAATCCCACTTTTATTATGTGGCAAAACATGCTGTATTAAACATACAGGATTTCTTTTAGAATTTATACTTCATCATATCTCCTTTGTAAGCCAGGATTTATTACTTTTATTGCACCACTCTGACACATTAAAACTTAATAACGTTTGTTGATGAAACAAATAAAGCTAACAACATTTTAAAATAAATGAGTACCAACTTACTACCTACTAATTGGGAAGTTGTTAAATTGTTGTCTGGAATATTTGGAATCCCTAAAGTATTTTATATTTTGAGTCAGTTGCCTTTGATTCATTTGGAACTCCCTTTGAAATTTTAAGCAACATCAGAAAATGAGAAGAATGGCACTCAAAGCTATCTCTCCATTCATTTGCAACCTCACAGGATATTTTTGGTATTGCAAAGGGAAGTTCTATACACAAATTTTCCCATTGGTCTTCAAGGCCTAAATTTGCAGCTGTATTAAAAACTTGCACAACTTGTAGAAATCAATTTCACATCTCTTTATTTGTTAGTACAAATTATTGCAACTCATTTAGCTAGAACAAAGAAACAGCAATACTGAAATGTCATTGGATGGGAGTCATTATTATTAGGACATTTTTCATCTTAGAAAAAGAAGCAACATTACAAAACAAATTATTGGATTGGTTTTATAGCTGTGAACACTGACAGCAGAAATAAACTTAAATGCTATTTAAAAATGCTTATGATTACAAGTATAAAAATGGATCGCAAGGCAATTATTATGCCAATCATTTCTCTACCTTTGATACTTTACCCTTTTACTTTTCCTATTTCCTGCACACTATAATCTCTTATTTTTCATCAGTCACACCTTCAATTTCAGATGTCTGGATTATGGGTACCCCCAAACTGCCTGATGGGAATGTCTCTTGCTGTTGCCATTCTTGTCTATTTTTTATCTAGTAACATAAGATAGGAATAGCAATTTGTATCATCCCTGACTTCTCACATACTTCTGACTTCCTGCCAGTGAACATTCATTGTACTACTATCATCGCATTCACAGTTATGATTACAACCTGTGTATTTCCCTCCATCTTATTCTTCTTCCTGTTTGTCCTCCCTTTCCTTTCACCTTTTCCCCCATCACTAGTGTTTTGCTTCTGTCTACCACCTCCTCTGCTCTGCCCTCCCTTCCATCACTCCCCACCTCATGTTTTCTTTGTTTACTCCCCTCCTACTTCTCTGTCTAGTAAGATAAACTTCTACATTCAACTAACTGTGTATATTATTCCCTTTTTGTGGCAATACTGAAGAGAGTAAACATCAAGTGATGGCCATCACACACCCTCCCATCTTTCCTTCCACTCTAACAGGTCTTTCTCAATTCTTCATGTGAGGTAATCTATCACACTCCATCTCTCCATTTCTTCTGCACCCATTCTACTCCTCTTTCTCATTCCTTATTTTTTTTTACAAAAATATATTTCTCAAATATGTTTCTTCTATCTATATTGTTAGTGATATAATTTTTAACAGCTGTAAGTATCACCTTCCCATGTAGGGATGTAGAAGCCAGATTTGAAGTGGCTTTAAATGCCACAGTTTGAACTCATCAAAGTAAAATCATATCAAGGATTTGGAACCTTTGTTACAACCCAATGTTAATGCACCTTGTGGGGCTCCAATTAGTGGAAGCCATAATATTCAGCAAGCAATGAAAGCAATAAACTTAAACTCTGTGAAAGGTGGAAATCTGGACATGGTGACCTGTTAAAAATCATAATTTAGACAATGAGTCATAATTTAGATATTGTGACCAATGAAAACCATAACTTGGATACTGTGACTGATGAATGTCATAACATGGACACAGTGATCAATTCATGTCCAGTAAATGACCAGTACACAATCTTGTGTTTGGGCATTTACCCATCAACACTGGCTTAATGTCCAAGCCTGGAAATGGGCTCATTACTAGCAGAAACCCAAAACATCCACCAATTAATAGTAATGTGCACTATGGCTCCTTCCCTCTTTGTCTGATTTTTATAATTACCAAAGGGATTTGGGGGACAGAGGCTCATGGGGAGCCACTGAATCATCTAACTCCCTCCTCATATTGCCCTTGTTTTGTAAGTAATCATAATGACACATTAAATTCCTATAATCAGTCTGGAGCTCCTTGGCCTCTCTCTTTGGTATCAAATTCACCCCACGGTTATGGGGAAGGTGCACATTCCCCAGGCAGGGGAATTCTAGACCCCGCAATCCTTGATCACTTACTTAGATATCTAGTATCATAATGATATTGATTCCACTTCATATAGGTTCATATTTCAACTTGTTCACATCTCATAGTGTTAGATTTTTATTCAGACTCTTGCTAAGTCTTCATTTGTAAAACAAACACTTCCAATGACTTGGAGGTTTCTATTTTGTTTTGTTTTATATCCCATATCTCAGTGTACCAAAATAGCAGTATATATAAGACAGAAAGCCATTCTTTCCTTTTCCACTCATACATGTCCTTAATAACATTTGTACCATTTCTTTCAGACAGGTAATCATTAGAACAATGATGAGGCTCAGCTATACCAACAATTTAGGTTAAGTGTTTAATTCTTCCAAAATTACGGAATTCCATGTTTCCAAGCATAGAGAATCATGGAGAGAATATTTATGTTATAGTTGTGGGCTTTGGAATTCATAGAAAGTTTTACAGAGTTCTACATATGATCATTACTCTGACCTCCACAAATTTGAACCTCGATCATTTTCCACCTACACTGTTTGTCCAATAAGTGTGTGTGTGTGTGTGTGTGTCCTTTCATAAGCTGAATACTCTGATTTCCCATTGCATGATATCTACAAAGAACCTGGAAAACTGTCTTTTCTACTTTTCACCCAGCTATTTAGCATCATGTATATATGTATGTATGTATGCATGCATGTGTGTATGTCTATATGTCTGTATGTGTGTGGTGTTTATATAAGGATTGTTAGCAATTGCTTTAGCTGTGTAATCAGGGAAAAGTCAGATAACCTGTCCAATTTCGGGTTTTTATTTGTTTTGTAAGTAATTTTTAAAATTGGAATGAGAATAAGATAACTAAAAATTAAGTTATGTAATATTGTAGAAGAAATAACTACATAGTCTTATTAAATGGCTTTTTCTTTATTTATTATTACTTAGTAAGAGGGGCTAATTAGGGATATGAGAGTATATAAACCAAAATATAATAATAATAATTTATTTTTCAAAAAAAGAGTAAACAAAAAGGGAGCTACACTATGTTAAAAATATAAATTGGCTTGGCTACCTCTCACTGCCTCTGTAAATATCACTTTCCATGATAAATTGGAATCCTTGAAAACATGAGGTAATCTCTCAGCCAAGCAGGTCAGTGAACCCCCTAGAATTTTACCAATGAATTATCCTTCTACAAGTAAATAACTGATGAACACAGGTTTTCATAAAGTCCCTGTCATTTCTTCAGTCTGTTTTAGTTGACACCAACATTGTTACAGACTCCCTAATAATGACTTATTTTTGAGCCAATTTGCAATCTTCAACTCAAAGATGAAAACTATTTTGTAAGGACAAATTCAATTTTTTACTTTAATCCATTTAAAATTCCAAATGTTATCATTTAGAATATTTATTTTAACCAAGTTGTCTCTTAAAATAAAATATTTATAGATGGCAAAATATAACAAATGTAGAAACAAGAAAACCAAGAATTTAAATGACTTTGCAAATCATTCTTAATGTACAATGCATAATGAGCACTTTATCTCTTACTAAGCAAACAACAGAGCAAAACTGAAGAAAGGAAATCTTAATGGACAAAATGTTCCATGTCCTGAGGTCTGTATTTTAAATTGGCAGGCTAACAATACAAGACCACAGAAACAAACAGCTAGTAAAATTTTATCTTTTCACTGAAAAAGAACCTTCCCTACAAGGATTTTACAGTCTTTACAAGGGAGCATTTATTATTAGAATGCTACCTCATATGGAATATTTTGCAACTTTCCTAATGAAGGTTCAAACTATTTTCAAGATCGACATACATTGTGGGTATGGCTCAAGATAGAACTAAAAACTGAACTGCATACTCAAAATGACCAAAGGAGCCCAGTTCAACATTGTCACACTGAGAGTGACAGAAATACATTTCTGTTACTGATGGGACAGTATACCTACAAATTAAAAAATAGTACCAATTGGATTTAATAATCACCTTCTGCCATTTTGCATAAATCCATCTCATCAACCAACTAGAAAGTATTTAATGTATCATCATTTTAAATTGATTAATGAGACAGATAAGAGACACAACAACTCCCACATGTTTTGAGAAACTTATAGCAACAAGGCAGCATAAACATAGCTTCAAATTCAATAACGAGTATCTATAAATTCCTAATATTTAACCTTTATTATGAATCAACTAGAATTTCTTAAATATCTCAAATGTGTCAGATTATGAACTTTTTGATAATAAAAGCTGCCTTCCCTTTATTTATATAACTTCATCTTTGAACAGAGTATCTGACACATACAGGCACTTAATAAATACTAGTTGAGTGAATGAGGTAAAAAAAATGACCATCAATCTCAAATTCAATGCAGGAGTAAAACAGTAAGGGCTTTACATAGCAAAGAACAGTGTCTTTATCTTTTCCTATAGGCAGTGGGGAGCCACTGAAACTTCTTGATCAGATGAGTGATCTAGGACCAATGCTTTAAGAATACCAATATTGGGGGGTGGAGCAAAGATGGCGGCATAGAAGCAACAAAGCATCTCAGCTCCCACACAACAAACCTAAAAACTCATAAAATGGGACTCTAAACAGATTTTCAAGCTCCAAAACTCTCCTAAATACAGAAAACACATCTGTTGCTGCAGGCAGCTCAGCAGGTAGGGCTCTTCACAGCAGTCTGGGAGCCGTGGACAGCCCAGCTTGAAACCTGGCCGGCCAGGCCCCAGGGCATCAAGCGGAGCCGAGTGTATAGGAGAGCAAATCAGCTGCACTGGAGGCATAGTTACCACATTTATCAGGCCAGAAGGAAAAAAGGTTAAGAGAAAGGGCAATGGATTTTGCTAAATATGGGGGAGAGGAGTGGTCTGGCCAAACTGCTCCCAGGGCAAGGAAGCAGCAGGAGGCGGCTGTGTCAGCAGGAACAGCTGAGAGCAGCAGCAACCTCCACTGTGCTGCTTCAGAGCCCCTGGCCTGCAGATAGCAGGGCCAAGGGCTCTTGTGTTGAGCAGGCTGGATCTGGAATGTGAAATTGAGTGGTGGTCCTGGGGTGCACCAAAGCTGGGGGAGGCTGCGGCACCCCATTAATAGCTCCGGCAGCTGTGAAGGCCCCAGCGATTTGGGACAGAGCTTTGCCCTCCAGGAAGCAGAGTTCCACATAGCTAAAAAATGAACCAATTAATAGAATGACCAACATGAGGAAAAGGAAGCAAAATAAGAACAGCCATAAAACTCTATAATCCTTTTTTGTGGACAAAAAGGATCAAAGCATGGAGTGGGAGGAAGACAACAGAGTAAGAACTCCCTCACCAAATGCTTCCAAGACACTGGAAGAATGCCTACTTGCTATGGATTGACTTAGAAAGGACCTTGAAAACCAAATAAGAGAAGTGGAGGAAAAATTGGAAAGAGAAATGAGAGTGATGCGAGAAAATCATGAAAAGAGTCAACAACCTGACTGAAGAAAG
>CM053601.1:99343088-99364518 GCA_028646575.1 Pseudocheirus occidentalis | reverse complement strand
ATGCCTTCCCGTCAGGAGGAAAAAAAGGTATTATTAAGTCTTAGATGGAAAAAAAATCCATTTATTAAGGAAGGGCTCACTATGTGTCAGGCAGTATGATAAGTGCTAGCGTCATGAGTGAAATGAAGACCACTCACCCTCAAAGAGATTAAATTTTTATATATGCACTTAGATACATGTACATACCTATGTGTGTATGCATGTGTATATATCCACACATATATACGTGCATATGTGTATATATACATATATGTACATAATGCATTAGGCTGGGGTTGAAGAATGTAGAAATATGTAAAAATGATAGTTGCTGTTTAAAAAATAACTCGCAGGGACTTATGTTTCCTAAAATTAAAGTTTTCATCTATCTTCTCTGTACAGCATAAAATCTCATGTCATCTAAAAAAGTCTCTCCTGTATACCCACTGCTTGTCTGCCATTGTATTAGACAACATGTAAGATGTAAAGCCAATCTAAGACTTTATCTCTGCTCTGGGAGGCATAATTTATCTGCATAGGTCAATTAGAAAAAAAAACAGTTTATAAACAAGTAATGAACTGAGTAGGCTTCAAGTTGACAAGGAGTTCAGGATCTAAAGGCAGAAATGGATACAAGAATCTTTTCTTTCTTAGAAAATTTTAGACATTATGAGTGTAGTTATAAATCATAGCAATAGCTACTTATATGATTCTTTACATACAGCATGTAATTTGTTATTCCTAGTAACTACGAAGTAGGTGCTATTATTACTTTTATCACTTTACTGATGAGAGAACTGAGACTCAGAAATGTTATGTAACTTGTCCAGTGTCACAGATTTACTAAGTATGTGAATTGGGAGTTGAACCCAAAGTCCTCCAACTTCACGTTCAGAACTCTGTCCATTATGTCAGTCTCTTAAACAATACTGGCAATAAGAATATAGTAAATAACATTACTAACCACAGGTCTTCTAGAAGTAAAATTTTATGGGTTTTTCATGACTGTGTTCTATTTTCTCTAAGATTTCTCTAAGAATGTTTCAGAGGACCAAGGAGAGTCAAATAATTCATGTCACAATCTATTATTTCCAACACAATTAAGCCAAAATAGTGATGTATATTATTAAACATTAGTGTACAGTGAAAACTTTCACTGAAAAGTATATAACAATGCCAAAATTTTATAATTCTTAACTAGAGGCATGAGAAAGAAAATAAAAATATTGGGTACAACCAGCTGGTATATGTGGGAGGGTGAGAGAGGTCATTCTCAATTAATATCTTTTCTCTTGATTTGATTTGTATGAGAAACTAGATATGAAGTATTTATGTGTAGCCTATTATTAAATGGGACAATAGGAATTGTACATAGGTGAAAGTGTCTTTTCCAAACCTGTGCCTATCAGGGGAATTAATTTGTAAATTTGGTGAACTTATTATTCATATTTTAAAACTATCTGTCTCTGTCTCCATCTCTCTGTCTCTGTCTCTCTGCGTCTGTCTCTGTCTCTCTGTCTTTCTCCCTGTCTCTCTGTCTCTCTCCCTTTCTCTTTCTCTCTCCCTTCACTGGAGACTGGAGGTGACTGATGCTGGGTTAAGAAAGATAGACATCATTAGACTTGGAGCCACCAAGTACCTGAGATAAAATCATGCCTCAGACAACTTCCTAAGGGTGTGACTATAAACAAGTCACTTTAACCACATTCAGCCTCTGTTTCCTTGTCTGTAAAACAGTGATAACAATAGTACCTAGCTCAGGGGGTTGTTGTCAGGTTCAAGTAAATTTTAAATACTATATTAAGTTTGGATATTATTATTGGTGGTGATGTTGCTGCTGTTGTTGTAAGAGGCTTACAGAATGCAAGCTTAGGCAGGTATTGCCAGATGGAATAGCATTCAATTATATATACATATGTTTGGATACATACATGATATATAAGCACACATATATAATGCACACTTGTATGTGTATCATATACTTGTATTAAAATTATGTAACATATATAATGTGCACATATATTGCACAATTTTAGTAGATACCAGAGAGTATAAATCAAAGTTACACTTGTTCAAATAATTAATTCTGCGTCTGCTGCTCTTCCTTGTTTCATTTCCATTGAACAAGATGCCCCTCCCTGGACAAGCTCATCACTTCTAAACTTTCCATTAAACTGCTAACTCAAACTTAGATTGAATTGGCTTTCCTCAAACCTCCTCTGCCCTCTGTTGAGAGGCCTGGAGGACAGAGTACCAAACTCCTCTCAATGCCTTCCTTTATAAATGGCAGCAACTAGGTTGTCAGATCATTCCCCTTTGTATTTGCTGCCCTGCCTGGTTTCAACTCCATGGAATGAGATGCCCCCAAATGTCTCCTCCCTGTTTATCTTTACCCTTCCTGCCTCCTTTTGTGTATTGTCTCCCCCTTTAGAATATTAGCTCTTTGAAGGGCAGGGACCCTTTTAAAAATATTAATTGTATATTCATTGCTTTGCACAATGTTTGGCACATAGTAAGAATTTAATAAATGTTTATTGGATTGGATTGGATTGGAATGGTATATTTTTTTAAATGTTTCACCACTTAGAAGACTCTCCAGCAAGTTTTTGAGATGCTTACTATACCTTCTAAACTCTTTTATTTTATTATGTAAACTCATATCTTTAACAATAATGATCATTGTAAATTTTGGTTACTACACGAATGAATGCTTATTTTAAAGCTGCACTTGCTTACCTTCAGCGAAACTGAGTTTTGAGCAAACTATATCTTTTTGATTAAAGATCTAACAAACACTTCTCTCCCCTGTCCCTCCTCCACCCTATGGCTGTTTTTGTGTTTCCATTCCCACTCATTGACCCTGTTCCTGATCTTACCTTATTCTCTATTTTCTAATGCCTTTTCATTTGGCAAAAGTCAGATTGGAATAAGACAGTCTCCCTTTTCTATAGTATTTTAATGAAGAAACAGTACATGAAAACTTTTCCACCATCAACCACAACTGAATGTTCCCAAAATCACATCATTTACAACTGTTTCAGAAAAGTGTGAAATCTAACCTCTTACTATATGCTCCTGAGAAAGTAGAAAATTTCATTAGTGCTTTGTGCCCAAGAATATCATTAAGCTATCTAATGATCATATTGCCCAGTGCCCTCCATCGTTCACTTACTAACAATATTTGTTAGCTATAAGCATGGAAAAACTGCCACCAAGCTACTAATGTTCCTCCTATTTTTCTGATTCTTCCCCCACCCCACCCCCCATCATAAGGCTTGGGAGTATCCTACAAATATAGCTGCAGGAAGCAATCTTTTTTTTTAATAACATCTCACATATTTTTTTTGGGGGGGGGGGACAGATTCCAGTAGAAATCTTCCTCTCTCTCTCTCTCTCTCTCTCTCTCTCTCTCTCTCTCTTTCTCTCTCTCCTTTCTGTCTCCCCCACCTTCTCTGTCTGTCTGTCTGTCTGTCTGTCACACACACACACACACGCACACACACACACACACAAATATATCCACATAGTTGTTTAAAAACCACATCAATTAAGAGTCAGGGGATCAAGCAAAGAACAGGAAAATGATGATGATGATGAAAATGATGAAGATGATGATCTTTATCTAGTACTTTAAGGATTGCTAATCACTATACAAGTGTTATCTGTTTACCTTGACAACAACCCTGTGAAGCAGATGCTATTATATTACTATTATTATTATTATTATTATTATTATTATTATTATTATAACATAATTATTTATTATTATAATCTATTATTATAATCATTTTACAAAAGTTATTAGATAGTACAGTTGATAGAAAGATAGACTTGGATTCAGAAAGATATGGGTTTAAATTCAGTCTCAGGTATTTCATAGCTCTGTGATTCTGGGTAAGTTAAAGTCACTCAGTCATCTGTAAAATGGGGGTAATAAATAACACCTTCCTCCCAGAGAGGTTGTAAGAATAAAAATTATTACTCTTTTAAAGTACTTTTGAAAGCTTAAATCATTATATAAATTATTAATTTACATATGAGGAAACTGAGGCAAAGAGCTGTTGAATGACTTGTCCAGGGTCACAAAACTAGTGTCTAAGGACATATTTGAACTCAAGTCTTCTTGACTCAAGGTCTGGGAGTCTAGATGACTGAAACAAAATAATGGAACATTTCCTGGTAAAATTTGTCCTTTGATACCTCAGAACCATGTTGCCACACAACTTAATGTGATTAGTTGACATGTTGGGAATATTTGATGTGTTCCAAGGCAAGCTGAAAATGGTAATTTGTTTTCTTCAAACTACATTAAAATTGGGTCTGTGTCATGCCAAAATAACTGGTCAATTTGATTGAAAAATAATTAAGCCTTCTTTTTAGCAATGGATAAAGAGAACATCAAATTATTTAGTCCACTTTTGCTGATCTTTTATAAAGTGACACGTATTACTGAGAAGATATAGATAGATACATAGACATTTATCTATCTGTCTGTCTATCTAACTTCTATTCATATATGGCATGGTGTCTGAACTCAAGTTAAACATCAACATGGGAAACATATCCGTTTACAAATATATGTGGGTAGATCATTATTTACATTTTGCAGAACTGACTGAATAACATAAGAAGATTTGAGTAGGGGGAATAATTTTAGTTGGGAGCATGAGAATATGCCCCTTGGACTAGATATTAAGTTAATTGAACTTTGAAGGAAAAAAGGAGAGTAAAAAGTAGAAATGAGGAAGGAGTGCATTATGGGCCTCTAAGAAGGCATAGGGGCAGGAGGTAGTTTGCTGAATTTGAGCAGAGAAAGCTGGCAAGTTCAACTGGAACAGAAGGGAAAATAATTAGAAAAGGGAAATAATTTGAAATATGGATAGAAAGATAGGCTGAAATCAGATTATAGAGGGTCTTAAAACAGATTTTATTTTATTTTTAGTTCTACCAACAATAAGGAACCATTAAAAGATTTTGAGCAAGAGAGTGACATGTTCAGAACTATGTGTTTTTTTAGTGGTGGTATTGAGGTATTTCAGTCATCTTAGACTCTTTATCACCCCAATTGCGGTTCTTTGCCAAAGATATTGGAGTAGTTTATCATTTCTTTCTCCAGCACATTTTACAGATGAGGAACTGAAGTAAACAGGGTTAAATGACTGGCCCAGGGGCATACAGCTAAGAAAGTAGGCTGGATTTGAACTTAGGTGCTCCTGACTCCAGGGCTGGCACTCTATTCACTGCACCACAGAGCTACCCAAGAAGTATGACTCATGAAGATGATTTTGGCAGTTGTTTGAGGAATGAATTGGAAAGAGGGAAAGAATGGAGGAACAGAAACCAGTTGGGAGCTATTATAATAGTTGAGTTGGTGATAAATACCTGTACTAGTGTGTTGATAGTATGAGTAGTAAGGAAAAGGACATGAAAAAATATTGTGGAGATAACAATCAACAAAACTTGTTGACTTAATGGAAAAGGTGGATAAGGGGAAGTAAGAGCCAAAGATGTCTCCTAAATTTTCAACCTGGGTGACTGGGAAGATAGTGATATCATCAACAGCTATAGGGAAGTTTGGTGGAAAAGTGAGTTTAGATGAAAAGAAAATAAATCATTACCTAATTAGGGATTTTATTTCTAAAAAAGATGATGCCATCTTAACAGTATGATTTTTGTGTTACACTGACAATCACTTTTCAGCTCTGAAAATGGACAGTTTTGATAATGATGGATCTTTGGGGAAAACTAGAAATTTTCCAGAAAAAGTACTGTGTACATCATTTTTCTTTAATGTAAATTTTAAAGGATATTTTAAATTAAATCTGTTGACACTTCATTACGTAACAAAAATAACCTTTAATTCCATCACAGTTCAAAAGGAGAGAATTTCTGTAAAAATTTCCAATGTAGTGTGTGTGTGTGTGTGTGTGTGTGTGTGTGTGTGTGTACATCTGCATGCATGCCCAAGCGTACTTTGCATTGAAGTACACGGAGAGAACTAAAGTGCTAAAGTGCATCTGCGGTCCAAACAGAGCAAAACAAATGAATCTTGTCAAACACTTTTCCCAAAGCTATTTACATTTTAAACTAGTTCTTGACTGGAATGGAATCCCATCTTCATCGCTTAGTACTTTTATAACCTTTGTTAAGTCACTAAATCTCCCAGGCTTTCTGCTTTTTCCTCTGTAAAATGAGGTAGTTGGGTTCAATGACCTGTCCTCACAACTTAGCACAGTGCCTGGCACATATTAAATATTGTAAAAGAGCATGTTAACTTACTGATTGGCCTCCAGTTCTTAACCTATAACCCCCATGAAATCACAGTACAAATCATGCTTATTTTATAACCCTATTGAGAGAATTAAAAAAAACAAAACATCCTAGCACTTTCAAGTCTTGGGGAGTTAAGAAAAATGATAAATATTCATTCATTTTTACAATAAGGAGTCATTTTGTTGAGAGGCAAACTAAAAGGTATTCTATGTTTCTATCAGTAAAAAAGGCTATTGAAGATCAATGTTCTTGGTCCTATCATGTTTAAGGTTTGTTACAGAAGACTTTGAAGAAGGCATAAGGTGACTTGCTCATAAAATTTGTATATGTCACGAAACTGGAAAGGATACATAGCTAATGTGTTTTTATGGAATCAGATTAAAAAATATTTTGACAGGCTAGGACAATGAACTGAATGTAATAAGATAAAATGCAATGGAGAGAAATATAATGTTTCACATTTGGTTAAAAGAAAAATAATGACAGATTCATAGAGAGGCACCATAGCATCATGGGTAAAGTGCTAAACCTGGATTCAGGAAAACCTAAGTTCAGATCCTAGCTCTGATACTTAATAGTTATATGATCCTTGGCAAGTCACTTAGTCACTCTCAGATTTAATTTTTTCATCTATAAAATAAGACATATGTACTAAATGGGGCCTTCTAGTTCTAAGTCTCTGATCCTGTAAGTACAGAATTTTTTTAAATGAAGAAAATAGAAGTTCACATGAATATGATCTTGAGGTTTTAATCATCTTGGATAGTCAATTTAGACAAAGAATACTTAATACAAAATTAGGCTAAGTCAATAGAAGCATGATTTCAAGCACAAATGGTGAAGGAACTGGAAATCATTTTATATGCAAATTTGCTGAGCTGGTTTTGGAGGGTGGGATGTTTAGTCTTGAGTAAAAAAGACAAGGCTGGAGGTGGGGGATTATACCTTTCTGTCATGACAGCTTAATAACAAGTATATCATGGTCTTTCATTTTGGAGATACATTAGTTTTGCTGGACGTTAGAGGACAGAAGTAGGCACAAAGGCTAAAAGTTGCAGATAAAAATTTATTTTCAACATAAGGAACAATTACCATAATGAAGTGTCTCCCCAAATGAAATGTGTTACCCCGAAATGAAATCTTCAAATGAAAACTGATTAAGCCTCTACTGGCAATGTGGTAAAGAGGAATTCTGTTCAGATCTATGTTGGATAAACTTGGAAGTACATTTCAAATATGAGTCTATGGTTCTTTACTAAAATGACTTAAAAATCTCTTTATTAATTTTACATTTCCATTCTCTGCATATTTGATTTTATGTATCCAGATGTGCAATAATTTTTTAATTGTATATATTTGTAAAGAAATTAATATTTGTATGTTTACATATTGTGCTGCTTTCCATGATTCAATTTTATTTCAATAAGTAGTCATTGAATCCTTATTACATCACCAATATTATGCTAGTTAAGAGCTTTTGCTAATTTTAAGTTAATTATTTGCCTATTTATGTCTATAACAACAACGTATATTTATTTAGTGCTTTAAGATTTATAAAGTACTTTAGATGCATTATCTCATTCAATCTTTATGAAATAAGAGTGAGGTCAGCTCTCTATGTGTTATTATACCCATTTAAAATATTAAGACATTGAAACTCAGATCAGTTACTTTACTACCCCAGGATCACAAAGGAAATTACTCAAGAGATGATACTCAAACTCATATCTCTCCCAGCTATAAGTGTTTGTTTTTTCTTTTAAAAAGGTTTTTTTTTTTGGCTTTTTAGAAGGAGGAAGGCAGGGCAATTAGGGTTAAGTTACTCACCCAAGGTCACACAGCTAGTAAATGTTAAGTGTCTGAGGCTGGATTTGAACTCAGGGCCTCCAGGGCCAGTGCTCTATTCACTGTACCACCTAGCTTGTCATCTGTAAGTCCAGTGGGTTGTTTGTTTGTTTGTTTGTTTGTTTGCATAGTAAACAATATTGTCTTATGGAGCACTGATAATTCTGCAAAGAACTTAGTATCTTTTAAAAATTCTAATTACTCTTAGATGGCCTGCACATAAAACAGAGAAGATTTGGGAAGGTAACTTATTTTCCCTGGAAAGAACAATGTCATTTTAATAGAAAATAATTCATTGATAGAAGCAACTAGTTCTCACAAAAAACCCACAACAGTATGGCTTGAATATTAATGATCATGCCATCAAATATTGGAAGAAAAGTGGATCATATATATTTTGCAGGTCTCTGTAGGGTACAATTTCATAATAATTAAAGGGATAGATGTAATTACAAAAGATGTAATTGATAATTCTGATTATGTAAATATAATTATCTCCACAAAAATTTGATTTGTAATAAGAAAAATAGTTGACTACAATAGATTGTGTCAAATATTTCTGACAAAATTATATTATCTAAGATCAAAAGGCAAATATCAGAAATATGTGACCGAATACCATTTACCAATAGAATGGTCAAAAGAAATCACAAGAATGACTAACTTTAAATAACCACATAAAAATACACCAAATCACAAATAAGAAGAGGACCACAAGGCAAAAACATCTTTAGATTTGACCTCACACTCAGAAAGTTTGAAAAATGAGAAAAATGGTAATAATCAGTGTTAGAGGGATTAGGGTGATGAGCACACCAATGCATTTCATTTGGAGATGTGAATTATGCTAAGCAATCTGAAAAGCTTTTTGGAACTACATGGTACGAGTGATTAAAAAAGCTCTACCTATCTTCCATCTATCTATCTATCTATCTATCTATCTATCTATCTATCTATCTATCTATCTATCTAACTACTATATATCTGCCTATCTATCCATGTTTTATACATATGTATATACTTTTATATATGTTTACATATATATATATATATATATGGGTATATTTAAATACACACACATGCACGCAAACACCAAGGAAGTGGTCATTGACTTTTTTTTCTGTTTGTCTAAAGAGAGAGGCAGTATATCTACCTAAATATTTCTAGAAGTACTACTTGTACTTCTACATACATAATGAATATGACAATTTAAATGGAAACAATAGAAATTATTGAAATTAAATGTTTATAAATTATAATGACCTAAACTGAGCCCTAAAAAGAGATAAGACATCTTCCTCCTGCTTCTTTGTCCCAGTCGAGGCTCATGGGTTTAGAAGATTACTTATAACATCAGCTTTTTCTGTTATGAGAGATAATTTTTTGGGATGGGTGGAATGAAGCACACAATGTGAAATGAAAGAGATATTAAGAAAATGTATGAACACAACTTTATTTAGAGAAAATATTGAAGAATATGAATGAAAAGCATAGAAGAGTTTCAAGCAGCATGACTGGAAGGAGTTTCTCACCAATAGGAACACAAATTCACTGAATTGTTGAAGTATAAAATAAGTAAAATTAGACTGATATGTCAATGGGTGCTCCCAAAATGCTTAAAAGCATACTGAGTAAATGAGAGACTGTTTGTATTCAAAGGGAAATTTGTAGTTAGAATTTATTGTTATTAAAGCTTACAGTGAGGGCAAATATGTCACATAATATGCAAGCCTTCTTTTTCTTGATTCTGGCTCACAGGGATTTGTTCAGGAGTCTTTCACTATTCTCAGAACTTCAGACTGAGGAGAATGATTTTGAACATTATAGCTTACACTGTTTTATACTCATAAGAAACACTGTTTTCAGTCAAGGAAGCCAGAGCCATTTAAAAATGCAGAACTCAAGTCACTTTGAATGTAGTAGCCATGATTAAGCTAGGTAAGGATGCCCATAGGGTTTGGTTGGAACAGAGTCTTCAGAGGTTGAACTAAGTAATTCTTCCATGACCTTTAGTTGTTTTCTACCTGCTTCTTCCCTCTGGGGAGAAGGACTGAGACTACATCACTGTGACTTAGCTTGCATTTTAACATGTTAAGCTGTGGGAATGCAAATATCAATGACATACCTACCCCATATGAATATACTGCTAAATTTCTTGATGTGATGGGAATTTACCAAGGTCTGATTTGTGGGGAAAAGTCTAACTCTTAGGTTTGACTAGTACTATATCTAGATGTCTAAGCAGCAATTTCTAAATGGAAGCTTTATTATTGTTATTATTTTTAAGTAGAAGGTGTCAAGTGATGTTAAGTAGCGTAGAAGACCTCAAGGGAGGTAAAAGAAGCTAGAGCAAAGAATTAAGGAGACCAAGGAACTGTGCGACCATTGAAAGCATTTTCAGTAAATTAAGAATTTTTAAATTTGAATTGAAAATATTTTGATCTGACATTTCTTTAATATTTTAAGGCTTTCAAAACTCTTTTTATACATTATTGTCATTGAAATAAATGTTTCTTTTGTAACTGTTTATTTTAGCATCACCTAGATTCAGTGCATATAAAACACACTTAAGGGTTACAGAAGTGAACAAGAACAACTTTCACAATATTTATTCACTTAAATGGAGGACATAGGCAACTTAATGGTTTCAATCACCATTCCATTCCACACAATTGCAATGAAAAAGAAATGTAGCTATCCTTCTGTAAAGAACAAATCCTACTCTTAAGCATCGCCACTTAACCAACCTTAAAATCATTTAATTTTGATCATTATTTCCTTATTAGTTATCTTGTTAAAATGCTAAATTGAAGCAATAAGGCACACATTGTATTGAATGTTAAGATGTCCTTGATTAATTTTGAGCTGTCTTCTTTCTCCCTCGGCAAAAATTAAACTGCCCTTCTTTATTCCTTGAAGTTTCCTGTTGTTTGTGCTCACTATACACACTTAGAATTTTCTTTAGTGTATAAACTCAATGTATTTGTGATTTTCAGTTTAGAATTGAAGTAATTTGTTCTACTGAGTACAGTATGGAAAGAATAGTGGGTGTGGAGTTAGATGTAGGGACAAGTCCCAACTCTGCCACTACACTGATAGATAAACTTCTGTTAAGCTCAAATTCTCTGGCCCTCAGTTTTCTCATCTGTAAAATGAAGGCATTAGAGTAGTTGATCTCTATGGTCCTTTTGACATTTGAAATGTTTTTAAAACACTCCAAAGATCTGAGGTCTCAGTAAATATTCCCTTCCTTGATTAGGTTGCAACTCATTTATGTCTTTCTATTCAGCACAACTATTTCCCTTGTCCTTCCATAAGTTCCCAGAAAAGCTAAATCCAATATTCTGGAAACTTCTTTTACTTTCTCCTTGCACTATGAAGGTAAAAGTGTAATAACTGGGCCACCCATCTACTAACCTTTGCTCTTGTCACATGGCCAGTCCATCTCTTTTTTTTCCTCCTGAATGTCTTACATGATATACTTTATAGTGATTCTCCTTTATTTTTCCTTGTTTATAAAAATGTGTTGTAGGCTCTTCATGCCCTTCTACATTGTCCTTTGACTGATCCTCAGTTTAATTCTTTGGAGACTATAGTGTTTGATAACTTACAGGAATATAAAAACACCAGAAGGATACTGATATTTTTTAAATGTATTTTTGTTTCAAGGAGAAGCAATTTTGCCTAGGAGCAAACCTTTCTAGAAAGCCTCTGTTGACTTACATTTCTGTCATTTTGGCTAGTCAGTCTCTCTGGGCTTCAGTTTCTGTGTCTCTAAAATTAAGGGTTTGGAGTAGACCACCCCTAAGGTCCCATCCAGCCTTAAATCTATAATCCTACCATCCTATAAAGCATAGCTTGGCTGTGATTCTCCCTTTTGGGTTGGTATAAATGCCAAACATATTTTCATGTTTGAGGGCTATAATTTGAATTAAAAGCTTTTTTCCTGTTTATACTAGAAGTCCTAAAGTAAATCCATCCATAAAGTTGGTTTATTTGTTTTACTATATACATATATATATATTGTTTGTTTTACTACATACATATTTTGTTTATAGAATAAAACAAACAGTATATGTATGTGTATATTTTTGGGGTGTCTAGCTGGCACAGGGATTGAATGCCAAGTCAGGAGACAGAAAGGCTAATCTTTGTGAATTCAGTCAGGCCTCAGACACTTACCAGCAGTGTGACCTTGAGCAAATCACTTAACCTTATTTACCTCAGTTCTTCATCTATAAAATAAGCTGGAGAAGGAAATGGCAAACCACTCTAGTATCTTTGCTGTGAAAATCCCAAATTGAGTCATGAAAAGTCAGACATGACTGAAAACAATTGAATAACAATGATATTTGTCTATGTATGTGTTTTACTACATACATATGCATGTTTGTATGTATGTATGATTTGTTTCTAACTTTGAGATTGGCACTTTTTTTGTCTTAGAGAGTTGCTGGGGGTCACTAGGAGGCAAAGTGGTCTTCCCATGGTTATTTAGCCAGGATGTGTCAGAAAAAGAACTTGAGTCTTTGGTATTCCTTGTTAGCTCTCTAACCACAGCTCCATGCAGGTAAGTTTTGATAATTTATGAAATAGGAATTCTGATGCCTAATTCTTCCAAAGGTTGGAGACATATGCATAATTTTACCTAATGTAGTCATTTGAGCAAATGAAAGACAGCAAGTAACCATTTTCTAGAAAATATATCTTTTTATCTGCCTTCTCTGGTTTAAATATTTAGATCAATGGTTTGATTTAAGGGGAAAATCGATAAAACTCTGGTTAAGGACACAAGTTATACTTGAGCTCAGATCATTTAGAATTAAAGGCAAATTCTATACCCACTTAGTCATGAATAATGATACTTCTCTCTCTCTCTCTCTCTCTCTCTCTCTCTCTCTCTCTCTCTCTCTCTCCCTCTCTCTCTCTCTGTCTCTGTGTCTCTGTGTCTCTGTCTCTCTCTCTCTCTGTCTCTGTCTCTGTCTTTGTCTCTCTGTCTCTCTCTTGCTCTCTCTCTCTCTCTCTCTCTCTCTCTCTCTCTCTCTCTGTCTCTCTCCAATCTAACATTGTAATAATTTTCACTTGTCTCTACCATCTTTAAAAAATGAGAGATTGAACAAGAATAAAAATTATGGAATTGTTGACACTACAGTACTATTTAAAGTAAATTGTATTGAAATACTTCCTGTTTGACTTTGGGGGCCTTTATTTTTTTCCATGAAGCAAGATTAGGAAAGTACTTTCCACAGAAAAGTCATCATACAAATCAGTTGCCATTTCTTAGAGAATGTTCTGTGAGGTGCCTCAACAAGAATGACAAATTTAATGTTGTTTTATCAAAACAATGAATATTAATTTCTTTAAACATCACCCCAGATAAATTATGGCCTTTCTTTCACAGGCTTACTCATTTCCTTGAATTGAAATGTCTTCTCTTGACATTTCTAAATGTTGTGAATTTCCTCATTTAGATGTGTAACATCATATGGCTACAGAATCTTCTTGTTTATTTATGATAATTCTGCACTTTTTGTTGTTGTCATCGTTCTAATGAGATTAGAGAAGTAAGGATGAGTATTTAATAGCTAGCTACACCTCAGAGTCTCATAATTCTTGGACTTTATACATGGACAGAATGGGAAATAATTACTAATTGTGATTGCTAATAAGAATTCCCCAACTGTCTCACATTTCTTACAAATCCATTCACTTTGATTCTACAATGCAATCTCTACAAGAACCTAAGCATAATATGACAGTGTCATAATATGACACAGAGTTACCATCCCTCTTTATTCTCATTATGCCATGACATGTAACTACCCTGCAAATTGTAAAAATAATTGAAAACCTTAAAAATCCTTACTATTATCTGGTACTAAAATGTTATTCTTCTTAAGGGTGCATGTTTAGGGGTGGCTAGGTGGCACAGTGAATGGAGCACTGGCCCTGGAGTCAGGAGGACCTGAGTTCAAATCCAGCCTCAGACACTTAATACTTACTAGTCATGTGACCTTAGGTGATTTTCTTTAATTTTAACTTGCTGATGTGCATATTTGATCTATTCAGGCTTCTTCACTGAAGTCTATAAATGTTCCTGTTTCCAGATGATTTCATAGGGATTTCATTGAAACTTGAGTTTGGTCAAAGGAAGAAGAGAAGCTTCTTTTCTTACTGTCATCAACTTTTTCATTGTTGGCCAGATCATTTTCTCTATATACTTCTTTTGTAGTTTGAGGGAAAAAAAATATGATCTTGTCTTTTTTTGACTATAAGACTGTCTTTTTTCTTAGTCATGTTTTTATCTCTTAACTGTATTCCTTTTCTTTTTCTTTGTTTGTCTTCTCTAGACCACCCTTCCCTCACCTCATCTGAATTTTGAAAACATATACTCCAAATATTCCATGTTAACAACTTAAAGCTTCTTAGCTAATTGCTTTCCCATCCCCGGTTATAGAGGAGCCAAGTAGACCCTATTATGCAGGACCTCTTCTCTACTTATAAAACACTATTTTTGTACTAATTCTGAGGTAATCACAATACCTCAACTAGTTCATGGGTTGCCCAGATCCTTGTGGTCTCTGAACTGCCTGAGCTGTCCTAAATCTTGAACCTAGCAATCCTTAATCATTACAGATTTCCTCTTCCTACTATGACCTGAAGGTATCTGGTGATATCCCTGGTTTTATTCCTTCTGTACTCCTCACCAGTTTGACTTAGGAACATTATTGTCTCCAATTGTGTGACGGGTTTGCTGGGTTACCCTACTTTGGAAATGTTGGTCCTTGACTCCTTTCCTTTATTTCTGTTTTTTAACCCCTTGTCTGTCTCCTGTTTATAAGATAGGTGAACTTCCTTCCTGGCATGCCCTTTAAGTCCCAGCAATACATTCTGACAAATCCCACACAGTATTAACCATCCTTTAAAACTAGCAGTACTAGGGATCAAGTTCTCTGGCTGAATCTTATTAGACTTTGAACGATCACATTTATGTAAAGGTCACTCCAGTGTCTGACACCTCAGAGTAACCTACTTGGAGATTGCAAAACCTTCAGATCTGTGAGTGGCCCATTTCTATTGTGTAAAGAGTGTACCCTTTCAGAATCTGATGTTTTTTTCTAATGACAGAGGTGTCAATCTCTCTGCCTGTTGGCTGCAAACTCCAGAAAAACTCCTGCCACCTGAACCAGATTAAAATGTAATTGGGAAATGCTTAACAATTATATGAAAATGCAACACACATAATGCTAATTTGTGCTTTTCTAAATCAATATGTACCCACAATGACCCAATTTCTATCTGATTTTAACATCACTACCTTCTGCCTTTCAAAATCAAACATAAAATTTTCTCTTTGATTTTAGAATCCCTTTATAACCTCATTTTTCCTAGCTTGTCAGCCTTTTTACACTTACGTGTATCCACATACAGTGAAACTGCCCCACTTGCTGTTCCTCAAATAAAATCCTATCTCCTGACTGCACATTTTCACTGGCTGTCCCCCATTCCAGAAATATTCTCCCCCTTCATCTCTCCCTCTTTTCTTACCTGTGTTCCTTCAAGTCTTATCTAAAGTCCCACCATCTACAAGAAAGTTTTTCTAGCTGTCCTTAATACCATTGCCTTCCCTCTATTGTCTCCAATTTTTAGTGTATGCAGATTCTATGGCATAATTGTTTGCATGTTGTTATTAGACTGTGAGCTCCTTGATACCAAGTACCTCCTCCCCATCCCTTTTTTGTTTCCTGATCCCTTACTATAGTACCTGGCCATAATAGGTACTCACTGAATGTTTGGTGATTTGACTTTAAGAAAGGATTTATCTCAAGATATCAAAGATATCTCAAGAGTGGAGGAATTTATCTGCTAGCGGACTCCATGGTCAAATGAGAGCAGTCCCAGAAAGTCCATATGTTTATTGGGTAACATGAAGAAATAAGCTCAGTAATACTGGCACACATTTTGTACCCACAGGAGGCAGCATCCTATAGACACTTTAGGACCTGTGGAGGGTGGTGTTTCAAATGTAACTTCCTTTGGTCATATGGCTTCCCTATCTGTCTTCCTTTATGTTTGTCTATATTAAATATGAGCCCACTTGTCCCACTGACACTATTTGTATATATGAGAGAATGAATACAATGTCTATGGGGGAGACGTTTTGTGCTCTTTCTATATCGTTTTTGTTTTCCTTTAATTAATTCTCTTCTGTGATTTGCTTGACTAAAGGTAAACCCCTTGGATGTAGCTTTGTTTTAGGACAGGGAATCCACAGAGTACCAGCAGCTTCACCAGGGTCAATTTACTCTGACTCTCAAAGTCCTCCCAAATACATGCACACACACACATACATGCACACACATTTTAAGACTACAATTTATAGAAGAATTTCAAATCTTGGCAGTGGAGAGAATTAAGACATTAAGAGCTGTATTGTTGAAATCACAATTCTAAAACTGACCCAAAAACAAATAACTGTATATCAAATACATGACTACATATATACCCAAACCTTAATTATTCAGTGATACTTTCTTTCAAAGTTTATATTAAACCTTGGTATTATTTTATTAAGTGTTTGTTTTGTTGTTGTTGTTGTTGCTCAGTTGTATTCAGCGATGTCTGAATCTTTGTGAACCCATTTAGGGTTTTTTCAACAAAGATACTGGGGTAGTTTGCTATTTCCTTCTCCAGTTCATGTTACAGATGAGGAAACTGAAACAAGCAGGGTTAAGTGACTTGCCTAGGGTCGCACAGCTGGGAAGTGCATGAGGTCAGATTTCAACTAAGGAAGAAGAGTCTTTCCGACTCTAGGCCCGGCAATTTATTATACCACATAGTTGCTTGGTAGCTTGATATATTTAAAAAGGTGTTGCCCCTAGAGCCATTAGAATTGTGTTCAAATCCTAATTCTTATTCTTACTGCCTGTGGGATTTGGGGCAAAGCACTTAATGTTACTGGACTTGGCCTTGTTTTTATTTGTTGTCGTTGCTGTTTTTGTTTTTTCATTTGTAAAATGAGGGGATTGGAACAAATAGTTTTTGATGTCCTTCCAAAATCTAGATGTATGGTTCTTGTACTAGTTTGTAGGTTTTGATGCTTAAAAAAAACTTTTTATTGTTTATTTCTTGGCTTTAACAAAGGCATCCTTGTCTATTGGTTAAGTTTCACTACACTGTTCTTACTCTTTTTATTCTGTGACTCGGTCACTTACTTGTCAAAGTTGTTTACCCACCTTTGTTTCTATTCCACCAGCAGCAGATAGGGAACTGTGCCCTGTGGAAAGAAATAAAATGGATTTCACCCAATAGGGAGCTTACTATATGATTTCACTATCTCCCAAACTCTGGGTTTTCTGCTTAATTTCTATCCATGGGCAGTACTTGGATGACTTTTATGAATTGCTTGTACATATTTTGATCAGTCATATCACATTTGTGATTTGTTATACAGCTCCTCTGTTTTGGGGTGATTAGGATTAAACCATCACATGGCAGTGACATATAACATGTCAGAATCTAAATCACTGCTTCAAATGGAGGAGGTATGAATTAAAGAGGTGACAGGATCTTTAACAAGACAAATGATACAATTTCACATCTAATTTAATCAGTTCTAGACACTAAAAAACTTTTGAACTGTATGTTTTAATCTGACTCACCAGAAAATGGAATTGGAAATGTGCATGTGTACTCCTTTTATGCTAGCATGGCCCCTAACTGGGACAGTCAATGTACTTAGCTCAACCTCACAACAATGAATTCGGGGATATCTTCTAGTATTGTGTGTGTGTGTGTGTGTGTATTGAATTAATTTCTAGCATTCCTGGGGCTGGGGCCTTTAGAAATAGCATTTATTTAATTTTATTTGGATAGTGTGAAGGATACTTACTTGCCAATTAATCTAGTGATTTTTATGTCAAAATAAAAGAAACTTGAAGAAAAATGAGAATCATTAAAGTTAAGAGTTGATTATCCTCCAGACATTATAATAAGGCACTCAGCATGACGAATCATGTGTTAAGCAGAACTCCATGCTAATCAATTGAACAAATCTAATTAGAACATATAGAAAATAGATTGGGAAAGGACTAAAAAAGGAAATTAGGGCACAGAAACATGATTTAGTAAGTTAAAAGAGAGGAGGAGGAATGATATTGTATTTTCATGTAATGCTAATAAATGCCTAAGTTCAATTTTCAATTATCCGTTTAGTTCATTTGATGATGTAAAGATTTTTAAAATGAGATTCCAAATATCAAAAGAGGAATCTAGTCTGTTGGATTTCAGGCTGATGCATTCTATCTCTATAAGAGTCATTAGGGTCATCAATCCATAAATTCATGCTTTGAGGAATCAAATCTATCCACTTGAGCACAGAATGCCTTTGTCAATAAACAAGGGCACTGAAATCTTGATTGTGCAATTTTCTAGACACCTGACTAGTTGCCTTGAAACTATAAATACAAAAGGAGATAATATCAAATGAAAATACAACACTGTTTTCAAACAGCCATGCTACACATCATAATATTTTGTGAACCAGTTGGGAGGCAAAATGTTGAATTTGTGCCATCACTTATAGAGTTATATGGATCACTAATGAATGATAATGAACTCATGCTCATAGGAGAAAACAAGCTCAATGCTAAAAGTAAAGACTAGACAAATATGCTGACAAAACCATAATATAATCACAACTAGCCGAGGCAAAGGAGCTTAATAAAAGATGTAGCCTTGACTTCCTTGTTAAAAATCACAAGCCTGAATATACCTTTTCTTGAACGAAATGTATTTAAAATAGTGAAACAGAATGACCATGCACTATCTAGAGCTGCATATTTAGACCATTATCCTCCATACATTGAAATGAGCTAATGAATTTTTCTGAATTAAGGATTACTTCTTTATTTGTTTATTCTTTTTTTTCTCCTTATATCCTAAGTTCATCTCTTAGTTTACAACAGAAGTCTTTGAGAAATCAAAATAGCATTGACTTGTGCTGTCCTCAAATTGGATACCTGAGTAAATTATGTTAGACCTAATGAGTTTATCTTATGGGATACATGAAAACCCAGTCTCACTGTGGAGGTGATAGATCTAGGCCAAGATCTTGGCAAAGCTAGACATATATTTTTTAAGCTTTATAGTGATGGAGAACATTAGCTAAAATGCTACTTTAGTATCATACCTCATTATCTTGTGCAGGTGACCTTGGATCCCAGAAAACTACAGCAATACTGAAAATTATGAGGATGGCTAGCATAGCATTTATATAGCACTTCAAGGTTTGCAAAGCACTTTATATATGTTATCTCATTTCACTCTTACTATAGCCTTACAAGGAATGTGCTATTATTCCCATTTTACAGATGAGGAAACTGAGGCAGAAAAATTTACTCAGACTTACTCATTTATAGTCTGAGAAATTATTTGAACTAAGGTCATTTTGGTTTCAAGTTCAACATTTTATTCTTTGTGTCAACAAATCAGAAGGTTTTGAAGACAAGCCTGGGGATAGAAACTTTTTAGGAGCAGACTATTCACTGTTTTTGACTTCAAGAAGATGGGTTATTTTTTGGTCACAGAAATTCACAATGACCATTCATTCAGTAATGAGGGTTTGTAGTCTGTGTCAGTGAAGGGATAGAACCTATATAAATGGAATCATATATCTGTGAAGTAGCGAGAATTATAAAGAAAATAAATTTAATAACAAGTGAAAGTTTCTTGATGATCTTTTGTTAGCTAGATGTCCAATTTAAGGCTTTTCAAGGATTCTTCTGAGGAATAGGCTGGGTTTTGCTTATTTAATGCAGTTAGAAAAAGTAGATTTTGTCATGACATCACCTCTCTGAGAGTGAAGAACTAATCACAGTATATGCAGAGAATCTTCTTAAAGGGGAACTCATGCCAGTAATACTGCCTTAGTCTGATAATAAATTGAGCTTATATATTTGTTCTTTTGGATTTTCTTTGTCGTGTTGTGATTATTGCAAGGTTGCTAACACATTGTATATCTATTAACCAGTTCAATCTATTTTGACTTTTTTAAACATAGCAACAAATAGTATGACACTTCAAACACAGCCATCATAAGACAAAAAGCAACAACAATATGAACATAAGTATGGGTGAAAATGCCTTTTATTATTCTTTCTTTCTCTCAGTGGTGCTACTATTCATTCTTCCGCATTTTACTCTTTAGTTTATCTTTGACTCCTCCCTCTTTCTCAGCTTTCATAATCATTCACATAATAGTTCTGTCAAATGCATCCCCAAAACATCTCATCTAATTCTTCGTCTCTTTTCTCATTGCACCCACTCTAGTATAGGTCTTCATTGCTACCTACTTGGACTAAAGCAATAGCTTTTGAGAAGTCTTATTTGTTTCACTTCTCTCTTCCCAGGTTGGGCTTGAAATCGCTTCCAAAATAATCTTTATGCACAGATCTAATTATGTGATTTCTCTGGTAAAATTCTCCTATTGTTTCCCATAGTCACCCAAAAGAAATTTAACCTATGCCCTGGCAGTCCATTTGCTGTAGTCTAACACTAGTCAAACTACAGTTGACAAACTACTACCAATTGATACCATTATTCTAGGTTAACTTTCCAGAATTATTTGACATGCATCCCCTATGTCAGCTCAGTATTCAAGTCCAGTTGAACTATTTTCTGTCATACCCACCTTCACGACCCCTCCACCACATAGACCCTGAATTTTACCTCTACTCTCTTTGCTTATGATGCTTCTCCCTTTTGCAAGAATGTCTTACCTCTCTTGACCCCTTTCATTCACTATTCATTCCTTTCCCATGACCTCAATTTGGTTAATGACCAAGCTAACTTATAATTTTTTGTAAACACTTGCCTCATACCATTCCTGCAATAGTATGTATGCAAATGTGTGTGTGTAATGGTAATTAATTTAGCAGATACTTAGCACTTAGTCACTTAGGGCTAAGTACCTCTTGAAAGAAACAAAAGATGTGAACTCTGTGTCCTGTTGCTGACATGGCAGGAGTTGGTTGACTGTGACAGGAAGCCCACAAGTGTGTTTTTGTATATGAGAAGAGTTCCAGAGATGGAGAAACAGAATCAAGAATTTTTCTCCTGGCCAGCTCCTGGTGGAGGAAGAATTGTGGAGACTGAAGCCAGCTGAGAAAGAGAGCGAGAGAGAGAAAGAGAGAGAGAGAGAGACAGAGAGAGAGAGAGAGAGAGAGAGAGAGAGAGAGACAGAGACAGAGAGACAGAGAGACAGAGAGAGAGACAGAGAGAAAGAGAGACAGAGAGACAGAGACAGAGACAGAGAGACAGAGAGAGACAGAGA
>CM053601.1:99328231-99342588 GCA_028646575.1 Pseudocheirus occidentalis | reverse complement strand
CTCTCTCTCTCTCTCTGTGTCTCTCTCTCTCTCTCTCTCTCTCTCTCTCTCTCTCTCTCTCTCTCTGTCTCTCTCTGTCTCTCTCATTCCTCTGAGACTGCTGCTTCCATGGAGAGAAGAAGAGGGTGAAATAAATAGAAAGCAGTTTTCCAAGAAAAGCCTGGTTGCAGTCCTTGGAGGCTACTCTTCCTGGCTGACTATGCTGTAAACCTTACAGGGTGTCATTTTACACACAGCCAATTACTTGTAGCACACAGAGACACAAACACAGAACAGATACAGGGTAATGAAGATAATGATGGGGAGAATCCAAAAGCTCAGAGAGACTTGTCAGAAATTCCCTGCACAAATTAGACATTTCTTCTTGGTCTTCTAGATCATACTGAGGCCACAAAGACATTCGTTTTTGCAGCCTTAGAGCCCAACCTTTCTCCAGTTGTCTAAAAGATAACCTAGGGGGGCGGGTAGGTAGTGTAGTGAAAAGAGCACTGGCCCTGGAGTCAGGAGGATCTGAGTTCAAATCTGACCTCAGACACTTAACACTTACTAGTTCTATGACCTTGAGCAAGTCACTTAACCCCAATCGCCCTCCAAAAAGTAAAAAAAGAGAGAGATAGGAGCAGATCCCCAAGTGTAGGGGGGATTTACCTGTATCTTTGCTTGCATGTCTTAGAGAGAAAGGGAAGCCAATAAGCACCTGTAGTCATGCCTCTATTGGTGTCCCAGAGACAGAAGCAACAACATGTGTTTCAAAACAAGACATCCCTTGCCAAGAGGGAATTCTGCCAAGGGTCTGTTGCAGGCCTGACCAAGAACCTGTGGCAGGCTGAACCCAGAATCCCACAGGTGCTTGTGGGATGATCCAACTACAGGACTGGGAGAAGGCTTTAGACCTCTGACACTCCACATACTGTCTGCCATTAAATCATGTGGTTTTTAGGGGTACAAAGATCCCAAAATATCAAAGTTCAGGGTGGAGGTATCTGGAAAGAATTCATAGGCTTAAAAACAATCTTTCAGTCAAGTAGCAAAAGATTTATTATAATGTTAATAATGGCACACAGAGCCCCTATAGGGAACTCACTACTTGGTAAGAGTGATGCTAAAGCTTATAAAGAAAAAGTGAAGTGAGTTGTATGGAAAGTATGGTAATTAGTTGGTGAACATTTCATTTCTATACCTTGGGAACAGGCATTATTCACCACCAGAAATCCTGAGGTAGTGGTAGTGGAGCTTCTAAGAGGTCTGTGCATCTGTATGTCTACATTTGCAATAAGATAGCCTTGGGAACTGACATCTATAGCATGACCTCTGGATTGTATATGGTAACTGTGGGAATTAATACATGATAGCTTTGCTGATAGGAGATAGCCATGTGCATAGAAGGGAAATTCTACAGAGGTCAACTTGTTCTTTTAACAGAGAGAGACAGTTTTCCTCACTAGGCCCCACTAGCAAGTTATTGCCAGAGATAGAGTCTTTGGACTGGGGAGAGACACGATGCTAGGGCTGGGGTCAGACCACCCCACCATAGTGAGGAAACTAGAAGTTTATGGCAAATGGCCTCTGCTTTCTCATTAAAGTGTGTGTGAGGTCTTTTATTTTTTCTAAAAGAGAGGTGGCAAGGAGGTACAATGGGAGCCATGAGGAGAAAGATTATGACTATCTATTGCAGAGATTCAGTAGTCACTGAGGAAGAGAAAAAGGATTCCATTTTGACAGTGAGGATCCAGTCAAACTTTTAGTCAACATGGCTTCATGACTTCCTTGAGCATCATGCATCAGTATTTGAATAAGAGAGAAGGTATATGCAAGGGATATTCCAAGACTGGGATTTTTGTAGATATAAGTAGCAACAAGACAATGAGGGAAAGTAATCGAAGGTAGAAGAAAGTATAAAATTAAATTGGTAAACTACGAGTTCAAGATTGAGAAGGTAGAATAGGGTTGATAGCTTTGTGAAATCAATGAACTCAAAGTCAAAGTGAGGCTAATGGTAGGTTTTAGAAAAGGGAGGGATAGAGAGAGTTGTTATGAAAGGAGGTTATTATCAGAAAGAGCAATTTCAGAAATCTTACCTATAGAATATGAAATGTAGAATTGTGAAGTGAAGGTAAGACCAAATTCACCAAAGTGGTGAATTTTCCTGTGTGTAAATGTAAGAGAATCAAGTCAGAGATCATAGGTTTTAAAGAACTTAATTAATAAAGAAGATTGCATGTCCCAAGTAACAACAACAAAGTGGCAGCTAGGTGGCACAGTGAATAGAATAGGAGTCAGAAGGACCTAAGTTCAAATCTGGCCTCAGACACTTAACACTTACTAGCCGTGTGACCTTGGGCTAGTCACTTAACCCCAATTGCCCTGCCCTCCCCCCTCCAAAAAAAAACCCAAGAAACAATGTACATAGTCTCTTGTTATATGAGCAGGGCTTAGAATGATTACCTTGTCTCTTCTCTGCTTTCCTTTTAAAGCTATTCATAACTTGCCTCATACCTTTGTAGTTTTGTTCTAGTTTCTTTTTAGGATATATTAACCTAAGTGATATAAAGTCAAGCAAAAAGAAAGCTCCTTCCCTCGAGGAGTTTACTTTCTTAAGGCAAAAGGTAATGCACAAAAACTGGGAGCTGAAAAGGAGAGGATAGCTTCGAGGAGAGACGGTGAAATTCAGAAAGTTGTAAGCACTGCTGCCAGGGGAATGAAGGCTGGTTAGCCTGAGCCCTTTCCCAAGATGGTGGCAATAGGAAGAATTTACCAGTGAGTGAAGGGGAACTGTAGGGTAGAATGTAATGTAAGACTACCGCAGGGGAAAATCAATGTTTGAGATGGAGATCCAAATTAAAATATTAAAAATCTAAAAATAAAAAAAAATTTAAAATACTTATATTTTTACTTATATTTTAGTTGCCTCTTTGTGTGTGATGACAACGTTGTGCTTTGTTTTTGTTTTTGTAAATATTAGACAATGAAGACAAACCCCAAAAGTCTTATTTCCTAAGGGGCTCAGAGTCTCTTAATCTGTCGTTGGCAGGAAAGCAAAGTCTTAACTTTTGTTAGCCATATACATATATGTGTATACATATACATATATATATATATATATACACACATATATATGCAAATGCATAAACATCTACACACATGTTCCTACAATAAAGAATTAGAAACAAGAAAAAGTAAGCAAAACTTGAGAAAAATTATTTCAGTGAAATAATTATTGTGCTTTTAATGCTCTTCATTTTTCCTTCAAGTTTAAACTTTTAAATTATTCTGATAATTTTTTTAGAGAAATGTTTATACTTGCCCCATTTTTTTTCTTTTTCAGTATCTTTGTCATTTTTAGTATCATTCACTGAAATTTGACTCTATCATAGTTATGTCATTGTGGTCTTCTTTGAGAATGAAGGAAAACAACCAGTATCATTGTGATGAATAGCCTGCTTTTCTCATTATAAATTCAATATATAGTGCTCCTCATTCATTACCTTAGAAAGAACTATTTTTATGTTTATTAATTTCAATGTGATTGTCTATCAAAGTTAGTTTGTGTTTGGTCAAAGGTTAACTAATTAGAGACAAAAGTACTTGGACAGCGAAGCTTTGCTTTCCATGGTTAGGCTGGGGTCAAGGGAGGTTGTATAACTTAAAGGGAAAGAATTAAAGAATTGTTATGTTTTGGTCTTTGTGGCTCCAGTACTTAGTACATCCTTGGCACTGAATAAACATGTATTGTATTTAATTGTTGAAATATTAGTTAAATGGAGCAAGAAGCTGAAGTGCCTAAGCAAGAATAATTGATAGAACGAATATGGTAAAATCACAACCATCTCTGCAGATATGTAAGGTAAGCTCAATCTGACTGTCACTTTCTGCTCTTGTAGTAATACTACTCCTGCCCTACATAATCAAATCATTGAACCGTTCTGTATCTGTTTCATCTTCTGTGAATCAAGAGTACTATACTAGATTATCTATTAAGTAATTCCAAGTTCAAAATCCTCTGTGTCAAAGTCAGACATGTGACAGAAAATTGAAGTTCTAATTAAGTCAGCAGAAACTGCCGTACACCACATAATCAAAATTGACCTGAGATAATTTGTCTACGATCTGCATAATATGAACATCTTCTGTGTTCCAGTTTTGGAAGCATCTTTGATGTGAAACCCAGAGTTGTGATTCATGAAAGTTAGAATGGGCCTTGTTTTCTCAAAGATTCAGTTAGCTCAAGGGAATGTAAAACTAGAAAATCAAATTATCTGTTAAAGAAAAGAAAGCCAGATAATGTGACTGTATTGTATCCTATAAATATTCTTTATCACCAAATTTCAAACAACAGTAAATTATCTTCAAATCACACAACTAGTGAGGTATGTGGTGATTTTGGAAGACTCACAATGTTGAAAAGGTGCTCAGATAATTGAGAGCAAGGCTTCACAAGGACACAACCCAAACATGACAAAACCTTTAATTCTTTAAGTGGTAAAAGCAGACCAAAAAAAGGGCAGAGAATTTTTTGTTGAGGTTTTAGCTGCCGTAGTTTTTTTCCCCATCTTTTACTAGTTGTATCACTCTTTCGCTAGCTGGACAAAATTAAGTATTTTGTGGTAACTAAGCTTGGCAGATTAACTGGATTTCCTTCTTAAATCAGCAACTTTTAAATTAAAATCAAGTCATCTTGCATATGATGTAGTAGATGTGAAGTAAAAAATTGTATCTACAAATTATCTGGGAGTATCATGTTTTTATCAATTTTCATTTCAAAAGATAAAATTTCTCCTTATGACTACTTTAAAAGAGGCTTGACATTGTCTTCATCCCCTAAGTAGTTTTTACCATTGTGATCTCCTTTGACATTTGAAGCGTGGGATTATGTATAAAAGAACCAATTTTATTTCATATTTAGAGTTGGAAAAGACAAGATTGATTTACTATAAATAGCAGAAATGTTCATGATTGCATACTAAAGTTCTTACACATGAAAATGTGTATGATATCATCTATGATATCAGTGTGCTCAGTTCTGCATATATAAAATGAGAATGGGCTTAAGTAAGCATTTGCATAGTTTTTTGGGATGAGGCATTCAAAGCCATGAAACTAGTCAGACAATTGCTTCATTTCACCTTGGCAGTATATTTTTCCCCTGTTTAGTTATGTTCATTGCTTCCTTTCAAGCTCAGTAGTGTGAACACTAAAGCCTCTTTTTATGAAGGGGAAAAGTGATCATTCTGCCCTATACCATCTTCAGCAATCAAAATAACTTCATGTTTAAGTAAGGAATCATTTAATTAAAGTAAATTGCATATATCTCCAGATGGTTTTCCTAAAAGAATCCATAGTAACTTTCAGTGATCAACTCCTTCCCCATACCAACTTTGATGGCATTTATTTTTAAAGTTCCAAAGGTAGGGTTAAATTGATACATTGTATTATTTTTGCTTTTTGGAGGGCAATTGAGGTTAAGTGACTTGCCCAAAGTCACAAGGCTAGTTTTTGTGTCAAGTGTCTGAGTCCGGATTTGAACTCATGTCCTCCTGACTCCAAGGTTGGTGCTTTATTCACTGCACCACCTAGCTGCCCTGATACATTGTATTCTTACATAGTGGCCTAAGCATCTGGTGGACAATCTTTGATAAAGGTCTTCAGCTCCACAGGCTTATTAATACTGCCTTTCTCAAATGTTCTACCCAGTCTAAAAAGAGGATGAGAAATATAATTGAATCAAAGGACAAGATCATGGAAACTTCCACAAAGTTTTCACTGCTAAAATTGTTAAGATAGACTTCCTATTCTGAAATATATTCATTAGGTCTTGTAGAAGAAAAGAAGAGAATCTGAACACATAGATTCTGATGCTCCAAATAAAATAGCTTTTCTAGTACCTCTTATAGTAAATTAGAAATATGAAATAGAAGACAAGCATACAGGGAACACCCATAAAATTATCCATCTGCTTCTTCTAGAGACTATTGCAAAATATATCATTTTCTCACATATACATAATACTGATTTAACTCTCAAATTATGACTTTGTTTTCTTCAAGGTCACAACTAAATTAAGCACTTGAAATCATTTATTAAGGAAGGTGTATGAATGTCATATGGACCATGCTGCTTTCACATTCCATTTGTAGATATTTAAGATCACATGAATTGTTTAGGTACAACCTACATTCTAAACCAGAACATGGACACTTCTCTTTAGCTGTGCTTCTGCTTTCGTCTTCCCTTTTCCTGTCTATTACTTTAAATGAACTCAATCCTTACAGAGCAATTTGGTTCCATTTTTTTAAAAGAATTTTCCAATCTTTTAGCCTCCTCAGTAACTACTGATAACATATATTCTCTCATAGAGAAAACTACATACTCTGAATTCATAGTTGGTCAAATACATTCATTCACAAATAAATTATGGTACAATATTCTAGATTTCTGCTATCCTTTCTATTCTCCCTTGCCCCTTCATCTTTGTTCCAAGGTAGAGTTTCGTAAAATATGAGTTAAAGAAAACAGCACAGGGTCAGACTATTTTTAAAGGAAAAGAGCTGAGATACTACTAACCTGTCAATAAATAAATTGATAAATCCTCTCCCAAGAATGGAAAAAAGTATTTGTCATTTCTGAGAGAATAATTTATAGAACTTTGGATAACTAGAAGTGTTGCAATGTATATTTTCCTTTCTTTTTCCCTCTCCTCCCTTCTCTTCCCCTCCCCTCTTCTCCCCTTTCCCTCTCCTCTCCTTTTCTCTCCTCTCTCATCTCCTTCCTTTCCTTTTCTTTCCTAGAGCAGGTGAATGTTCCTATTTGGGTTGTCTATAGACAAAACACACACTGTTTGGGCAAAGCTCAAACTAAATTTTTAAAATTCTAGGAAAAAAATGCACAAATGTTTGAGGGTTAAGAATTGTTATTTCAGGGCAGTTAGGTGGCACAGTAAATAAAGCATTGATCCTGGAGTCAGGAGGACCTAAGATCAAATCTGGCCTCAGACACTTAATACTTAGCTGTGTGACCTTGGGCAAGTCACTTAACCCCAATTTCCCTGCCTTTCCCCCTCCAAAAAGACAAAAATAAATAAAATAAAAAGGATTGTTATTACACTGTTGCATGAAAATCCTAAAGAGGAAATTTTCTTTACCCTTGTTGACTCATAGCATTACTACAATTAATAGTTTTAGAGATTTCCCTGAGGCACAGAAAAATTAGGTGACTTTCCCAGTCATATAAGCAGTGCATGTTGAGCTTGAACTCTTGTTATTCTTTTAAACTAAGCCTCTCTATATATAAAATATATGTGCTTCTTCTCTCAGTTAAGAATGCAATTAAAATGAAAGAAAAATATATGGCATATAATTAACACAAGTCAAAACTGACATCATCATCATTATGGTAAAAGTGAAATGAAAATTGGACAGAAGATTATATAAAACTGGGTATTATATATTATGTAAAGCTGAATGTAAAGAACATTAACATACATTTTTAAGGAATTTCTTGCAGAAATTTGACCAATGTAACTTAGTAGCTTATTTTCCATTCAATTAATAACATTGACTTTTAGTACCAATAGCTGGATCACTAAGGTAATGTATATAAAGAACTTTACATATGTTATTTTATATGGTTAATTTGCTTCTATAAATAGTACACCAATTTATAGTTTTACCAGTAATATAACTGTTACCTATTTCTTCACCACTTTAGAAGAACTGAGGTTTATTTTTTATAACTATCATGAACAATATGATTAAAACATTTGATTTTTAGGTATCTTAATATAAATATGTAATGTTAATATGCATCTTAATATGGAGAGAAAGAAACTAATTTCAAAAAAGATAAAATATCAAAGACAAAATTGGGTTTGATTACACTAAAATGAGAAAATATAGCGGAAACAATTTAGGAGTGTAAAAAGTACCTCCAATTTTTTCTAACTTGCATTTATTCGGTTGATAAAAGTTTGTATAGTCTTTTAGGTAGTTCATTCAAGAAACATTTATGAACTACCTACTAATGTATTAGGCATTGTATTAGGAACTGAAAATGCAAAGAATGATATACGAGATTTTTTTTAATTTTGAGAATTACCTATTTGTATTACTTTACTATTTAATTCATTGACAACTGATCATTATTATAGTAAACTTATGCTTTTTCCTCATCAATCTCAAATGTAATATTTGAATCAGTCTGGTAATAGACATATAAGATAGGCAATCTGAATGCTAGACTGGTTACTTTATCGACGAAATAACTGTAAGAATGATAGGCTATTGAACAAATTCTTGATGGAAGTATTTTGGGAGGCCATAAAAAGAGTCTCATGTTTTGAAGAGATGTGGATAAGCTAATGTGCTAATAAATTCATTGAGGATAAATATTAAACATGATTATTTTTAATGATTTTCTCTCTTTTCTTTGTTTCTTATTTTTCATACAATGAATTGTTTCCACTATATTTTCTCATTGTAGTGTAATCAAATCCATCAAATTTTGTCTTCAGTGCATTCCTTTTCTTTTGAAATTAGTTTCTTCTTCTTTATTTTAGGATATATATTATGTTTTATATTGAGATGCATACAAAAATCAAATGCTCTAATCAAATGGACCTTTGTGGTCATGATTTTATCAAAGGTCTTTGTTTTTAAGAAAATTATCAAATTTAATTTATATATATATATATATATATATATATATATATATATATATATATATAAATTGCTTTTTTTTGTTTGTCTTTTTGGAGTGGGGGAAGCAGGGCAGTAGGGGTAAGTGACTTGCCCAAAGTCACGTGGCTAGTAAGTGTTAAGTGTCTGAGCCTGGACACTCTTTTTATATGGAAATAAAGTGTTATTTTGACTATAAATTATATCCATAGTTTGATTTAGTACTTTGGTATACAAAATATTTGAGATACAAAAACATTTCAATATAGTCTCTTTTTAAAAGAAATATCAATGGGACATATACATACTTCTGTTCAGCAGGTTGACTCAGAGCATCTGACCTTAAACAGATGAGCTGGCTTGCACATGTTTAGTTAGTTCTTTTCAGCTGAGGGCTGTATTCCATGTCATATTAATATATTTCATTGTTTTTTAATGTTTTTATTTATGTGGTTTTTAAGAAGAACAATTACATACAAGCAAACAAAGAAAAGTTTGAATTCTTAAAGAGCTCCTGCAGCAGCTGTTGGTATGGGAACATCAAGTGGTTCAAGATCAAGCAAGGCTACAGTGAAACAAAATTAGTTACATCAATTCTTGAAGGAAAATGAGGATCAAAATGAAATATAAACAAAGAAATAACAAATGTTATGATAAAGGAGACTAATTAGTCCTCAGTAAACCAGCAAAGTCTTTCAAAGGTATCTAGCCTAAAGGTTATTGATTCCTTCATGATATCTTATAAGCTTTTCAAGGCTAGAAGAACAATGAAAAGGCCATAAATCCCACCCATCCCCATCCCACCAAAAAGAAAATAGTAGTAACCATCACTGCCAAAAAAACAGCAACAAAAATACACTTAATTTCATAAAATCTTATTCCATCAGGATCACATTGCAGTTTCTAATCCCTTGCCCCCAGAAAAGACCTGCTATAAATACTTTTGTACATATAGGTTCCTTTCCTTTTTTTGTTTTTTATCTTTTTCGGGATACAGACCTAGTAGTGGTATTGCTAAGGCAAAAGGTATGCATGCTTTTATAACCTTTGGGGAATAATTCCAAATTACTCTAAGGAATTATGGAATCAGTTCATAGCTCCACCAATAGTACATTAATGTCTCATTTTTCACACATTCCCTCAAACAATTCTCATTTTCCTTTTCTGTACCATTGTCTAATGTAATAGGTATGAGGTAGTACCTCATAATTGTTTTATTATTAATTTGCATTTCTCTGATTGATAGTGAGAGTATTTTTTCATATGACTACAAATAGCTTTAATTACTTCATCTGAACCTGATCATATCTTTTAATTATTTATCAATTGGGGAATGGTTCTTATTATACATATATATATATATATATATATATATATATATATATATATAATTTTGACTTCTCCATATGCTTGAGAAAGGAGGCCTTTATTAGAGAAACTTGTTTCAAATTTCTTTTTCACACTTAAGTAATTTATTTTATTATTTATGATTTTTCATGCTATAGTTTTGAAACCTATGACCCTACAATATCTTTTCTGAGAAGTTAATAAGACTATAAAGTATTTTGTGAGAATTGTATGGTTCATGGATGAGGGAAGTGAGCTTTGCCATAATCAGCTATTACTTAGAGTAATCCTGCCAGTTACAGTGAAATAATTTTGCATATTACAATTTTTCTTCCATAAAATAATGGTTTAGATTTCATCACCATTAACCATCTTCAGGCTAAGGTTTACATTATACCCTTTCCATTAATGATGCATTGAGAAAGTTACCAAGGGCTATCCCCTTTCTTTTGAGCCTCTGTTTTATCTACATCCTATAGTTCATATTAACTTATTATTTTAAAGAGAAGTTTATTATATTTTCTTTCATAAACCAATGATATAGAGATCTTTGGTGAGGAAAATTATTTAAATTTCCCCAATAAAATTTTTAATTTTCCCCTCCTCCTTTTTATTTCTTTCTATAAAGAAGTAAGTGGTTATGTATCGGACATTTAATAATTTCTGAGTGTTTGTCTGGTACTCTTATTGTATTGATGGAGAGTTAATTTTCCTGTCTTTCTTCTCTCATGACTCCCATTATTTCTGCAGTCAGTATCCTGCCTCTCTCCTATTGGATGCATGTTTCATTGGTATGCCTGCCTGTTGTCCCTGACAGATTTCTATGTTCACCCTCAGAGCTCCTTAGCATCTGCTGACTTCCCCTTGTTTCGTAGTTTAGATAATGCTCCATATGCATTCTTCAAGGTTTATTGATTCTTTTCTCTGGAGAGTGTCCTACACTTCAAGTGAAGAATTTGAAAATATGGAGTGTAGTAAAATAAGTTCTTTGTTGCCTGACCAGAGCTCAGAAAGGGTGCTACAGGTGAATGTATATTCAGAACTAAGAAGAGTATTATGAGATACAAAAGACTGGAGGAATCCATGTGGATACTAGGGTAATAGTTTGTCTATTTCTGACTTATTTATTTGCCACAGAAGTTGGAGGTTTGAAATTAAATTCAAAATGCCAATACTTCAGAAAAAATGACTTAGTAGAAAAGAAATTAAATTGTAAGGAAACACTGCAGAGAGATAAATATAAAACCTATGAACATTGGTGTCTTAAGTATAATTTTACATTTATTGAACCTGGAAAATATAGCTAATATATCATAGATCATTTTATTTCAGGAACCTGCATGCTTAAGGTAAGTATTCTCTATGGTGAATAAAAATTTCACTCTCTATCTAACTCAAAAAAATAGATTTAATATCATTGTCTGTGGATTTGCCAATTGAGATTCGGAATAAGCCAAACAATCTCAACCTTCTGAGTTTCAGATGTTTAGCTCTACATATTTATGGCAAGATTCATTCATTTATATATTTATTAGATCCCAGGGAAAGGAAAAGAAAGGTCATATAAGATCCTTGCCTTTAAAAGCTGAGAATGCTGTTGGACAGGCAAAATATATACCTTTCTAACAGTTAACTTCTAGTACGATGAATGGTATTTTAATGAGGAACATTTGGAGGTATTTGAGAAGGGCAGTGACATCATGAAATCCCTGTCTTAGGCACTTTGTTATGTGGTGCTGTGAGGTAAAGTGGATGAGAAGGTTTGAGGAAGGAAAAGGAGGGAATGATCATTTACATACTGCCTCCTATGTGTCATACACTGTGCTAATGCTCTAAAAGTATTATTTCATTTTATTCTCACCACAACACTGAAAGGTAGGCACTGTCATTATTTCCATTTTATAACTGAGGAAACCCAGGCTGAGACAGTGTAAATTATTTTGGCTATATCAAATAAATAGTAAGAATCTGAGGACAGATTTGAACTCAGGACTTCCTGGCTTCTAGTACAATACTCTATCCACTCTATCCATACAGTGTTTCCTTTGTACCACCTAGCTAACTGTAGGATAGATGATTTCTAAATTCTCTTCCAGCTGAAGAAGGTGAATAACATTGATTCAAAGCTTTTAAATAGGAATATTAGAGGGGTTTCCATTCTTGAAACAGATTTAATTTTGTAAATATTTCTGTAATAGGCCTCCATCACTAATAATAACACATTAGACTGGTATAACAAAATGACCAATATTTCTATAGCACTTTAATGTTTACAAAGAAATTTATATCAAGCCTCCATATTAGACATGTGAAATTAGCAATGAAGACATATATTATCCTCCATCACAGGATCATGCCTCTAAAAACAGAACGGACCTCAGAAGCAATCTAATTCAACCTTTTTGTTTTATAGAGGACATGAAGACATTGAAATTTACGTGACACCCATGGTCATAAAGCTAGTAAGCATCAAAGGAAAGATTTGAATCCAGGTCATTCCTGAGGCCATATCCAGTATGCTTTTCACTATACCTCATTATTTCCCAAGCAAAAATTTACCTCTATCTCCTTTGTCTTTGAAGTCTTCTATAAATCTAAATAGAAATCACACTAGCAATGTGAAGTATATATGATCCACAGGTAAGAAGAGATGCAAATGTAAATATATATGTATATGAATATATATGTATACATATATGCATATACACACATACATACACACAGATATAATGTGTATATGTGTGTATTGCATATAGATTCTGTGCTGATATATTCCTAAGGGGACAATTTGGAGGAAGGCAAGGTAGAGAGTGAGATCATAAGCAAGACTAGTTGTGTACATTGCTAGAGCTTTTCTGCAAACATATAGTAATAACATTTGCCCTGATTCTTTTCCTTACCATTTTTCACATGGTTTAGGAAAGCATTAAAGTCAATGATCCTATAGATTATCAACAATGAAAACTGAATAAATACAAGGAATGGAAGGGGGGTTTTGAGTATTCTAGGGAAAATTCTACACAGGAAATGGTGGGTCATGACCATTTTATAAAACACAAATGGAAAAGAGGAATCCTGGCCAGTGATGCCACAGGAAGTCTTAGGCCAGGATTAAATTAAACATTTTAGGAAAAAACAATATTTTCTTAATAGAGCAAATCAGGATAAGCTGTCTTCTGTCTTCTTAAAAGTGTCCCTATTCTTCTAAATTCCATTTTTCAAATTTTCTACTTCAAGGTTTTAAATGTAACGAGAGATTCCAGAATTAAAGGTAGTGGTACTCACTTAATTGTCAGGCTATCCAAAACCATTTAAGTGCAGTCCTATGAATCTTTGGAGACAATTTTAAACTGTGAACAACTAATTCATAATCATTTATGTTCTTCCAAAAAATTGAGTATTTTTAAAATTCTGAAACAAATACACACACATTTAAGTTAAGCTTCAAAACTTTTCAAGGTCATTCTCTAAACCCAATATACTTTCCTTCATAGATTTTATAGTTATATACTTTTTTTCTGTATGATAATACTCATATTTTCATGGCACTTTAAACTTTGTGGCATTATTTGAATATATTATTTCATCTAGACTTATAATTGTGCAATAGGTACAACAGTTATAATTTTCTTCTTATGAAAAAATGAGATTTAGGTATATTAAGCGGTCATGTACCTATTCATACATCAAGTAAGTAGTTAATATGAGAATTAAACTCATGCCTTCTTGATTCCAAGTCTATTACTATAAAATTACGTCATATTATTCCTTACTTAGTCTCAAATTTGATTTAATTATTTTTAAGTTACTATTAATCATTTTTCTATATTGGCATGTAAGTAATTCAAATTTGCTAAGTTCCTTATGATTTCTTTCCCATGTTTACTTTCTCATGCTTCTTGTGTTTGATTGTCAAATTTTCTGTTCAGTTCTGGTTTTCTCAGCAAGAATGTTTGAAAGTCCTCCACCTCATTGAATGACCATATTTTCCCCTGGAATAATATGCTCGATTTTTCTGGGTAGTTGATTCTTGGTTTTAATCCCAGCTCACTTAATCTTCGAATTATAATATTCCAGGCCCTTCTATCCCTCAGTGTAGAAGTTGCCAGATCCTGGGTTATCCTCATAGTGCTTCCATAGTAGTCAAGTAGTTTTCTCTTGGTGGCCTGTAATATTTTCTCCTTTAACTGGGTATTCTGGAACCTGGCAATTACATTTCTAGGAGTTTTCTTTTGGGAATCTTTTTGAAGAGGTGATTGGTGAATTCTTTCAAGTTCTATTTTGCCCTCTCATTCTAAAACATCAGGGCAATTTTCTTTGAGGATTTCTTGAAGAACGCTT
>CM053601.1:99279145-99302190 GCA_028646575.1 Pseudocheirus occidentalis | reverse complement strand
AACAGGATCCCTCAAGCAGGGATCCCTCTCAGACTCACGACAGTTTCTCAGCCTGGTCCTTGGAAGTTCTCATTAGAAGCTGTAGAAGGAGGATCTCAGGAAAAGGTGCAATCTCCAGGTGGTGTCTGAGAAAAAGAGCTCAAGGTCCTCCTGGTTCTCTCCTTACATACAGTGTAGCTCTTCCCTGTTCAGCCCCTTCCTGTTAAGGTGTAAACTACTCCCAAGTAGCTCCTCCCTGTTCAGCCCCTTCCTGTTAAGTTGTGAATTACTCCCAAGCAGTTAACTGGAAGTAAGGAGCTAAGCCTTTACAGGTGCTAAGTGCCTTTACTAGGTGCCAATAGAAAGGGGCATGGAAGATCTTCTGATTTCATTAATATTACACTGTCCCACACTTAAATCTATACGCTAATAAAAAAAGACATCAGTCATTGCATTTTTGCCATTTTTACCTACCCTAAAGTCCTGTGGCAACAGGAAAGTGATGAAGCAACAGATATGGATACACTGGGAGCTTTAATCATAACCCTGCACATAGAAAACTCAGGCTTCTCACTGGACAGAAACAGAAAGTGGAATTTGACAGCCTCCTGAGTATCTCAGCAGCCTTCATCAGGACTTCACTACTCATCTCCTGGTATGAGGAAAGAGCTAGAAAATGTGCCAAAAAGTTGTCTGCTTTACCCAGCCCTGCTCTCCTTGCCATGGCAAGTTGGGACAACACCCTGAGGTCAAAATACACACACACACACACACACACACATACACAGAGAAAGAAACTTTTACAAAGATGACTCCACCAACCACTGATACATGTAATGTGTGCGTGTTTATGGATAGCATGAAAACTTGTAGACCTGAAAGACAAACATCACTTTTTGTAGGATAGCTCAGCAAGTATTGCATCCAAATAGCAACTCTGAGAAAAATGAAGCTAGCAAATGAAGACCAATTTACCAAAGTCTGAACTGGATACATATTTTTCTAAAGTGACCACAGTGAAGTGGAATGCCATGAAGCTAATGTAGGTTTGGCAATCAAAACTAATCTAGTCAGAATGCTTGGATGCCCACCAAAAGGAAAAGCAATATCATGACAATGGGATTGTCACTTTCAGGAAAACACCATGCCACCATCATTGGTGCCTATACTCCAACCATTATGAACCTTGATGAAGTGAATGAAAATATTTATGAAGTCCTAGAAAACCTCATTATCAATGTGCCAAAAAAGGACAAGTTTATAATTGTGGTTGACGTAGAAGCAAAAATAGGTATAAACTATCATACATGGTAGGGAGTCCTTGAGAGGAATAGAGTCAGAAAAAGCAACAGCATTGTTCGCTTACTACCAAAGATTGTGCATCTCATGACCTTCTCATTACCAGCACTATCTCCCATTTACCTGAATGCAGTAAAACATTGTGGATTCACTTCCCCAGCAAATATTGACATTTAATAAATTATGTCATTGTCAAAAGAAGATAGAATGTGAGAGTGACAAAGGCAATGTATAGTTCTAGACTTAATCATTGACCTCTCCAAGCTAAATATCCACATTCATCAAAAGCAATACCCCTATGTCAAGATGGCTGCCAAAAGACTTTGTATCCACAGATTAGAGAGCTTCTAGTGGAAACAGTATATTACTAACTTAGCGGGAAAGCTGAGTCAAAACACAAATGGCAACAGTGGAGCAGAAGAAGAGTGGACAAATTTCATAGATTTGACGTACAGCTTCATATTTACTCATATGGACCTGAAAACTCACAAATATCAAGATTTATTTCAAGAAATTGATGGGGAAATTCACAAGCTATAAAATAAAAAATGAGAACTCCATAGGGTTTACCATCAGGTTAGTTCATTCATATCTAAGAAGGAAGAATTTAAGTCCATAAAAAGTAAAGTGCAAGCAAAACTTAGAATTCTTGGATCATTAAGAAGGTATATGAAATTCAGTTTTATGTTGATAATAACAATCCAAAGCACTTTTATGATTCACTGAAGGCTATTCATAGGCCAAAGATGTATGGTGTATCTTAATAGTGCTGATGGATTTTGACGGAATCCAGACTTTACAGAACAAATCTCCTCAACAAAAGGATTTGTTCTATAAAACTTGAACTCAGTCAAAATGCTGCACCCAAGGACCTAGAAGGCCACATGTGGACTTGAGAAAAACCACGGCTTCCCTGCCCCTGGAATCCTTCATCTGGAAGATAGTCATCTACATGAGAGCCAGTGTGACTTTGGAAAGGTCAAAGGGACAGCTGATATGGTGCTTGCTGCCCAACAATTTCAGGAGAAATTCCATGAGCAGAACAGAGGTCTGTAAACAATGTTCATCGATCTGACTAAAACCTTTGATGCTGTCAGTTGTGATGACCTGTGGAAAATTGTAACAAAATCTGTTGTCTGGGGATTATTGTACATCATTTTCATGTTGGCATGCTTGTCTGGTTTGTGATTAATGGTCAATGATCTCCTACTTTCCCAGTCAGGAACAGAGTAAAGGCTATGTACTTGCTCCCATGCTTTTTACCATGTTCTCAGCAATGTTGTCATGTGCCTTTAATGAGGATAAAAACAAAATCAAGATCAGCTACCTCACTGATGGTAAATTATTTTTTAAATTTATTGACTTGTTTATTTACTTTTAGTTTACAAGATTCATTTACAGAATCACTTGAGTTTCAGATTTTCTCCTTTCCCTTCTCCCCCCTCCCCATGGTGGCATACAATCATGTATGGGATCTGCCAACACTTTCACATTGTACAATAGTCTTGTTGTATAGAAGCGTTGTAACCAATGGAGTGAATAACATGAAAAGAAAGAGAAAAAAAAGAAACAAAAGGAACAAAACCAAACATGGAAGAGAACAATAGCATGTGTTGCTTCAGACTCCATTTAAACTCTGGTCTTTCTTGATGTTTTCCTGAGTGTAAGTATATCCTTCCATTCTGAGACTTGTAGAGTTGTCTTTTAACTGCGCGCTGCTGAGAAAAGTACAGTTTATCAAGGTTGGTCATCACACATATGATGTATCTGTGACTGTATATAAATTTTTCCCGGTTCTTCTCTTCTCACTTAGCATCAATTTGTATCAGCCCCTCCAGGGAAATATGAAGTCCATCTCCTTTACATTTCTTATAGTTCAATGGTATTCCATTACATTCATATACCATAACTTGTTCAACCATTCTCCAATTGATGGGCATCCCCTAAGTTTCCAGTTTTTTGCCACCACAAAGAGAGCTGTAATGAATATTTTTGTACATATGTACATATGGGTCCTTTTCCCACTTCCATGATCTCTTTGGGATACAACCCCAGAAATGGTATTACTGGGTCAAAAGGTATGCAATTATTTATAGCCCTTTGGGCATAGTTCTAGATTGCCCTCTAGAATAGTTGTATCAGTTCACAGCTCCACCAACAATGCATTAGAGTTCCAAATTTTCCACATCCTTTCCAGCATTTGTCATTTTCCTGTTTTGTCATCTTAGCCAATCTGATGAGATGTGGCACCTCAAAGTTATTTTGATTTGCATTTCTTGAATCAAAAGTGATTTAGAACATTTTTCCATATGCTTAAAGATATCTTTAATTTCTATGATGGTAAATTATTTAACTTGAAATGGCTACAAACCAACATGAAAGTGGAGGCAAAGTTGTCTTGTGATTTTCGTTGCTGTTCACAGATGACTGTGCACTCAGTGAAACTTCTGGGCCTAAGATACAACAAAATATGGATCAATTCTCTGCTGCTTGTGATAATTTTGGCCCCATAATTAACTCAAAAGAAGACAAGTCCTTAACAAATCAACACAACATCATCCATACATGGAATTATCAGTTACAGCAAATAGAGAAGTATTAAGTGCTTGGATGAGTTTACTAACTTTAGCATTATACTTTCCAGAGATGTACCCAGAGATTATGAGGTTGATACATGCCTTTCCAGAGCTAGCTTAGTGTATGGAAGGTTCTGAAGGAAAATGTAAGAGAAAAGTCATTAGACTACCTATCAAAGTGAAAGTCTACAGTACCATTTTTCTGACCTCAGTGTCATATGCCTGTGACATCTACACTGTAAAGCAGCATCATGCCAGAAAACTGAAACTCTTCAATTTAATTGTCTTAAGAAGATTCTGAAGATCACCTAGAAAGATAAGGTACCAGATTCCAAGGTCCGTTCTTGAACTAGATGGCCAAACATTAAATCTCTACTGTAGACAGTGTAACTCTGTTGGGATGGCCATGCCGTTCAATTGCCAAATGTATGTTCACTTGAAAGACTGTTTTACAGAGAACTCACAGAAGGCATGCACTCACATGGAGGTCAGAAGAAGTGATCTAAAGACACTATCAATGTCTCTCTGAAGAACTTTGGAATTGATGGTGAGAGATGAGAAACACTGCTGTATCACCACCCAGTATGATATGCCCACATTAAAGGTGCTATATTCTATGTGTGAAGCAGAATTGTAGTAGTCCAAAAGAAATGGAAGATGCATAAATTTAGAGACATCTCCACTCCAAATGTTCGTGTGGATTATTTGTGCCCATCCTGTGGCAGAGCCTTCCCACCTCATATTGATCTGATCAGTCACAGTCAAATATATTATACATTGAACCCAGTATAGTGATGTCATTTTCACCCTCTTTGAGAACAAAGGATAACAATTATCATTCTGTACATACAATCTTTTTTCTTAAATTTCATTCTACTAGTCTGGTACTTTTAGCCAAATAAGGACTCCTTTACCAAGATTTCTCACAGGAAATATTCACTGAAAATTGAATGGCTTACAAACCACTATGTTCTGCTATACAATTTCATAAAAATTTGGCTGCTCTTTTTCACATATCTACAACTTCTTTTGTGAGAGCAGTTAGAAGCCAGAACAGCAGGCAGTTAGTGTTTTTAAAGTTTGAAACAAATATTTTCTTTCATGGTGGTAGGAATTCACTCTGACCACTTCCACTCCTGCTTTTTTCTTTGAGAAACATTCCCAACTCTCCCAGAAAACATTTCTTGACTTCCTAATTCTCATCATAACAGTACACAACCTTTCCAAATAATGAGACTAATTTAGATCTTAAAGAAAACTTAGTAGCATGTTACTTAGACCATGTAAACTTAAAGTTTAAATCTTTTTAATTGTTTTTAAATTCCCAAGAAACCCATTTCATGTGAATAAATGGTAGGTGATTCATTGGTTTATTAATGACAGAGATTGAAATAAAAAATGTCTGAGTAGGATCTTTGCTACATAATTCGGTCAAAGAAATTTCTAACCCATATGAAATCTACCAATTTTTACACATACACAAGCATGCATGCAAATACACACATGTGTACATAGTATATATATATATATATATTTGAGTGTGTATATGTGTGTATACACACATACCTTGAAACATGCAGCTATGAAAAAATGAATAGGCATTTTAAAATTTCTACTATATAATTAGACCCAATGCTAAGCACTTTTCCAAATATTATCCAACTGATAATCACAACTCTGTGGAGTAAGTGCTATTATGATTTCCATTTGACAAACAAGGAAACTGAGGCAGGTAGAAGTTAAATGACTTACATAGCTAGTGAGTATGTCAGGATGTATTTGAACTCTGGTATTCTTGACATTAGACCAAGCACTCTTATCCATTGTATCACCTAGTTGCCTGTGATGAATGAATGTTACTCACGTCCCTTAATTTGTATAATGCCAATGGTCTTCAAAATGACATTAAAATAAAATATTTTAATCAAACAATCTTTTCCCATCGGTTTATCTTATTGTTTGAAGAAATCAGTCTGTACTCCAATCATAATAATATTTTTCCTAAATGAAACTGATGCATTGAAATATTTTGGATTATAAGAACTATGATCATTCAAATAATATAAAACTCTAATCTTGCAATGTATTCAGTCATTACACAACTGTGAAGCCATTTAAATTGTAGAAGGAACCATTTATTTGAGAAATTTTTGGACATTTTTCAGTCTACCTCATTTCACCAGGTTGAAAGAGAAATTTCATTATTCCCAGAACAGTGCCTTGAAATTAGGCCACACAAATATCCAGGGAACAAGACTTATTAAATCATTTAATTTATGTTTTCCTTGGCATAAGAAGAATCTAGAACTTATTTCTATCTACTGTTTTTTTTCTTCTGAATTCTTGGACACCAAAATAAAACAGGTGGTCTACTGTTAGAGACAACACCTCAACATGATGCTTTCTTTCCCACTGTAACACATTTTTTGGCTAGTATAATGATGTCCCAGAACAACATATGGTATTCACTTTCTGCCTTCAGACTACTATAGTGTCAATTCTAAAGGTGTGAACAAGTCCTTCCTGCTGAGCTTTTCTTAGTCCTGCAGAAAAAAAGGAAGGATGAGATCTTTATCCTTGCAACCACCCTCTTACAAACAAGATGCAGTTTTCAAGATATTGTAACAAGAGCCCTCCTTCTTATGAAGGAACAAGATTGCTCCACAGCCACAGAGTTGATCAGAAATAGAACACTGAAATGTTGACTAATGAATGGAGCTGGGCAGGAAATAGACTATCAAAAGGTTTTTCCATGTTAGGAAATTGGCCAAATGATAGAGAAATGAAAATTACCATGAAGGTATTTTACATAAAATGCATTAAAAGTTTGCTGGACCAAAGATTTCATATAGGGAAGTATTTATTTTGACCTATATTTTAAATTTTTTACTTATAGAAGAGAAATAGATACAATCGTATAGATGAGATATAGTTTTATATGCTTTTATATGTGTATGAGTATCAAATATCTATGTTTGTATTTTACATAAACACAAACACACACATATATGTATATATGTGTATATATATGTACAGAGACAGAGAGACAAAGAAACAGAGAGAATTAAGAAGAGAGGTTAAGACTTCTTAACCTGAGGATTTCATAGCATCTGTGAGCTTAGATGGGGGAAAAAAATCACTAATCTCACTGAAATTTAGTATTCCCTTCTATTCTTTCAAGATATTATTCTGAAAAGGGGTCTGGCTTCATGGAAGATTAAAAAAGTTTAAGAACCTTTGATATTCATATTATAAGATGCAATATAGTATAGAAAATAGTCAATTCTGTGCTAATTCAAAACATGCATGTTCCTATTGAGCTATACAAAATCTTTCAATAAAAAAATACACAACTTATGGGAAAATGGTGTTTCAGAGCACAATGTTCAAAATGTTTATCAGTTGCACCTTAAAAAATAAGGGAAAGAATAGTATGGTTAAATATATATGAAATGGGCAGAAGTTACATAGATGCTACAGCAAATAGTCAGGCTCCATGGTGTCAGATTGCTGCTTTGGTAAAGTATCCTACAAGCTGGGAAAGCCAAAATTCTGCCCTTGGGGCAGAGGTCATGGAAGAAAGGACTGGTTGTGGTGTAGATCAGATCTTTTCCACTTACAGGGCCGATTACACCATAAGATGCTTTGGGAAACTTTCTAAAAATATAGGTTTCAGAGAAGATGCCAATTTGCAATCTTAGAGGAAGTTTTCCAATTTAGGTGTTACCTTATGGAAATGAAATCACAATTCCAGTTCCCATCCCTATAGGTGATATAAATATATTTGTACATATATATATGCAAACATACATCTATCAATTTACTTGATAATTTGCAACAAAAATGCTTCAGGTAAGGATTTCATTTGAACTTGCCAAGAAACTTAATATTCAGGAATCACACAATATTGCTATTCTCGTTTCCTAAGAGATAAGGTGATTTACCCAAGTAAGTGGGGTTGCTTGAACTCATTTCATCATTTCCAAACACAATGATCATTCCATTACTCATGATGTCTCAAATAAGGCAATATGGATAGGTAGAGAGAACAGCATACAATACAATACAAAAAGAAAAGTAAAGCAAGCCCTAAAATGTAAGAAATTATGACATTCTCCTTGAGACCATTCCTCAGTATAACTATAAATTTCTTCTTCCCCTCTCTGTTTCCCTTATTTCCTTACCCTGTATCTTTCAATTGAACTGATAATGTAGAGCAAGATAAAAAGAGTTTTTCATATGAGCTTCCTAACTTGATAGGTCTATTGTCTGAAGAATGGCACTGCTAAATTGGAGAAGATCATTGTCAGGTTGGAAATGCGATAAACTTCTTAGACATAGAAATTCTTGAAAATGTTCTACTAATGGTAGGGATCTAGGCTGATGGAAGGGTACTCACACAAATGGAATAGAAAGTTTTTGACTTTACTGAAGGAATTAAGAAAGTTATTAGAATTGGGTTAAGGGAATATGCTTATAGATGAGAAATCTTTTTGTTACCCTGAAGTGATCCAGTTCTAAGAAAGATCCACTAATTTATTTTATATTTTATTTTTTATTGTCTTATTCCTAGGATAGCAAATATAGAGCAGCTAAGAATTAATGAGACCAGTGACTCTTAGAATGGATGATATGGGCTACTAAATAAAATAACTGCAAAGGATTCTTTTTTAATGCTTGTTTATCCATGATGACTGATTATTTTGTGTTTTTAATATCTGTTCATTTAATTGATAATTAATAGATTTCTCTTCTCCTATTACACACAATCTATGTCTAAGCCTGTCTGTGAAGGAAGCACAAATAGGCTTCCCAAGGTACAACTGATTGTCAAGTGGAATGTAATTGAATGGAGGAAGGAAGGAGTGGTGGCTTAGGTAAGGGGTTCTATATTCTTTGTACTCAATTCAAAGGTTCCAGTAATGAGCCTTGGCTGAAATAATAATAAGTGGTATATTTCCCATCTCATTCTATAATTACTTCAAATGGATATAGAATTATAATTTTCTTAATAATGGTTCAGTTACAGGACCAGACAGGTGTTTCTTACATTGTCTTTTTGATCAGATGATATTTTATGGTTTGGCATCTGCTTTATTTGCAGAAGAAAAGGATTCAATTAATTGTCCTTACAGAGAGACTGAATAGTGGCATACTTTTACCTATTATTCTAAGACAGAAGTCTGGTTTCTACAATGCAGTGCAACTTTTTATTTCAACTGATTTCATTTGCTATGGCAAGTGTTCTCTGTGGTTTGAGATTAAGTTGTATAAAAGGGCTTTAATATTAAAAGCATGTGATAAAATAATAATATATTTCCCAAATGGCTTCTTCTAGCATTGTGAAATGGAGTAAGAATTTGTCTATTTCATTTTTGTCTGACTAAAATAAATGAACCAAGAATTGGTCCTGAATGTGGACAAAGAGAAAAATAATAATGGAAGGGCTCAAATTTCAAACATTCCTAACCAAGAAAAGACCAATATAAACAAATACCTGTTACTTATGAGACCAGACATTGGAGAAAAATCAGAATTCTTCTACAAACTAAATGAAAACTAGCTGTATTTCCATTACATAAAAGTTATATAAAATATAAAGACTTGTTCTAAGTATCACAAATAAGGATGACAGGAACATTCAACTCTCCTATACATGTTTGTCTGCATGTGTATATATAGTTATATGTGTCTGCATGTATGTTATACATGCATGTGTATACTGATATGAATTGTTTGACTGGATAATGAACCTACAAATGAATAAAAGGAATGCAACAGGCATGAATTACAACATAACAGTGTTTTTAATACAAAGTTTCTCCTTGAAACAAAATTATAGTTTTTAGCATATATTCTGTTTGAAGGCATATATGACTATGAAATAAAGCCTATGATGTTATCTGGAGATTTAACTTTAGAGGTTACCCAAAGGCCAGTGGAGAAATGCATGATGGGTAATGGACTGTCTCAATCAAACGACCCTTTCACAGGGGTCACAGGGGTCGCCTAAGACCATCAGAAAGCACATATGGTCTTAGGAACTGAGACACAGCTCCTCTATCCATCTCCAGGCAAGTCCACCCACATGCAGATACACCTACATACGAGTATTAAAGGGTTGCGGCATTAGGAAGGTTGAGAACCACTGATGTAGAAGAAGGACCACCTCAAATTGAACCAATTACCCGAAGAGGCTCTGTTGAGAGTATATGACCAAGAGTCTTACAGGATGAGCATGTATGAAAGGATTATGATATATCCTATTGGAAGGACAACCTATGTTTATGATATAGATCTATATAGGTATAAAAGAAGGAATCTTTTATCCAAAAACACACAAAAAATTCATGGAATTGACAAATGTTCTTCACTTCCATTCTCAAGTTTTGGTGTCATAAAAACACAAAGGTTGACTGGAATATCATCCCCACATTTGTCATATATTCAGACAAATCCTTTTTAAGTTTCTAGATTGTACTAAGGTACCAAGAAAATACTCATTCAATACTTTGAAGAGGCATTCTCAAATTTAAAAAAAAAATCATCCTATTAAGTCTCTTTTAAGTTCCAAGAAAGAACACAAATTAATTCATATGTTCAAATAATAGTAATTAAAACTAACATATTTGTTTAGTCCAAATTTATGGCCTGTAAAACAAATATTTTAATTGTACTGAATATATGGTTTATAATACATCTGGGATGCTTGTATAATCAATAAATATTATATTTATTGAACTTTTAGTAAATTTTTTGCCATTTTAAGTAGTATAAAGTTTGAAATAGTTGCATCTTAATTTTATGACATATTTGTAATCACAACTATAGATGTGGGAAGCATCTCAGAAGCCATATGGTCCAACATGTTCCCAAGAATTACATCTCCAATATCTCCAAAGTTTGATCCAACCTTTGCTGTAAGACATTTAATGATGATGGGAAACTTACTTCTTGCCAAAGCAAACTACTGAATTTTTGGACAATTATTCTGTGTGTGTGTGTGTGTGTGTGTGTGTGTGTGCTTTTTGAAGGTGGAAAGTACAGCAGTTGGGGTTAAGTGACTTGCCCAAGGTCACAGGGCTAGTAAATGTTAAGTCTGAGGTCGGATTTGAACTCAGGTCTTCCTGACTCCAGGGTCAGTGCTATATTCACTGCACCACCTAGCTGCCCCTTGGACAACTACTTTTTAGGAAGTTGTTTGTATTAAGCTGGCATTTGATTCCTTAAGATTTGGGGAGAAGTCAATTAAAAAACTTGAAGTGTTTACTTAGAAACTATATGGCAGGCTCAAGACCAACCCTTTCAGACAAAATAGAAATCTAATTTGTCTTCTATAATACAACCTTTCAAATATTTGAATGCATGTCTTCAGAGATCTTCTCCTTATTTCCCAGGCCAAATGTTTCTACTTTTTTTTTGAACCAATCTAATGAAGTTTATGTTAGCTGAAATAGTGATTAAAAAGAAAATGTGACTTGCCCTATGGAGCTGAAATTTGGAGGAACCCCACAACATTTATGCTTATTCACCATCATAAATATATCTGAGTTTTGCTTCTAGTTAGCAAGAGGAATCAGTTCAGTAATATATTAGATTATGTATACTTCTGCCTGTCTTAGTGACTCCACCCTAGTTTACTTCCCTTTCTCTTCACCATTCTGTGCCACAACAGAGTATCAATGTGCCTTCTATCACAGCGTTAGGGATAATTTGCAGTGAAGTTTCCCCATTCTGAAAAATCAAATCTAGAATGGCTTCAGTATTCACTAGACCTACGTTTACAGGTCACCTGACCTTCCAGCAATCTGGGACTTAGAGCAATGGAGACCCTCCCCAGTGCCACCTAAGCACAAGATAGGCCAAATAAAATTAAGACTGCTTTCCTCGCCTTTCATTGGACACCCACACGTTTCCAGGTCCTTTGTCTCAGAGACAGATTCTGGTGCTTAAGCTATGGCCTAGTCCCCCTACCAACGAGAGTGAAGACCAGTTGGGGGTTGGGTTTCCACATTAGAAGGTTATATAACCATGGGTTTGCTTCTATCTGTTGCTCTCTCCCTGGATGATACCATGTGGGTGACTAGGGCAGAGTCCTTTCTTATAAGAGAGAATAAAGACCTTTTCTGACCTCATATTCAGACTCTGAACTCTTTCATCTCAAACAACAGCATCTATTTTCCCTTTCCTGAACTGAAATTCCCCTTAAAATTCAATAATCATTTAGTGTCTTGATGGTGATGTTACCATTTTGGGACACTTGCTCTGGGACTAAAATTGTTCTGAGATGATATTTAATCAAAAATGAGGCCCCACCAATAGCAATCATAATATTGTCCCTATGGGAAAGCACAACCCACTTGGAGATCACTTTGAAACACATAGACTTCATTAAAACAGATATTTGCAGACACAGACACACAGAGGCATGCACACACACATACACACACAAACAAATTTAAGGGTCTTTTGTAAAGAAAAATGGATATCTCACTCTCAGCACTGCACCACCATTTCTTTTTTGTTTTCATAGGGGTATTTGAGGTTAAGTAACTTGCCCAAGGTTACACAGCTAGTAAGTGTTAAGTGTCTGAGGCTGGATTTGAATTCAGGTCCTCCTGAATCTGGGGCCAGTGCTCTAGTCACTATGCCAACTAGCTTCCCCATGCTCCACCATTTCTAACACCAAAGATTCTTCCTCCAGAGTCATGAAGCACAACAGAACTATTTTATGTACTCTTCCCTGGACTTTGCAGCACCCAATACTCACCTGCCCTCCCAATAGTCACCTTTCCTGCCACATAATGAAAGGTAGAATGTGACTGTCTCCTCTTCAACTAGCCAGCCTGAATATTGGAGATTAAAACTTGGAGATCCTGAGAAAGTGTCCTGTCAGAAGTTATGAAAAGTAGAAATAAAGTAAGGTAGTCAATCTGTCCTAAATGACCCCTATGCTGCATAGTCCACTACACTCATAAATCAAGATTTTTGTTTACATTATTGATGTAGTTTGTGTTATGGTTTTACAAGGTGTTTGAGGATTTATCTCAGCATTTTATTACTCTATCTCTCTGTCTCTCTGTCTCTGTCTCTCTGTCTCTGTCTCTCTGTCTCTCTGTCTCTCTCTCTTTCTCCCTCTCTCTCTCTGTCTGTGTCTGTGTGTGTGTGTGTATTCTTCCCAATCCCACGTCTCCCATTGCCGTCTAAGATCATAGAGGAAACCAAGGGTTGTCTACTCACTTTAATGAGTGTATACAGCTGCAGCTAAAATATATGAGGGGTAGACCTGTGGTAAGTGAATAATCTGAGTTCCCATTTCCCTTGGCATGTAGGATTTAGATTCATTAAAACACATCCTTCTACTCTTCCAACCTCATTCTGTTTACATTTGTCACTTCTTCCTCTGGCTACTTAAATATCATTCACTTGATAAATATACTAATTCAATTTATTTATCTCCCTACCTAGTCAATTCATTTATTTCCTCATTAATCTACTTATTAATTTACCTAGTTATTTATTCACTTATTTGTTTTTTTAATCCTCCCTTCTTGCTTTACTTCTTCTCCCAAAATATACCAGGTCCAAGCTGCCCTAAACTGTTCTATTCTAAACTATTCTGTTCTACTGTTTTTAGTGACTAGGTTCATCCTCTGGTTGCCTAGACTTGGTCACTGCTGCTTTGGCACCTCTGTAGGTGACCTGGGCATTTTTCCTATTGGTATCTAGTGAATCCTGTTGAGAAATTCCTTTCAAGATTACATTCTGCCACTTCCTGTTCTCAATGAGATAAAACCTCTGTGAAACACAATGAGGCTTAGAATTAAAGCTGAATGTAGCAATGTTATGGTCAAATTAGTTTTTGGCCATTGCTCAACTAGCTTCTGAGACCTTCTTACCCTTATTCTATATCTCCAAGCTGCAGTTACTTTTTTTTTAAAGTTTCTTTAATCTCTTTCCTATCATAATATTTATTGAATCATTTCTATAGGAAAATTAATTCTGTGTTCCAAATAGTGAATCCCAGACAAATAGTAACCATGTAATTTAATGTAATCACAGTGGATATAAAGGACTTGAAAAGTTATTTAAGGAGGACCTCTTTATGGTCCTTGATTTTTCCTTTGACAAGAAGCCAAAGAGGCAGGGAGGAGAGTGGAGATGAAACCTCATAATCTGTAACCTGGCTCTTCATTAACAATTCTAGTAGTTATTTATCACATTTAGCAGGAATGAAGTATTTTTGAATTACATTTATTTATTCTACTCCCTCTCCATATCCCCCCCAACAATTAAAGTAGATAGTTGAGAATTGGCTGTGTTTCTCCTGTCAGCATTTTACCTGTTGTGTGGATAAATAGAGAGACTTTGGCTTCCAAGGCTTTCAGTACAGAATATTTCACAAACTCTAATTGAAGCTAAAAATATCTATGGCAGATTTTTTTAAACTCTAAAACTTAAGTCATTATATTGCCCTTCATTCTACTGAAATACACTTAATGATGCTGAAATCCTATAAGAATTCTCCTTTTGGTGGAAATGCAGCAATTCTCTCTCTTTCCGTTAAAAAAAGTATAAGAAATGTTTGGCATGTCCTTTGAATCGACAAGGACACAGATATTAGAAAAGATGTGAAGCACAGTCAATATTGAACATTTCCAGTGCTGGGTAGAATATGATATAATTATAACAGACTTAGCAAGTCATTACTCTGTCAATGACATTCAGTACTTAAAGTTATTCCCTTAAACCCAATACCTAAAATTTTTCCATGTGCTAAAACTAAGACAATATGAAATACAATAAACTACGTCAAGGTAAATTACAGCCAATTTCTTTATAAAGAAAATAATGAGCCCCAATCTCCTTTGCAAACACATGAATAAGACTCCCCCCCCCTAAAAAGAGGAAGAGTTGTGCTCCTAGAGAGTCCATGTTGGACTGGACTCCAGCAGTCAGATTGTGACCTAACTGCTACCCTCTGTGATGGTTGGCTCTGACACTCCCCTGAATATCACTGAGAGACAAAAAGAAAGTAACGGCTCACCGGGGATTTTCTCACTTCTCCTAGGAAAATGCTTGGAACACAGGCAACTAGCTCTCTATGGCACCACCACCAGCAGCAGCAAAACTGGAATGATCAGAGAATAGAAGGGAATAAACATTTATATGACACCTATAATGTGCTAGAAACTGTACTACTTATTCTTATAAATATTTAATTTGATAAACACAACAAATAGATATGCATATGCATGTTTCTATATACAAATGTAAGTATATATAATCTTTGTTACTCTACAAGTTATATTATAGTTAACTGTTATTGTCCCAAAGTTTTGTTGTCATATTCTTATGAACACATGTACAAAATATATGTGTCTTGTGTTCCACCCTAAAGTCTTTCAGAGTAAAGGTTTACAGGCACAAAGTTCAATCTTGTCTTCTTCTCACACACTCATTTACAACTTTACCCTAGCCAGGTTTCCCCTGGGAAGATCAGAAGCTGGTTTCTGTCTAGGTTGCCACAGGGAAAGGACACCTTTGGATCCCAGACAAATCATCACTTTGACAGGATATCAGAAATATAAGGCCAGCTTTATTGAATCTAATAAAAATGTAAAGAACCCATAAACAATAAAAGCAACTATCTTTTCTTCTCTTGTAATGGTATCTCCCCTGGGACTTCCTATAGGACTGTATCATCCTCTGGACTTGTAGTATTGCTTTACTGTTAACCTTTTACTTTTTGCAAAGGTGGGCAAGGGAGAGGATTGGTATTGCAATAAAACCAAACAATCCACCCCTTCTATGATAAGAAACTACAGGGATTTATACAGGCCTTCAGATCTACGGTACCACCTTGATTGCCCCATGTCTTCCACAAGGGGAAAACCATTAAAGTTTCCTAAGGGTGAAACAACTCCCTTCGAATAAGCACTGATTCTTCAGTGACAAATATAATCCTCCAAATTTATAGTATTACTAAAATTTTCTTTCTCTCAAAAGGAAACTAAAAAGCAACAGGGGTAGAAGGTTAGGGAGGTGGACTGAGAGTATGGCAGTGGATAGAAAGTTTGCCTTCATTGATGACTACACAGTTTACATAATTCACTGCCAGAGCAGGGCAAAATTTGGTTCACTCCTCCACATTATGGCTTTGGCTCTTGCTTCTCCTTTGCTCTACTGTCTACTTGGTATAGGGATAAGTGCTTTGTAGGACTTTTTCTTTGCTCCAAGAATTCCATGTACTCCCTAATGGTACTGCTGCAATGCTAATGGCTTGAGGCACTTCACCTCCTATTTTGACCCAGAGACACTTTTATGATTAACTCTGCTTATGCCCATTGCTATTTAGATAACCATATACGTTTTTTTTTACTCTTTTGAAGTCATGTATATATGATACTCTGAATACTGAATGGGACTGCAAGGCCACAAAAATTTTTCTAGGGAACTTAGACTATGTCTGTCTAATGCAGTGGTTCTCAACCTTCCTAATGCCGTGACCCTTTAATACAGTTTCTCATGTTGTGATGACCTCCAAACATAAAATTATTTTTGTTACTACTTCATAACTGTAATTTTGCTACTGTTATGAATTGTAATGTAAATATCTGATACGCAGGATGTATTTTCATTGTTACAAAATTAACACAGCCCACAGGCTGAGAACTGCTGGTCTAATGAGTTTCACCTTATCACCTCAACACACTGATCCTCTATATATCTCTTTGGGTGATCCCTTTCATAGGCCAAGACCAGTGGTATATCCTGGTGGTTGAAATTGTCAGTCATCCTTTCTGGGGTATCAGTGCGCTAACTAGAACTCAGTGAAAGGCAAGTTTGCAACTTGCCAAGGAGACATCATCAGTGTCAGAAGAAAAGCATCTTCTCCTTAACCTCAACAGGAAGCCAAACTTATTGCGGTATTAACAACTCATTAAGGAAATCTAAGAGTCCATATCTGATTCACTAAATTATTTAGTCCCACTGACTTGCCACAAGTCAGTTATATGGCTACATTGCTCAACAGAAAAATATTAGATCTATTTAGTTTCAGGTTGAGTGACTATTGGGTAGTGGCTAGGTGGCACAGTGAATAGAGCACTTGCTCTGGAGTCAGGAGAATAGGAATTCAAATCTAGCCTCAGACACATAACACTTACTAGCCATGTAGCCTTGAGCAAGTCATTAAACCCCAATTACCCTGCTTCCCCCCTCTAAAAAGCAAAAAAACCCCAAAAACAGATGATCAACAAAGGGGCAGAGCCAAAATGGTAGAGTAAAAAGAGGAACTTTTGAACCACCTCAAATACTTGTAAAAAAAATGATTCTAAACAAATTTTAGAGCTATAGAACATACAAAGTGACACAGAGAAATAAATCTCCCACTGAAGGCAGCCTGGCAGGCCAATAGGATGTGTCTATGGCACAGGTCTGGGAGCCAAACACAGTCCCACATGACACATGCTGGACCAGACTTATAGCCCAGACTGGCCAGAGCAGACTTCAGGAGAGTAAATCACCAACAGCTGGGCAATTGTCAGACTTCTCAACCCATAAATGCCAAAGTAAAAGGTCAGTAGGGAACTTTGTAGGAAATGGGAGATAGAAGAGTGTGGTCTGTCCCTGCCCCTGGGGTGGCAGACATGGCAGCAGCATGGTGGCTGCAGCTACTGCTGCATGGATGCCTTGAGAGCTCCTGGCCTGAAGATTGTGGGGGACCAAGCAACCATTCAAAGGACAATTGCTCTTGCTTTTGCCTGCTTAGATCTGGGTTGAAGTTTTGGGTGGTGGTCATAGGGTAAGGAATGTTAGTGTGCCAGATCTTGTGACAGCTTATAGAGAGGATGACCTCTTCATAACTCTGACAACAGCTGTGCAAAATTCCAGAAATTTGGGACACAGCTCTCTCCACTCTGTAATCAGAGCTCTACTGTGAGAAGAGTTCAAAAGTCAAGTAATTAGCTGGCAAGATGAGCAAACAGAGGAAGGGCAATCAGACCACAGAATCCTTATTTGGGGTACAAAAAGGATCAAAACATAGAACCAGAAGAAGACCACAAGTCAAAGTCAAAATTCCTGAATAATAAGCGTCCAAGAAAAATATGAATTGATCATAGGCCATGGAGGAGCTCAAGAAGGATTTTGAAAATCAAGAAAGGGAAGTGGAGGGAAAACTGGGAAGAAAAGTGAGAATAATGCAAGAAAATCATGAAAAGCATGCTAAGCGAGACTTGCCAAAATACTGAAGAAAACAAAACACCTTTAAAAAAAGATTAATTCAAATGGCAAAAGAGGTCCAAAAAGTCAATGAGGACAAGAATAAGCTTGAAAAGCCAAACTGACCAGAAGGAAAAAGGAATTTTGAAGAAAATGGAAGCTAATGACTTTATGAGAAATCAAGATATTATAAAACATATCTAGACAAATAAAAAAGAAGGCAATGTGAAATATCTTACTGGAAAAACCACAGACCTGGAAAATAGATCCAGTAGAGACAATTTAAAATTATTGAGCTACCTGAAAGCCATGATCAAAAAGAAAACCTAGATATCATCCTTCAATAAATTCTCAAGGACAGTTTCCCTGATATTCTAGAACCAGAGAGAAAAATAGAAATTGAAAGAATTCATCGATTGCCTCTTGAAACAGATACCAAAAAAAAAAAAAACCTCTTAGGAATATTACAGCCAAATTCCATAGTTCCCAGGTCAAGAAGAAAATATAACAAGCAGTCAGGAAGAGACAATTTGAGTATTGTGGAAATACAATCAGGATAACATAAGATCTAGCAGCTTCTACATTAAAGGATCGAAGGGCTTGAAATATGATATTCCACAAGTCAAAGGATTTACAATTAAAACCAAAAATCACCTACCCAGCAAAACTGAGCATAATATTTCAGGGGAAAATATGGATATTCAAGGAAAAGAGGACTTTCAAGCATTCTTGATGAAAAAAACAGAGACAAGCAGAAAATTTGACTTTCAAATCCAAGAAGCAAGATAAACACGAGAAGGTAAACAAGTAAATCATAAGGAACTTATTAAAATTGAAATATTTACATTCTGACATGGAAAAACAATAATTGTAACTCATTAGACTTTTCTCAGCATGAAGATAGTTGAAGGGTATATTTATGTATATATATATGCGTGCATATGTATATGTATACATACATACATATATGTATATATGTTGGCATTTATATACCTACATATATGTATAGGAGAGCATATATGTGTGTGTATGTGTACGTGTATACTTAGACATAAGTTGAATATGAAGGGATGATATGTAAAAAATAAAATTAAGAGATGAGAGAGGAATATATTTGAAGAATAAGAAAAGGAGATACAGAATAGGGTAAATTATTTTATATAAAAGAGGCAAGAGAAAACTCTGACAATGGAGGGAAAGAGCAGGAAGGTGAAAGGGAATGAGTCAACCTTACTCATTGAATTTGGCTTAATTAGGGAATAAAATACCCACTAAATTCGGTACCTTTATTTTCCATGAAATTCGTGGGGGAAGGGCATAAGAGAGGGGAGTGATAGAAGGGATAGCAGATTGAGGGAGAGGGTAGTTAGAAGCAAACACTTTTTAAAATGGATAGGATCTAAGGCAGCTATATGGTTCAATGGATAGAGCCCTGGCCCCAGAGTCAGGAGGACCTGAGCTCAAATAAGGCCTCAGACACTTAACACTTACTAGCTATGTGATCTTGGAAAAGTCACTTAACCCTAATTGCCCTGCCTTCCTCTCTCCAAAAAAAGAAAAGGGACAATGTCAAAGGAGAAAATAAATTAAGTGAGAGACAGGATAGGATGGAGGTAAATATAGTTAGTCTTTTACAATATAATGTAACTACTGTGGAAATATTTTGCATAACTACACATGCACAACCTATATTGATTTGCTTGTCTTCCCAGTGGGGGTGGGTGAGGGGGGAAGAAGGGAAAGAATCTGGAATTCAAATTTTAAAAACAAATGTTTAAAAAAATGATGACCAATGACAGATTAATCTAACAGAATGGGCAATAACTACATGTAATTTCCTGATTTTATAAATACCTCTTTTGTGCCATTGAGAAGAATCTAGATCAGAGATTCTTACCCTCATGTCTGTGGATATTTTTCATAGGGTCAAAGAACTTGTACGAGAAAAAAGAAAACCATGTCTTTAGTTCGATATAATTAGTTTGTTTTGTAAACCTACATATTTTATTTTACATATTTGAAAACTTCATCTGTAGGCTTCAAAAGACTACCAAAGAGTTCCATGATACAACAACAATAAAAACAAAAAAAAAGGTTTAGAGGTTTATTCTAGATTACCATTTCAGTCCACTGAGTGAACTGAAAGTATCTCAAATAGTTAGAATACTTTACAAAATTTCACAACTTATACTTTAGAGAAAGTTGTTCCAGCAGACTTGGGAAAGCAGGAGTGAACAGCTACTGTAAGCTTATAGTTAGGTAATGGGATGATAATATCATAGACTGATAGTTGGAAGTAGCCTTTGAGATGATCAGCTTTAACCCACTCATTTTATATGTGAGGATACTGGTGCCCACAGAGTTAAATAATTTGTGCAGGGACATGCATCTAGTAAATGTCTGAGGCAAGATTTAAACTTAAATCTTTCTCACCCCAAATTCATTCCTATATCTACTACACAGGTAAATTATATCTAATCATCTGTCTAAACATCACCAACAATAAGTCAACAAATGAACAAACATTTATTCAGTGCTTGCTATGTGAAATACACTATGTGAAACATTGAAAATGCACATATTTTCAGAAAGACAATCCCTGACCTCAAGAAACATATTCTGATGGGAGCATGTGGAAGATGACACATATAAGCACATTGAAAGGGGTAGTGAAAAACAAAGGTATTCCTGTTGGGACTTGTTCAAGAAGATGTCATGAATTCTGAAGAAGAATGAGAAATGGCTGAAGTGGGTGCTCTCCCTGAATGGAAGTTCTGGAAAGAGTGAATTTTAGGACTGGAATGAGAATTTATGATAAATGATTGGGGCATGGTAGAGGAAGTCTCTAATGTTACCTGGAGAGCAATGAGATGTAGTTAGTCTGGTCATCCAGCAAAATGTATGGAACAACTTGGAAGAACAGTAGATGTGGTCATATTAAAAATGAAGTTAGTAATACTTGTTCATTAGCAGCTAAATAGAAAGGTGCAATTGGTGGTACCTCATGACTGTCCCATACTTTACCCTAGTGTAAGTATTTTGTGTGCCTAGCTGGAAAGAAAATTATGAAAAGGGAAAAGAGAAAGGTCCTGCAGGGTAAGAAAGGCACTCAGAATTTAGAGTACTCCCTGGAGACATAGCCCTCAACTAGGCACAGCAGGAGTTTAACTAAACATTAAAGAAACTAGAGTCATTGCTCTTGAGGGCTTTTAATCTGTTGAATTAAACAAATTGTGAGATTTAAGAGTGTGGCGAGATAGATTGGTAGGAAATTAACTCCCACCCAGTTTTCTAGTTCAAGTGATCTAATCTTTTTTTATCATAAACTAACCACATTCCACTGTATTTTACACAGATAATACCACACTCAAACTCTTTAGGCTTCAAGGGCTAATGTGGTCATGAAGATTCAATGTTTGTAGCCACTCAAACTAATTATTCTATTGAACCTATAATAAAGAAGCCATACAGAAATTTCATAAATGTTTCAAAGTGGTGGAGCAATAAATGATCCTTGATTGTTTCCCTTGGAAACATTATTTTCTATACTTCACCCCTCATACTATCAGAACAAGGAATACACAAAGCCTGTTTCAAATGCATTGACAGGATATGGACATCCATGGTCAAGGCACAGATGGTGAAAATTAAAGTTCATTCACAAGGACAGAATTTGTGGAATGCATATAGGAAATCTAATAAATTATTTTAAAAGATGGACCATCTTAGGTGCATAGATTAAAAGCCTTCTAGGACAATGGTAAAAACTCATTCTATTTAACTATTTGCATTCTTCAATAAACATAACGATTTTCTTAAATGACTACTAGTTAATTAGCAGTATGGGAAATATAGAAGAATCAGGAACTGTTTTTGTTTCCAAAGCATTTATAATCTATCACTTGGGGAAAAAAAAGTAATAAACATACACTAATGAATAATACAATAATACAATGCAAGAGAATAGCATATGGTTGGTATTTATATGTGCACATGTATATACATGCATATGCATGCACTCACATATATTTGTGTATATGTATATATGCACATACATATACATACACACATATATGTGTGTGTGTATATACATATACATATGTACATATATACCAGTGTAGAGTTGTATATTGTGGAGTATGAGAGATTCAGAATTTCAGATGAGAACAAAATTAATACATATGATATAAAGTAAAATTAAGGCTTCATAGAAAAGCTGCAATATAAGCATGGGCAGGAAGGATGAATATTTTCATAACTGTCATGGAAAGTATTCTAAGAAAAGCAGCAATATGAACAAAGGGGGAATTTTGAAGAAGAGATTTTAAAGCTTTCAGGAAAAAGAAGGATGTATAAAGGATATTAGGAGTCAAGAAGTGAAGAGAAACTCTAGAAGGAAAGTTTGGAGAAATAGAAAAAGAAATTTCTAATGAGAAAGAAGAGACTTACTAGCATAGGAAGACTTATATGGATGCAAAGAGAACTCAGTGACCACTGAGATATGTTCAGAAGATAAAAATGAGGATGGATAAAAGAAGAAATGCAAATAAGATGTCATAAACCTACAAAAATGTGATAATGAGAATTAAAGTTAAGATACTGATGACTAATGTCTCAGTGATCATTGAAAACTTTAGAGAATGACGAAAGTAATATAAAACTGGAAACGAGTAAATATCTAGATTATTTAAAAAGAAAAAAGTGATATTTATAAGTATGTATCATGATGAGATTTGACTGTGATACCTGGAAAAATTCTAGAATTAATCAAGGAAGTGGTTAGTGAACATCCAGAAAAGGAAAATGTGCCAATATGTTTTCATCAAAAATAAGTTTTTCAAGTCATTCTCTAAAGGAAGAATGGGCAAAAGATAGGAATGAATACTTTTCAAAAGTATTGCAAATTATTTACAGTCATATGACAGAAAGAATAATATTAATATTGAGAAATGCAAATGAAAACAA
>CM053601.1:99262422-99278645 GCA_028646575.1 Pseudocheirus occidentalis | reverse complement strand
CTGGAGCTATTAGGGGGGTGTTTCAGGTCCCCGCTAGCTTTGGCTTGCTGAAAGAGCTCCCCAGGACCACCACTCAAGACCATGATCCACATCCAGGCCACTCAATGCAAGAGCACTTGGCCCTGATTAATCGACTTAGCCCCCTACAGGATTTGCGGGCCAGGGCCTCTGAAGCAGCCCAGTGGGGTAGCTGTTTGTTACAGGAGTTCCTGCCCTTCCCCCCCTACTTCCTTGCCCTGGGGGTAGATTGGCTGAACTGCTTTTCCTCCCCCAAATTTACCTTGAAAGCTTCACTCACTTTCACTGACTTCTAATCCTGGCTTAATAGATGTGAAGATTGCTCGAGGTGCTTCAGATCTTCTCTGAAGTAGACTCATGCTGTGGCTTTGGAGGCTTGACTCCTCCCAACAGCCCTGGAGCCTGGCCTCATGGTGGTTTCAGGATGGGCTGGTCTCAGCTCCTGGCCTGTAGGTCTGCATGCTGAGACCCTGCTGCCAAACTGGCTGTCTCTAATCCCTATTTTTCACACCTTGGTAGATGTGGAGTTGCTGGAGGCTGTTGATCTTCTCTCTTGTATACTGGCTGCAGCGTGGCATGGCTTGGCTACTTCCTACCGCCCTGGGCCTGGCTGCGGTTTTGGTTTCAGGCTGCGCTGGCCCAGTCTTGTGTCCTGCCTCTATGTTCCCCTCCTGCCGAGCTGCCTTCTGTGAGAGATGTGTTTTCTGTATTTTTGTGAGTTTGAAAGACCTAGAATTTGCCCAGAGTCGTATTTTATGGGTTTTTAGGGTGGCTCTGTGTTAGTTGCAGGACCTTGCTGCTTCTATGCTGCCATCTTGGCTCCCAGGAGCATTCTTTAAGGACCACACTGCTCACTGACTGGTTTGAGGAAGTAACTAGAAAAATTACCCTAAAAATGTCTGCCTTATCCAACCCTGGCCTACATCACTCAGCAGGTGGGAATGCCACACTGCTATCAAAATGCAAATTTAGAGACATCTCTACTCCAAATATTCATGTGAACTATTCATGCCCCACCTGTGGTAAAGCCTTTTGAGCTCGTATTGATCTGATCAGGTAGTCCCAAGCACTCCGCACTGAATCCAACATAGTGATGCTATCTTGTTCCTCTTTAATTATGAAGGACAGCAAGCATAGTTAATACTATTAGTGGAAAGACAGTATACATAGTCAGTCATCTTCTACTTCCTTTGTTCAGACTCTGAAAGATCTGGGTTCAAGTCCTGCCTTTGATAAGACATTGTCTGATAAAAACTTAAAAACTTAAAAACTCAATTCCCCAGGAAAATTACTATGAATTTCAGTTAAAAAGAACATTTGTGCGGGGAGTTTCCTCATTGAGAGCTCAATAGATACAAATATAAATCTTAGACCTGGGTTAAAATTTTTTTTTAAATTATTGGATGGGGAGGGGTTAACTTGCAGTTTTAGTGGACTGAAAGCCCAACGTGAAAGCCTCATTAAAAAAAATAAATAAATAGAAAATAAATGAAGGAATGAAGGGATAAGGAAGTCTTTGCATTAAGAAGACAAAGCTTTCCTCGAAGTAATAAATGCCCTGGTCACACAATATCTAGAGAATTATTTTCAGTGTTGTGTAGCGTAGCTTAGCAGAGACATTAATAAACTGGAATGCATATTGAGGATAACTATGATGGCAAAATGTCTTGAATTTATTCATGTAAAGAGCCCCTTAAAGATCTGGAGATGTTTAACTTTAAGAAGATTAGACTCAGGAGGTTACTTAATAGGTGAATTCAAGTATTTGAAGGACTAAATAAAGCTTTTTGAGATTTATTTTTTATATTTTGGGGAGCATGGAGATTTGTTTAAATAAAATTTTAGCAAGAAGCTGAATCTCCAGAACACAGTTCATGGCAGATATAATCTTAGTCCTTTCATAACAAGAGTAGAAGTAATGAAATAAAAAAAGAAGACTCTCAAAAAGCTCTATTTAGTATTCTATGAACTGTGCCTTTGCTAGAACAACAACTTGACACACTGTTATGACCCCAGGGGATCACAGGTTCCTTCCTCTCACTTTGGAGACTATTGATCAGGTGTCACTCTATTGCATAAGAGAGACCTCAGGGTCCACACCCAGCAGAGTATTTGCAGCACAAAAGGTGTATTGAACACCTTTTTAGTTGAATTTTTAACTAGATTAGAAGTTCTCTGTGAAGAAAAGCAGTATTTTGATATTAATACTAGTATACAAGTGCTATAAACTTAAATGTTGAGACTTCTGGTCCCAAATAACATAATCGGGATGGCCTATAGCACACAAGTTCAGCCTTCTGTTCTTCCTTTAGCTCATATAGATAAATTACCTCCAGAATGCTGAAATTTCATCACCAAAGGTCAAGGGAAAGAATAACTGCTTTTTTTCAGTATCAATTTCTCCCTTACTGGGAAGAGGCCTCGGATGTTTAGTCTAAGGTGAAAATAAGTAGAAAGAAAAGGAATAGGAAACTTTAAAAATTAATATAAGAATTTTAATGTTTGTTTGACACTATATTTCTTGCTCAGCATTTGGTTTATACCATCTGTGCTAGGCAGTGAATGGTCCCTAGGGCATGGCCAATTAAAGCAAGCATTAAAAAAAAATCAGAAAATTTTGCAGCTGGAAGAGGCTTTAGAAATTATTTCATTTGATTCCTTAATTTTGGAAATGAAGAAATTAAGCTACACTGAGATGCTACAAAAGTTTCCAAGAATCATATTCTCATAGCATAATTGCTAGAGGGTAACAGAGCTAGGACTAGAAATCAATTTCTTTGTATGAGTCTCAGGCCCCCCTTTCGCTCAGAACATCTTTCCCCGACATGCGAGGCCTTATGGAACTTTGAAGTCAAGAAGAAACAACAATTATGGTCATACAATCACAAATCTCATTCACTACTTTCAATTTATCAAAGAACAAATCAAGGGAAGGCCTAGCTCAAGTTACTTGCTCAAGGTCACACAATTATCATGTGATAGAGCTAGGAATGGACCTTGCATCCTCCTATTCTAAATGCAGAATACATTTCAGCATACCATGTTATCTCCCATGTGAGATACATGAAGATGGAAACAGGAAGCAAAGAAATGGAAAGTAGTTATTCTATATAAGGCAGCAGCAGCAGAAAGCATCGCCCATAGAATACAGAGGAGAGCATTCCTCTTTGTAGTGGGATCTCCCCCCTCTCTCTCTCTCTCTCTCTCTCTCTCTCTCTCTCAGATCTATAGCATAAGTAGGAAGTAAAAATGGGGGAAGGTAAAAGGTAGTTAAAAAGTCTACTATTTTCCAGGCACTGTGCCAAGTGCTTCATAAATATTATTTCATTTGTTCTCATTTCATCCATACAATAATTCTTGCCACAGAAAGTTCCTGGGGGGCAGAGTCAAGATAACAGGGTAGAAGCAGGAGAACTCCACAGGTCCCGCCATAACCACCTCAAATACATATGAAATATGACTCTAAATGTATTTTAGAGCACCAGAACCTACAAAATTACTGAAAAACACATCTCCCACTAGGGACAGCCCAGCAGGTGGGACAGAAAGGCCTCAGTGCAGAATGCTGGGATCCAAGCCCAGCCAGGCCTGAAACCACAGCTTAGCCCCAGGGTGGTCAGAACAAGGTGAAGCTTTCAGAATTATCAACCCATAAGAAATAAGAACAAAGTGAAAGGTGAGTGGAACTCAGCTAAATTTTGGGGAGAAAAGTTGGTCCAGCCATCCACCCCAGGGCAAGAAAGCAGCAGAAGTTGCAGCCCTACAGCCTCCTCCACGTGGCTGCTTCAGAGATCACAGCCTGCAGATTGCAGGGGGACCAAATGATCATTCATCAACTGCGAAGTAAGATATATAGGCACTGGCATAAGGAGATCCTTCTCGCCCTACCAGTCAGTGGGGTGATGGTGGAGGATATAGGAAAGAGGAGATTGGGGGAGGGAGTATACAGTGGGATCATTGTTTTAGGGTGGTAGGTAGGGGAAACATCGAGAGAAAATTTGTAACTCAAAATCTTGTGGAAATGAATGATGTAAACTAAAAATAAACAAAAGTTAGTTAAAAAAAAAAGAAAGCTCCTGTCTGTGTCTCCCAGAACAATCACTGAAACTATCTGGGCCTCAGTTTCTTCATCTTGAAAGTGAGGGTTAGATTGGATGGCATCTAAGGTCCTGGCTCTCACTCTACAATACTTGGAAAATATGAACTCTGATTGCCAATCCTAACTGGGAATTGGAAAATCACCTAATTACCCCATCAGGCACAGTCACAAAAATTAATGGCATCCTGTATATTCTAGGCATTGTGTGCACATCTGTGTATTCATGTGTGTGTGTGTGTGTGTGTGTATGTTAAAGTACATATGTGAGCTAGGAGAAAGGTGTTATTAGGTAGGAGTTGTATTTCTTGCAGTGTGACATAGTGATAATGATGTTGCTAGATTTCACAAGGGCAATAACAAGATCTTTGCTGTTTTTGTTTTGTTTTGATGACAATTGAATAGTGAAGGACTGGAAAGAGAAAATAAGAATGAAAATAAAAGTGAAAATGTCAAGCAATCTTACAACCACCTGGACCTGCATTCATATATTCTTACTGGCTGTGTGACTCTGAATAAGTCACCACATCTCTGTCTGCCTCAATTTCTTCTACTGTAAAATGGAGATAAGGATAGCACCAAATTCTTGGGGTTTTGTGAAGATCATATGAGATAACTTTTTAAAGTACCTAACATAGAGTCTGGCACATAGGAGGTGATTAATAATAATAATATTCCTGAATATCCAAAATAGAAGATTATGCAAAAGGGAATAAATAGGGATGAGGGTTTATATGTCTATCACCCCACCTCTATGCTGGGGAATATGGACAAAGGAAGGTACTGAAAGTTCAAACATAGAACATAGGTCTCTAGATACTTATATTTCACCACTTTACTGAGATAATTAATATCTGTTACTTTAGGGGACTTGAGACCTTTTATGCTCATGCTGTAGCAAGATCTTAGTGTCCTAAGCTCATTTGGTCTCTTCTTTATTTCCAGACATCACACACAGGGTCTCTGGAAACCCAGCAAGTTCCAATCCTAAAATCATCTGCTATTCACCTGAATCATGAACAGTAAACCTTAGTCTAATTCTAGTGACTCTCTGCTCTATATTTCTAGCATGTTCCTATTTTCAAGAAGTTCCTATCAAAAGGGAAAGGGGAGGAAATTGCTTATCTATGTGTCCAAGCAAAGTTCTTCTGACTTCCCTTTGCTGTGGTGGCTGCTATTCTCTTTCAGTTGTACACTTCCTAGGAGATGCAATGAGAGAGGAATGGCATGAGATCACATAACTCACCCCCCCAAAAAGATTCCCTTGTACCCTGAAGAAAATCATACTTCAAAAGAGATATGGGAGCATAGTGAAATAACTTATTACAGGATGAATCAGGGTAACAGAGAATGAGGCTGAAAGGGTGGAAGAGAAGCCTGGGATTGAATTCAGGATGCAAGCAGTTGGTGGTCAAATTGGATTGGCAGGTCTAAACCAAGTTGTGAAGATCATTTACAAACTTTCATTTTCAAGTCAAGTTCAAATTCCTGGCAGAGACATAATCAACCAGATGGACTTAAAATTAGATGTTTTCTTGCAATATCCATCCTGATAGTAGTGAAGAATGGGAAAAAATGATAAGAATTTAGTGTTGACTTCCCTGGTTTCTGGGGATGAGAGTAGCAAGAGGGTAGAACTAAATCTAGTCAAAATTTCACAACAGGTAGACTCTATTCTTTGAATCTTCCAATCTCTCACTCAAATTACTTCTGTTCCCTCTTAATTTTTCACACCTTAACTCATGAATTCAGTATAGTCATTCTTCTTTAAGCCTATTCACCCTTTCCATTGTGACACTCCACTGAATACTTCCCTCATAAGAAATTACCATATACTCCAAAAATACTGATTACTCCTTACTGTCCCCATACAATATTCCTATTTCTTTAGCAGTCAATGAATGGTAGGTAAGTCATCTGGTAAAACTATAAGAAAAGTTCATGATTTGTTGGCTTGTTATTCAACTTTGAGAGAGTAAATCAGCATGTGGAAGTCATATATAATCTAAGAAACAATTGTCAAACCTGGCACATATAATGACTTTCAGTGTTAGGAAAAATGATTGTTGTCATCAGTTTTCTGCAAAATTGCAACATTAGCAAAATCTGTCTTTAGTTCCCATCTACTTCCCTTCTTCATCATTGTACCTGGTCTGCTTATTACATGGTGCCCTCACTACAGTGGTCCACATGCTGCCATTTGTCTGTCAACCTCTTTTCTCTTTTGGTGCCTCACTCAATTCTGACTTATCTATGTTCCAAAGGCTCTCCTTCCTCTCTATATTAAATTTCTATTCCCCTACTATGTTTTAGTTCTAACTTAATATTTGATTCAGGTCAGTTTGTGGATTGAGTGAGGAAGAATCATTTTCCCATGGGAGTCATTAACTTATATGAATCTGTAATTGGTTATGTTTGGTATAGAGAGATAATTTCGTTTTGATAGTGTTTTTATTTTCATTTTTTAATACAGAAGAATTTAAATGTACTGGGCTATCAGGTACCCATTTACTCACCTTAGAAGTATGCACATACACATACACATGTACAAATATACACATACACACAGACTAGAAGCTTGCTCTCTTATTTGTAATAGGTTGAGGATGATAAGAATAGATTGTATAAAACTGTCCTGAGACATTGAATATAGTTGTTATGAAACATCTAATTCTATATACCATGAGAGGAGGTATAAAAATCTGTATAAAAGAAAGAGCTCTTATTCATTAAAATATTTTATTAGCTGTTAAATATTAATATAATATCCATCATCTCTAAAAAAACATAGCTCTGCTAAGACATGTACTTTAAAATTTGCCACATGTATTGTCACATATATATTTAGAACATCTCAGAATGACATCAGTGAAATCTTGCTTTTTAAGATAAAAAGAAAAACTGACAAATATGTCAGAAGATTTAGGTCAGATTTCATCATTTTAGAAAGTGTGATATGCAGTTCAAGTCAGCAGATAGAAATCTCATCCGTCAGTTAATATATAGACCACCTGAGAGTATAGTGTTTGTGGCTGGGGATGAGTGAATGTCACTAGTAGTGAGGAAAAAGAAACAGGTCTCTGAATTTATAACCATTCTATATTCTCCCAGGTAAAGTTCATTTTTAGGGATCTGTAAAAAGAATCAAAAATGGTCTTTTAAAAAATTTTAAAACTGACATCAGTCCATTTTAACAAACATCTATTAAACATCTAATATATAAGTGACTTTGTACTAGGTGCTATGGATACAAAAATAGAAAAATGCCCTTTTGCTCTAAAAATACTTTTGAAAAGGTATATGTGTATGTATTTAAAAACAAAGCACACACAAAATGATAAATCAAATTTTAAAAGAGATAAAGCTCTAATAATTATAGATATCAAAATAAAAGAATCCCAGAATTGAGAGAAATAGTTTAATTAATATGAAAGGCAAAGAAAGAGAGAGAGAAAGAGAGAGAGAGACAGACAGACAGACAGACAGGGAGAGAGAGAAAGAGAGAGAGAGAGATCTACTAAAATACAAGAAACAAATGGCCATCAAGCCTTTGCCTGAAGATCTCCAATGAGAGGCACCCAAGCACCCTATAGTCAAACTATTCCAGTTTTATATGTCTCCCATAACTAAAAAGATGTTTGTTTTATTTCTCATACATAATCTAAATTTACCTATTTGCTGTATAAGAACATTATCAACAATTAGCATTGTTTAATACTAGAAGGAATATAATGGCACTCCATGGCCAAGCAGTTACTTTTTCTGCTTCTTTATGGAGTTATGATGAAAAGTTACTACAGTCCCTATTACCATGAGCCCCCATTTAGAAAAATCCTTAACATTTAGGAAGATATTTTGTCCTCTACATAATTTACACTTATGTCTATCACTAGTTAAGCCCTGGTCTATTTGTGATAAAGGGAAAACTGACATTACTAAAAATACTTGGTTAAAGTAGCTGCATAATATATTCCCGTGTCTTTTGGGAACAGGAACCAGGAGACTAAGTTAGGGAAGAGACAGTTCTTTTCTTGTACTTACCCTCAGTATTTGTGGAGATTTTTATGACTTGTGGTATCCAGTGGAATCTACTGCTCAAAGGTGCCTATAGAACCAAAGGTTTTCTTCAATAATCTCCTTCTTTGCCGCAACTCACTCCTACTGTCCCTTTCACCTTGAAGGGTTTCCTATGGGCCGATATGTTTTTTTAATTTAGTTTGTTTGTTTATTTTGGGGAATTTATTTGTTTATTTCCTGCTTTGGACAGCTTTGGGTGCCTAAGCAACTATATCTCCACTTCTAGAGCTTTAAAATTCCTCTACTCCGCATTTGTACCTCCACTTTTTTTTTGTACTGATTTGCTATCTTATAAAAGACATACAGATCATGAGTAAGTTTCCTTAAATATTGTGAACATTTTCTCAGTCAAGGATATTCCAACTGACTTCTAATAATTAATTGGCCTTTGACTAATTGTTTAATTGATTGAGACTTATTCTTACCTCATCATGGTACTAGAACTGATTTGTTTACTCAATTAATATTCCCTTCACATACCTGTTGTTAGCCATTACTTCGAATTCTCTCCTGAGAGAACATGTCCTACCCCCCTTCCAAGTAATAGCCTTTAAATTCTTGAAAGCAACTATCATGTTCTTCTAAGTCTCTCTAGAAAAGGCTGCATAGCAGGTAAAAAAAAATTGTGTTTTCAAACAAGACAGAGATTCTAAAAGGTGAAGATAAGGAGGTAGTACATTCCAGGATAACAAGAGGTACTGGCCTCATGTCTATCACAGTCAGACTCCTCCTTCACCCAAGAGTTCCAGGGTAATTGAAAAGTCTCTCCTCTGTGCCATATGCTCAATCCTCCATCTCCTTGGTTCTCCCAATTTGTTGGGAGTACAGTAATTAAAATCACCAGTTTGTTTAGCCAGTTATCAGCGAGTATGTTTTACTAAGGAATATTTAATTCAAAGATAGTGAAAGTATACTTGTGGAAATATTTCCTCTTAATATTTAACTACCTTAAAAGGGTGGGATGAGATAAGGCTCAACATTCAGTTTGGTTCCAATATGCAATGGATCCCACCATGCCCATTTTCAAAGATAACATCACTCCCAGATGAGTTATTATTCTGGAAATGTTGAAGGTTACTCCACAGGATATCAATGCTGACTGAAACCTGGCCTTGATTCTGAATCCTTGATTCCTGTGGGTCTTCCTCACAGGTCTTCCTATACTTCCTTCACATAGAATGGAAAGGAATTAGTTAAAAAATAAAGAAGCCCAATTTTCCAGAGGGCCACATAGCTTCAGATAAAGATGATTCCAAGGTCATTCCTTTTGCAATATGGTGTCTCATGCAGTCAGACAGAGGGAAGCCATAGAAAATACAATGACAAAGTTGCAAAACTTTTCTTTGAATTCTTTAAAAATCAATGAAAGACTTTTTACTCCATCATGTGAGCTAATCTATTATAACCCAATATAGACTGTCCAAGATTTTTCAGATCACTTCCATTACATGACATCAAGTTATTCCCAAAGGGAAATACCTAGTATGTTTCACATAAAGTGATATGTTCTGCTCAGTACTGTCCTCTACGTGGAGACCCTGTCGGGGGCAAGTTGATTGGGTTGGAGTTTCTGTCAGATTCCCATTAAGCAAAACATCATATGTAAAAGCACTGAGGAAGAAGTGGAATGCCAAGTATGGGGAAACCAAATTGGAGGACCATTTGATTGGAACACACAATATGTCAAAGTTAGTAATGTGAAATTATGACAGAAAGGATACTTTAAAGCCAGCCTCAGAATTTAATTTTATTTTCCTGATGATTAGAAGCAATTGAAATTATTCTGGTTGTTTTTAGTAGGGGGTATGACATGATGAGATTACTTAAACATTTGGGAAGACCATCAGGTTTGCTGATAATGATCCTCTTCGAGAATGAAGGACAAAACCACTTGGTCATTTTTATTGGTAATTCCAGCAACATAAGGTAATGCCATCTACACAACTAGGTGATACAGTAGATAAAGCATTAGACCTAGAATCAAGAAAACCTGATTTCAAACCTGGTCTAAGACTGTGATCCTAGGAAAATTATTTAATTTTTGTTTCTTTACATGCAAAATGGGAAAATAATGGCATCTAAAGCACAATATTAGTTTATTAATAAAATAAGATATTTATAAAACACTTTACAGATTTTACAATTCTATTTTTTATTAAGGTAAATCTGACACTTGGAATTTTGGGTTGAGATTCAACATAAACTTCAGTATGTAAATCTAGCCATACTTTGGGGTGGGTGGGTGGAGGATAGTACAAAGCGTTAAGTAAAGGAGTAATGGAGGTTTCAACAGAAGGATGGGTCTACTGGGCAAAACAAAGGCTGAGATTTCTCTTTGATTTTATTTCTCTACATATTTTTATCCCTTATGTCTATAGGTAGTGCTGCCAGTTTCTATCCTTGATTTCATTCTGTCCCATATTATTATCCATGATTTTAATGTATGCATATGTGGCACACTAATTAAATGTGTGAATAGCAAAAAAATATTTTAAAAAATGTGGCAGGTATTGCAAATAATCTGGGTGAAAGAATCTGCATCCAAAAAGAACTGGTGAGTCTACAGTGATGGGCCATGTTGAGGGAGATGAAAATCATAGGAAGAAATATAAAGACAAATGGGAAAGTTACTGTGAGGGACAGACTGATGAGGATGAACCTTTCAGTCTGCTTTAAATCTAAGATGTGATATGACTAAACTTGCTAAAGAATGGTGGGTTGGTAATGAGAAATCAGATTTGCTCACCAAATCCCTGATTTTTATGTATTAACTTAAGATATAGAACACATATATTTCAAAAAGGATTGAGTAGATTTATAGAGGATGTAAAATGGAGAAGGATAAACAAACAACAAAAACAAAATAGAAACTACACCAAAGATTATTAAAGAGGGGTGTTAAGGACAGGTAAAAGATACTACTACTTTACACAGAAGGTAATAAACTGTAGAAGCTGTTGTCCTCTAAGAGGTGGTATTGGCTAAAATATAAATATGTTCAAGAAAAAAAACTGTGCATTATAAATCAGGAAGCCTTCTCTAGTTCATCTAATTAAAAATCATTTTTGTCAAATTTTCTTATAGCATGTTAATTAGATCTCTTCTTTGCTCTTATTACTTTCTACCCTATGCCAAATTTACACATGCTAAGTGAATAAGGAAAGAGAGACAGAGACAGAGAAGGACAAAAGAAAAATGGGAAGACAAGAAAAGAGAAAAAGAAAGGGGGCTGGAGGGAAAAGGCGGGGAGGGGAAGGAAAAGGAGTAAGAAAAGGGAAAGAAAGCTTTCATGTTACAATTTTTAAAAGGGGGGACATTACTCAAAACCTCCCAAGATTAAAGCTTTAGGAGATCAGAAATTCAAATGCCAGAAATCTTTGGCCCCAAATCCAAGATCACAAGAGATTCAGTGGCTAAGTCAAGATTTTTGAGGGCAGATTATATTGATAAGGTTTATCTAATTGTTGATAATAAAAATACAGCAGTGTCAAAAGTTCAATCTATGCTACTGAGAGGCAAATAGGAAAAAAATGCTTCCATTTGTAAACTGTTTTTTAGACTTAGTAATTTACCTTAAGCACACTGCTTAACTGGTGCAGGTTTAGAGGGAATAATGCAAGGAGGTTATCTAAAATTGCTCTTCCATTATGATGCAGATGTTTGACCTAACTTCAAACTCTGTGGAGAACATTTTGGCTATAACCCTAGGGTTGTTTGTTTCTGTATTTGTAGATACTTGCAGGTGCTGTGTAACTGATATTTTTTCTCCCTCTCTTACGATTAGTTGAAAGTTTTAGTCATTTATGATCTTTAATATTTATTCTCTTTAACTGGAAACATTTTTGCCACAAGTGACCTTGACCAAATGGCATTTATACCAAGCAAGGTGATAATATTAGGAAACAACATTCTGTTACATGTCTATTTTCTCACTTTCCCTCTCTAAAACTAGACAAACATAACAGACCACAAGCTATAATAGGCAACCAGGACTAAAAACATTACTTTGTAAAGCACCTCCTGGATGAAAAATATTTTTCATTTCAAAATTATCCTTCATTTCTATAGGCCAGATAGTTTTATGCCAAAATGATGGTAATCTTTTCCTCCTAACTGATTACTTTGTTGAGGAAACAAGTCCATCCTGATATTTATGCCTTTGAACCTCCATTTCATGTGATTAAAAGACTAGGACTATTTAAAATATTTGGCCCACAGCTTGCAAGTATAGTAATAATATTACAATGTAATAGTGACAAGGGATGTGGCATTTTAGACTCTTTAGTTTTACTATGGGGTTTAGGGAATAGAGGGAAAGACTCCTAAAATAAGGCAAGGCTTTGTTTATTTCATGTTGTAATTACATTTCCAATTAATACATTCAATAAGCATATCTGACATGCTCGTGGGAATATCTCTAACAATCTTTTTTTTTCTTTGAAGAGAAAACTGTATTGGTCATTCAGCAAATTAGCATTTATTAAATGTCTGCTATGTGCCAAGCATGTCCTAAGCCATTGGGGATGCAAAGAAAGGAAAAATACAGTCCCTTCTCTCAAGGAGATTACAGATTTTGAATCTAGAATAAATATATTATTCTTACTTACAGAGAAATATCTCTAAAAAGTCAATTTTTTGCATAATATCTGTGAGTAGAGTGGAACTCATATTTGTTGTTCAGTTGTGTCATACCCCATTTGGTATTTTATTGGTAAAGACACTGAAGTGGCTTGACATTTCCTTCTCCAGCTCATTTTTCAGATGAGGAAACCAAAGCAAAAAGGATTATGTGACTTGTCCAGAATCCCATAGATAGTAAGTCTGAGGTCATATTAGAACTCAGGTCTTCCTGGCTCCGTGCTCTTCTCTCTATCTACTGTACTGCCTAGCTGCCCCAGAATTCACACAGATAATTAAAATAACCCCTGTAGTCAATGGGCTTAATATCTGCCTTGTCTATAAGTAAGAAGAGAGGAAACATAATGTAGTCTGTTTGGAATGTTGGGACATATAACAGTCTATGGCTACCACACTTAGGCAGAGCATTACTACATAATTATGCAGTGAGTGATAGGAATACATTAAACTTAAATCAGAAAACATTTTAAAAGTATCTATTGTAGATAGAATACTATTCTATCAGACTCAAATGGAGAATACTATTCTATCAGACTCAAATGGATTTATGATCTCATCCATGTCATGTCAACAATTCACAAAATATCCATCTGTGGTTTTCCACCTATGTTCATTTCCTGCCTCAAAGCCATCATTAAGGGCCCCCTTAATGGATACCTTCTTTAGTTGCTCCTCATGATATGAAGATATCAAAAAAAAAAACCACTCAACTGTCTATTCTAACCTTTGTTGTCACCGTATAATCAGACCATTTTCTTTTTCAATTATATATGTTTCTAAAGGTATACTTTGTCCCATTCTGTATATAGTCCTTTATACATTATTGTGTGTAAATATCCACCATTTATCTCTCTGTTATGCTCTGCATAATACTCACAAATAATGTCTGGGATAAGTATTGTTCCAGGACTCACAACCATATGGCAGCACTGATAGACTGGTGGATTTAGAAAGACTGGCCTTTGTTTTTGGGTGAACTTTGTATTCATCAGAGAAGCACTGTAATTTCCTAAAGATAATCTAGCTTACTCTCTTCTACTTCTTTAATACTAGACCAACTAATTGTCCACTTGCTCTGTCTGTTCAAGATATAAATGATGGACTATCTTTATACTTAAGGCATCTGATAACATTCATAATTAAGACAATAATCATTGTTCAAGAAAAGATATTAATAAAGTATTGTCCATTTTAGACACAAGTTTGCCAGAAATAATTTTGTTTAATTTAGTATTAATTTAATTTCTCATTTATTGCAGGAACTCTTAGAGAGAGAGGGGAGGGAGAGAGAGAAAGAGAGAAAGAGAGAGACAGACAGAGAGAGAGAGAGAGAGAGAGAGCCATATAATACATTTCAGCCTAAAGGACTTTTCAGATAAAATGTAACCATTCTGATTGAAAAAAATTATGGTGTGCTTAAAAAATTATAATTCTTTGTTAATATTTCACAATATTCCTGTAACTAACTAACCATTCTATTCCTCCAAGACGGTTTCCCTTGAGGAAGCAGGGAGACTTCTCCCCAAATTCATTTTTCATTAATTTCTACCTCTTCTAACTCCATTTTGTTTTTTCTTGGTGGAGATACTGGAGTAGTTTGACATTTTCTTTCAGATGAGGAACTGAGGCAGGCAAGGTTAAGTGACTTGCCCAGGGGTCACTCTGTAAGCTTGTGTTTTCAGCTAGATTTCAACTAAAAAAGATGAGTCTTCATGACTTCAGGGTTCGTCCTCTCTCCACTGCTTCATCTATCTGGCCCAAAATCTGTATCTAAAATATTTTATTAATAGGAGGCTACAAAGGGACTTTCCTTTCAAAAGAAGGAATTTCCCTTGGTTGAGTTTTATGCTACTACTTTCAGAAGATAACAAAGAGGAAATTGCCTTAAATGAGCTAGTATAACATACATTTCTAGAAATTTGTACAAAAATCATCTTATGTTCACTAGTGATTCTCTTTGCTTACTCTTTGTTCTGAGTTTGGTTACGATCCTTAGTCCCTTTTCCTAAAGAAAGACTTTTTTTAAGTCCTGATCTAGTATATCTTCAGAAAGGGATAGCTATACAAGGTCCTTTATTAAATGAGAGAAATATGATTTTCTAGTATTTTAGGTTTTGCAGTTTTTTTTAATATGCTTCCATAGCATGCTTTATCCTCTTTTCTGCCATGTCCATTCCCTAAGAAAATACATAGATCTTTTTTTTAATTACTAAGAGTCTCATCCAAAAATCTTTTCCTAGGTTTTAATGGAACCATAACAATGCTATCTCTAAAGAAAGGCATCTAAAAGTAACTCAGAAATTATTGTAAAAACTTCCTCAATTTTTACTTAATGATGGATTTTTTCAATGACCATTATGAACAGTTTCAAAAAGCATACATTTCCTCATTTTATTATTTTTGCAATACTAATGATCAGCGAAGTATTCAAACAAGTTTATTTGCCTTGTTATATTTTTTTAATTAATCTTGCTTAATTTTGATAATGGGTAGAATACATCTTCTTGGAAATCAGCCTTGAATGTGACATTTTGCTGTGTTGTAAAGTCCAGCACAAGCAGATTCTCAAAAGAATGCTACTGTGAATAGCTTTTAAAATTCAGATTACACAGTAATAGTGAACACTCTGTTTATTCAATTACAAATCATGATTCAGTACAATATTCACAATATAATATTCTCAATATTACATCTTATTACAGAAAGTCACAATATTTAGAACAAGGAACAAAAGAAGAATCACCTGGTTTCCCTAAGTGAGAAACCAGCTTAGCACTTAAAGATTCAATCAATCAATTAACAAAAGGAGAATCACCTGGTTTCCCTAAGGGGGAAACCCTTTTTGCTTAAAAATTCAATCAACAATTCACAATATATCAATCTTCCACTGATGGGGCAACCATTAACTTAATCTGTCACTCATCTAGCAGTCAGCCACTAAGCTCGATTCCCAATTACTAAATATCATTAGTCCCTCATGCAATCATTAAAAAACACACAAACTCTCCACCCCTTGATTTCCAGCAAACCTCAGTTTAGTCCAAGGGGAGGCCCTCCCTTCATCTTGACTCTGGGAGGTCTCTCTGATTCCCTGGATCCCCTTCCATGGTTCCAGCTCCATCCTGAATCTGCCAAACAATCACCTAGATTCAGAAGCAGATAGCTGCCAGGTTCTAGTCTAGTCCTCAGAGGTAGACAGCTCCCAGGTCCTTGTGCAGTCTTCAGGGCAATCCCTGGCACACAATGAAGTTCACAGGGTTCAGCATATCTCAAACTCTTCACCACTTCTCTTGCCTGGAACTCAAGGATCAGTCAGGCCATGAATAAAGTCTTATCCAGTTCATGTTTCAGTTAGCTTCCAGATCTCTCTCTCTCTCTCTCTGTCTCTCTCTCT
>CM053601.1:99242092-99261922 GCA_028646575.1 Pseudocheirus occidentalis | reverse complement strand
TGCCATGAGTTCAATATTAATGAATTATCAATAGAGTACATCCAGAAAAAGGAAACAGGAAGTTCACCAATTTGTATGTGAGGCTGCTCCAGAAAGTGCTAAATTAAATGTTGTGACCAGAGGCTCACAGAAAACTAGCCCTGTATTTTTCCCCAAGAGCAATAGGTAACCATTACAGGAATTGATAAAAATTGATTGTGATGCATTATGTAATCCTTTCAAAAGAGTTTAATTTCTTTGAAATATTTCTGCAAATATTTCTGCAAATATCAAAAATTGTTGATAAGGACTATAAGACTAACTGTAAAATACCTGCATTCATCACATTAAAGAAGGGTTTGCTTTAGTTTATACATACAGACACATATCCTAATCTTATACATATGATGCCCTTGCTTCAACTATGCACAGTAGAATTTCAAGTTTGGTCATAGGACCATTAAATCAGAGATTTAGAGAAGGAAAGCTCTTCAGAAATCATTCAGTATAACCACCTTATTTTACTGATGAATAACTTGAGATTTGGGGCAGCTAATCAGGTTGCTGAAGGTTAAACAGACAGTGCCACAGGTGGACTTTGACTCTAGAGCCAGTACTCTTTCCTCTGTACACAATCATTATATGTGATACCACTAAAGGGTATCAAGATATAGCTGAAATATATCTTCAGTTTGGGGTCTGCTAGCTAAAATCAACATGGTGACCAATGCAACTTGTCATATTTTCCCTAGTAGTTAGAGAATGTTAGTGATGATCATGCTAAATGTCTTGTTAAAACAAAACAAAACAAAATCTCAATCTCATGGTAAAATAGGATGAATATATTACCTATAAGTAAAATTTGCCCCCTTATCCACTTCAAAATTAATTTTATTTATGAATCACAAAAATAGCTTGATTCACATATTATTTTCTACATCCATAGGGCAACAAATCCAATTATTATTTGGAGGCTAATATTATATTTTCCTTCTGCTATGCAAATGAAGAAAATTATATGATTCAAGAGAATTTACAAAATGAAGTAAAATCTTTAAATAACTATGCATATAAAATTATTTCTAATAACTTCAGTTACTAGAAAATCAGATTTAGTAACATTGGTTTATATCAATTCTTCCTGAAGATTTATGGAAATAGTTCCTTAACCATGCAAAATTAGACAAGCATTTACCCTCCATTTTGTATTCCCTTTTAATGCTACATTTAATAGAAAATTACATGGCCCTGTACTTTACTGCCTTTTAGGGCTGGTGTTAAGATATTTTTGGTATATATATTTTTTTAGAAACAAAAACACAGATATCCCACAGATAACCTGTCCAAATTGCATATATTTCAAGGTAGCTGTATCTTCTTACTAATATAAATACCTGCCAGCCTTGGGACTATAACAGCTCTGCTGGGTATCGATATAATTATCACACACCCAGAACATTAATTAAACCTCTTATATTCGCTGCACAGCAGTTGGTAGTTGAGAATAAAGGTTTTAATCACAGTTGACATTTTTTTCTTACTTGCTGTTAGATGCAACCATCTTCCTGAACAGCAGCTTCATTTATGGTACCAGTAGTATGGAAGCCAGGAATATAGTTCTTATAGGACAACTTAATGAGCAAAATAGGTTTTCAAGGATATTATTTAAGTTTGGCAATTTTCTAAAAACTTATTAGCTTCCTTCCCTCCAGGAAAACCCTAAAAAAGTTAGGCTAAACATTTCAATCTCTTTTACCTCTCCAGATAGTATTCACCTTTAAAAGTCTAATTAAACTTCCAATTTGTCCATTTGGCTTTTTCCAGCACCCCCAGCCCAATCTGATCTCTTAACAACACACTATCAAGTGGAACCATACTGTAGTGGATAGAGAGCTGTATTTGGAGTAAGGAAGCTCTCTGATGAAGTCTTATTATCACTTAAGCACCTTGGGCAAGCCATATCACCCAATAGCTCTCTGTTTCTTTACCTATACAAAGATTTCAGATTTGAGGATTTTTAGGATCCCTTCCTGCTTGAAATCTAAAATGTTAATAATTTATGCCTGTCATATCCATTTTAATACTCAACTATTTAAAATACTCTTTTGCATTATTTCTTAACTATTTTTCCAATGGACAAAGCAAATTTAGTGTGAATTAAAATAAATAGATACTAATGTGTTAATATACTTTTTATTGTAAGATTCTTTTGGAATTTCAACATGACATCATCATGTCAATCAGCCCCTTCATATTTAATGCCATCAAGATTCCTAAAATCAGAGCAATTATAATAAGTGTGGAAGCTAAATTTTGATTATAATAAATCTAAAATGCTTATTAATATTCAAACCAAAGTGCTAAATTGATTTTTTTCTTTATTGATTGTCTTCCATTTGCATTTTAACATCATTAGATCTGGGTCTAGTTATGGTAGGCTAAGGAGAAATTAATGATGTATTTGGAGAAAGTAACAAAAATTGGACATGAGGGATGTGGAAAAGCCACCACTGTATTCATGCACACACACATATATACACACATGCACATACTCACACACATATGTAAATATATGCCTGTATACATACATATATCTATCAATAGCCTTGATTCAATACTTTATCCTGGACTAGAGGCCACTCTGTGTTCTCAAAATAATGCCAAAGGTATGTCCTAAAAAACTAGAAAGGATTTGCCTATGGGTCCAGTGAGGAATGCTGATCCTGCAATAGGAGGAAGTCCAGTCAAGTTTAGAGAAGTTTACAATAGTGTAAGGTAATGGGATTTGAAGATCTTTTCTGGCCCATATTGGCAAGCAAACAGGTACTTAGAACTTTGTTTCAACTTAACACTATTGCTATTTATCTACTTAGCACCTTGTTTCAGTTCATGATTGTATCAAGTATTAAGATCCAGAACTTGTGAATCTGACAGTGGGATGAACTTGATAATGTAACAGGAAGGGGCAGAACAATGAGGAGTAAATACCATGTATAAGGAAAAGCCCAAGCTAGAGAACCAGAACGACTAGGAGTGAGCAGTGTGGAGACTGAACAGCTACTGCTAGAGAGAGGGTAAAACATGAGAAATAGAAGGGACATTTGGGAAAACACAGACTGAACTTCATGCTTTATTGATGAGGAAACTGAGGCCTAAGGAGGTGAAGTGACTTGCCAAAGTACAATAATTAATATATGATTTATCTATAAATGAAACTTAACCTCAGTCCTCCAGATTTTCCCTAGTCTAACCCCTTTGATAAAAGAGACTTTCCGTAATTCATCTCCTTCATGCCTTTCTGTTCTTATAGTCAGCTAGGTGGTAGAGTAATAGAATTCTGGTCCTGGAGTCAGGAAGATATCTGGCCTCAGACTCTAATTAGCTGTGTAACCCTGAACAAGTCACTTAACCTCTATTTGCCTCAGTTTCTTCATCTGTAAAAATGGGGTTAATAACAGCATTTACCTTCTAGAATTGATGTGAGGGTCAAATGAGATACTTGTAATGTACTTAGAACTGTGCCTGTGTCTTCCTAAGTGTTGTATAAAGACTAGCAATTGTAATTATTATCCCCACTCAAAGTTTCACAGCCATTGATGTGAAGCTAGTTGTATACAAGGAATTTCTGTAAAAAAAAAACAGAAGAAATGTTTGACAGCTTAGACAAACATAGTAAACATTTATTTGCATTAATTTTGTTGTTGTCATCGATGCTGCTCTAGACCCCTGTGGACAACAAAATGAAGTAGCTGAAGATGTTCTTGAAAAGCATAACAGGTTATGTTCATTATCTTTGTATAGATGTAGGTTAAAAATAGCCTTTGATATTTTTAAAAAATATTTATACACATGATACATAAGGCTACTAACATAAAAACTGAATTGTATTCAACTACAGATATCCACCATCCATTTAAACCTGTTTTACAGTTGTCCATTACCCATATCAGTACACAATTCATAATTAGATGAAATTGTCATGTTGAGCATCTCCATACATATGCACACTCATCCCTCTATATAGAAAGAATGAGAGAGCAAGAAAGAGTACCTGTGATGTATGGAATACTCATCTGAGTACCATGGGATTTAAGGAAATGAGGACAAGTTTAGGAAATGGAGTTGCTAAGAAAATAGGTGTAGATCTTGCTCTCAAAAAATTATAATCTAATCGAAAAGACAAAGCATAATACATGAAATGGCATTAAGAACTACATAAAGTTGATCTAATTCACCAAATATTTCTCAGGTGCCTACCAAAAATAATTCACTCCACATATTAATACACAAACACATATGCACACACATGGGGGGGAGAAGGGGATCTGTTGGTAAAATTTTAATACCTACATCTCCAAAAAAAGATGCACAAAAGAATTTTAAATTTAATCTGCACTATCAACATTTTATCCATCACTTTCTTAAGGCTAGACAAACAACAAAACAATAAATCAAGACATGATTTCTAATGTTTACTGATTTCTGATGCATACAATTCTCACTCTGAAAATTCAACAATCAGCTCTTGAGAGCTGAATTCAAGCAAAGTCTAATACAATTCTAGCTGTATTTGATGAAAGTTGCTCAGAAATTCATATCTTAAAACTCATTCCTATACCACCTGTATTATTTCTGTCCTAAGTCATCAAATTTCAAGAACCAAATGTGACATTGGAACACATCTCCTTTATTTATAGAGATATTTTAAAAGCACAAATGGCTGCATTATTTTGGGAGAACATTGTGAGGACTAAGTAAAAATGAGAAACACATTGTCATGATGTGTTTTCTAAGTTAAACATCTCTGAGAAGACCTCAAAGTGAAGACAAAATTGAATTCAAATTTGTGGCACGACAGTTTAGGAAGGCCATCAATTAGCTGTAGAGCATTGAAAATATCAACTTAGATGATAAAGAGCTTCAAGTTCATGCCATATGGTGATTATTTGAAAGAAACCAGGATTATTTATGACAAAAAGAAGACTTGAAGGAGTATGATGGTCATCTTCAAATTTCAGAAGAGATTTTATTTGAAAGGTGAATTAAATTTATTCTCCTTTTCTCCAGTTCCAGAAATAGTAGCATTCAATGGAAGTTACAAAGTGCCAAATTTTATCTTCACTTAAGTAACAACTTCTGAACAATTAAAGCTATCTTGAAGTGAAAAGGTCTGCATTAGTTAACAGTAGGTTCCTCTTCATTGGAGATCTTCAAGAAAATAGTAGATAATCACTTGGCAGGTATATAATGCAGAGATTTATTTTTCATGTATATTCTGAAGTGATTTCTAGCTTATAAATTCTGAGAATGGTATAAAAGTAGGGCATATATTTTCTCTCCTTTTTCCTCCTCTTGTTAATGCCTACGTGTTTTTTTCTTCATAATATCATTTGTTCACTTTTGTCTCATTGTCAACAACTAATGAATGTCCACTATTTGCATTGTGCATTGTTGAGAGGTAATGACAAATTAGATAGGAGGGGAAAAGAAATCAAACAAAAATAAAACCCAAACCACTCTGATGTGTTCAGTGTTCATGGTGGTGCGAAAACAAGGTCAACACTAATTGAAATACAGGTCCAAGAGTACAAACAGGTCTAAATATTCATATTAAATTTAGTTATACCATCCTATAAATGCTACATGATATGAGTGGGACAAATTTTGTTTAGTGTTTCAAAATGATTTTTTCATGAATTCGCTAGCTATTTCTTCAATTATTTTAATAACCCAGATGTTGTTGTAGGTCTACTTCCTATTATGCCACTTTTTTTCACTACTCAGTGAAAGACAGTGCCTCTATTTGACTTTAGAGCAATTGATAGCAAACTGACTGATGCCAGAAACTTTCTACTAAAGGATCAAGGTACAATTTCACAGTGTTAAATTTTGAGCTTGCTTTCTCCCTGTCTTAAAAACATGTAACAATAGATAATGTACATAAATGATTCAGTCTGGTAAAGTTTCATTGAAAGAAGTTAGATTTAATGCCTTGTGTTATCTGGAAGGAAGATGATTTCATGGAGGTGGGATAGATAAATAGACTTTTCTTGGCATTTATGATAACTTTGGCAAGGACTTGAGAAAAGCTGATAAAATACATAGATGAGAGTTGGTGAAAAATTTGGCTTAGTAATCATATGTGAATGACAAGGGGAAGATAAGGTTTGTAAGTTAGGAAAGTAGTATTTAATAAAATAGTGCATTTTAAGTGCTTAGCAAATCTTAAATCCTTCTATAAATGTCTATTATTGCTTCCCTTGAAATTTCAGTTGAAGAGGCACATCCTATGTGAAAATCTTTCAGTACCATCCCATTAAGTTACATTGTATCTATTCTCTATGGATACAATTTAATAAAATTTTCCATTTATACAATTTGCACTCTATTATATGCAGAGATGACATTTTTCTCTAATAGAAAGTAAACTCCATGAGGACAGGGATAGGTTTTTTAAAAATATTTTTGGTAATTATACGCTCAGTGCCTAACAGAGGGTAAACATATCACATGACTTTTCAAAAATATCTAAAATAATAAAAGAATAGCTTTGTTGCACCGTGGTTAGAGCACTGGACCTGAAGTCAGAAAGACCAGAGATTAAATAGGATCTTAGGTGCTTGTCAACTCTGTGAACCTGGAAAAGTCATTTAACCCCCTTTCTGCATAAAACAAACAAACAAAAAAAACTGGAGAAGGAAATGACAAACCACTCCAGTATCTTTGCCAAGAAAACCCTGTGTAAAGTTGATCCACAGAGTCAAAAAAACTTTTCCTGATTTCAAGTCTGGCCTTAGACACTTACTAGCTATGTGGTACTGGCCAAGTCATTTAACCCTGTTTGCCTAAATTACTTCATCTGTAAAATGACCTGGAAAAGGAAATGGCAAACCATCCTAGTATCTTTGCCAAGAAAACTCCAAACGGGCTCATGGAGAGTCAAACATGAATAAAAATGAATGAAATAAAATGATAAAGCATTTTTATGTAAAAAATATGCCTTATCTTTTAAAATCAATAAATAATTATTAATTTGTTTCTATTATTGCTGCTGCTACTACTGTTATTAATGAAATCAACCATGATGATAGCAATATTGAAGCTAAATTTGGTGACTACATACAATATTATACTGTAAGAAGAAAAAAAATAAAGAAAGAAGGAGATGGTTGTAGCACTAAAGGAAAAATATGACTAGAGACTGAACAAAAGCTGCTACTTGGGGGAATATTGTAGGGATTTGAGATTCATTTAAAGAGTAGGGTAAATGACTTTCTAATCCTATGATTTTGAAAGTCTGAATATACTAAGACAATATAAAGTTTGGTTTTGACAATATTGGGCAATGTTGAATTATTTGGAAAAACTCTATGAGCAGTAAGATGTGTCAGACTCAAAAGTGGGAGGGAAATGAGCACTTGTTCAAATATTTAAGTATAGAGTCAGTGCACTTTAGAATTTTGAACTAAAAAGAACTTTAGAAATTATCTAATCCAATCTCTTTAAGTAGATTCAAATTTTTTGTGACAATTAATCAAACAATTTGTCCATAGTCACTTTGTAGTGTGATAGTGTGATAGAAATCCTGTGACATACACTAAAATACTCATTCTAATTCTGAAAAGGAAGGAAGGAAGGGAGGAGAGAGAGAGAGAGAGAGAGAGAGAGAGAGAGAGAGAGAGAGAGAGAGAGAGAGAGAGAGAGAGAGAGAGAGAGAGAGAGAGAGAGAGAGAGAGAAAGCCTTAAATGTCAGGCTGCAGAATTTATTTTTTTGGAAGGAAAGCAAGAAAATGACAGGATCAATTTGACAGTTTAGGAAGATGAATCTGGCATCCGTGTGGAGGATGGAATAGATCAGGGAGAAACAATAGAGACCATTTATGAGTCTATTGCAATATGCCAGATATGTGGTTGTAAGGAACCCATTTACCTGCTTCCACATCCATAAAAAACACAGGGGGAAAGTCTGCAGCTGACAAAAGGGAAACCAAGCTGTTATAACATTGCTCGGCTTAATACTACAAGGGTCATGCTAGTTCTTAACATTAGTGAATACTAACCTAGGGTAACAGCTCTCTGGGGAACTTGCACATGCAGACTCTAGGCTATTATGACTGAAAGAAAGATTTTTTTTAAAAGCAAATTTGCCAAACTTTATTTTCATGATTCTTAAGACCAAACATAGCATTTATAAAAACAGCCTATATGAGTATGCATTCACTACCCTTTACAACAATTTACAGAGTATCATACAGCCCTCCATACATGTTTGAGTAATGGTTCATGTGAAGCTCTCATGAAATTGAATAAATATGACTCCTAACATAAAATCTTTTATGTTAGAACTTTTTTTGTTCTTTGAACTGCACATCTAAAAATATCCATTTGTTGCTGATATACATGGTCTAAGTTATAGAAACAACAAAATACGTGCTTACCAGGAGTAATGGTCCATTGATGTTTGTAAAACAATATTTTGTACACATACATATTTCTTCATAAATGCACTTTGATTTATTTCATCAAATGTTTCCCAATTATGTGAAAAATAATAATCTTTTTTTTTAATTTTGGGTTCCAAATTTTCTTTCTCCTGCTGTTCTCTTTGAGAAAATCAAACAATGTGTCATCAATTATACATATATAGTCATGAAAAACATTTCATATTAGTCACATTGTAAAAAAAATACACACAAAAATAAGAAAAATAAAGCAAAAAGAGCATGGTGTAATCTGCCCTTGGAGTTCATCAATTCTTCCTCTGAAGGTAGATAGCATTTTTCATCACAGATCCTTTGCAATTGTCTTGTTCAGAGTAGCGAAATGTTTCCAAGTTGGTCATTGTTCCAATATTGCTGTTCATCTGTACATTGTTGTCCTGGTTCTGTTCATTTCATTTTACATTAGTCCATGTGTCTCCAGTTTTTTTTCCTGAAACCACACTGCTCATCATTTCTCATATTGTGACTATTCCATAAGAGTCATACATCAAAAGTTGTTCAGCCATTTCCCAAATGATAGGTATATCTTTGATTTGCAATTCTTTGTCTTCATAAAATGAGCTGCTATAAATATTTTATTGCAAATAGACCTTTTTCCCTTTTCTTTGATGTTTTTTGGGATACAGCCATACCTTTGGTATTGCTGGGTCAAGGGGTGTACACAGTTTTATGATCCTTTGGGCATAATTCCAAATTATTCTCCAGAATAATTGGATTAGTTCACAATTCTACCAAGAATGCATTAGGCATGCATAGACATTTTCAGAGACACATCAAGCCCGCCACATACAACATTAAAAAATCATTAATTACTTTGAAACAATCTTTTAGTATGTCCTCTGTGTTCTGTAAGTATCTTCACTTATCTTTCTACCATGTTGGAACATTTGCATGATAATTCTCTCTCTGTTGCTTGAATGTCAGCTATCTGGGCCACCTACTCCCCCCTTGAAGTCACAGTGCTCCATGCTTGACATCACAATCATCTCTACATAAGCCAAAGTTAATGTCACAAGCAAAGGATTATGACTTCAATTGAAAACATTCAAAACATACACACAGCAGGAACAGGTGAAATGGAAGAAACAAACATCTTGTTTTATGCAAATGTCCCAATTAATGAAAAATAAGCATGGAGAAATATTTTTAGTTGTGTGTCAGCAAAATTAGCTCCTGACAGAATACTTCTCAGTTTTCCATGAGGCTTCAGTAGGCTCCATCTTTAGTCTAGTTAAACCTGGTTTATTCACTGACAATTCTACCAGATGTCTGTTTAGCCTGCTGTTTATGTTTAGCAGTCTGTCCCAGTTCTATCATTTTTAATTATCTCGAGGCCCTGTGCTCTGATTCTGATAGAAGCAGTAAGTTATACTTGGCATTCATTAATAGTTGTTGAAAAAAGTAACAGGACAACAGATGGGCATGGGATGCTTTGGCAGCTTACATTGGGGTTCCAAATGTACCTTAAAAACATCTTTGCCTAGCTATGTTAATGTACTGTATTCTTCTAGGATTCTCTTCACCCTCCTGAGCTGTAAAACTATAATACCAGAAAGTACAATTTGAATGAAAGTGTCCTGCCATTTTTATCATGAAGTTTTTCTGATAAGGTTATTTATTTATATCAGTACTAAATTTGCTGGATTGACTGACAATGATTTACACTATTTGAAAGAGGTGGCATTTATGGCAACTGACAATATTCCTTTTTTCCTATGCCAAATAAGGGTCCTTTACACTCTATATCAATGAGGGATTTTTCCCCATATTTATTAGGCTAAGTTCAAGCTGACATCACTTAACCTGAGGTTACATATGGAGCTCCCAATGCATAAAAGATACATCATATTTAAGAAAGTTCCAGGATATAAAAGAACCATGAATTATGTAGTAGGAGGTAAGAACTTCATAGATCTTGGGATCTTTCCACTTTGGAGTAGAGGTCTGTTAGGTCATTAAGGGGACTCTGCTTCAAATATTTGAGCAGTAATTTTCATCCTGAAATGTGTAATATTCAGGACACCAATCTAATGTCATTACATGGATGATTGCTTTTAAATTTCATGGAACTTTGGTTGCCATAAGGTGTCTGTGTAGTAGGGAGAAGAAAGCCTGATTTGTGGAGAATGCTGACAAACACTAAGAACATGGCACCCTGGCTAACATGCTTCTTTACCATCTACCATCAAACATTATTTCAGGCAGAAGTGGCAGAGTTGTAAGAAATGTTAGAAATCTGACACTGCTCTCCAGAAATAATTTTGTCAGTCCTAGTCATAGCATAGAAGGAAATGTTCTCATAATTTTCTTTACTAGTTATAACTTCAAATGTGAATTAACAACTTCAACAAATGTTTATAATCAGATTTACAAATATATGAGAGTTGGAATATTTCAGTAGTAATGACTACATATATATGTGTGTGTGCATGTATATATGTGTACATGTGCATGATAAACAAATGCATCCATGTCTATATGAATTGCACTGGATAATTGAGAATTAAAGTGTTGGTTAACCATATGTGTATGTGTAAGCTTTTAGTGGGAAGCTATAAAGTTGTAGCTGTCTAATAAATAATTAACTGAGTGTCCCTCAGTCAAGGGTGTGCATGTGGGCATATGTATATACATACACATACATCTATATACATATGAATGAATGAATACACACAGACACAGACACAGACACACAGACACACATACAGACACACAGACACACACTCACACACAGACACACAGACACACAGACACACACACACATATATATATATATATATATACATACATACATACAGAGAGAGAGAGAGCGAGAGAGAGAGAGAGAGAGAGAGAGAGAGAGAGAGAGAGAGAGAGAGAGAGAGTTTGTGACTATGTTAGGTCCATAATAAAATCAGATTACGTATTTATTTAAAAAGTTACAAAATTTTTAAGTGACTGAAATTATACTCTTGACATCATGCTTCTTCAAAATGGTATATCTTCTATCATCTATCTGTCTATCAATCTATATACACACATACATATACACATGCACACACATATAAAATACATTTCTCCATTTTTATGTACACGCATGTGTGTATAAGTAGTTAAAATCATAAAAAGATAATGAGATGTATATTAAATTTATATAAGACTTTCACTAGAAAATATAGCAGTGATTTCAGGTTTGCACTTGGCCTTCACAATTGATTTTTCTTTTTAATTTATAAACAGGCAACAGGGCATAGTGGGGAGAGGGCTGACTAGGAATCGAGTTTAGTTCTTGTCTTGGGCACATGGTGTCATTACAATGGGCTAGTGCTTGTACTCTCAGTATCCCTAGGCAAGTCTCTAAAGCTGGAAGATGATTTGTATATTTGTATTTAGGGAAGAAATTTTAATCCTAGTTTTCTACATAGACGACATTATAGGTGAAGACCAAAAAGAGAGAAATAATTGCAATTTATGTATATTCCATTCATGCTTCTGAGCCTAACCAAAGGCTTTCATCATGAAATGCAATTTAACAGAATGGTTGAACTATAACCTTTAGTTAGTTGTACTCATTTTTTGTCGCTAACTTAAACAGAATTTGGTTCCATACAAAGTTGATGTCTTCTCATTTGGCAAAGATTGTCCCTTGATCTGAGTTATTTAATTCCATGCCATTCTGACTGACAGTTCAGTCATCATGTTCTGCAAATAAGACATAATGAAATTGAAACACACAGGCAGACATGCATACTTTATCAAAAATCAAAGATTAAAATTATGTATTTATGTGCCTCTTAATATTTGGGTTTATGAAATTGCTTTGGACTGATTTATGAATATTAGTCAGCTATTTTAGCTTCTCATCTGATTTGACTTCAAAATAAAGATGGAGCAATTATCAAATATAAATTATAATATTGGTACTGGTAATTATTCTATATGAGGGAGCTGATGCTAAGCACCTTGGTATTTCTAGATTACAATGAAACACCCAGGCTTAGCATCATTTTTAAGACTTGAGGTAACAGCAAAACATATCTTTACTGAGAACTTAGCAAAGTAAAGAAAAGAATAGAGAAAGAATTTCACTGGAGATGGTGGTGTAGAAGCAATAAGATTCCACAGCTCCCACATAGCCACCTCAAATACCCATAAAATATGACTCTAAACAAATTTTAGGGATCCCAAAGTCACAAAAATACAGAAAAACATATCTCTCACTGAAGGCAGCTTGGGAGGAAGGGTTCATTGCAACATGCTAAGAGCCAAAACCAGCCAAGCCTGAAACCGCAGCTTGGCCCAGGAGTGGCCAGGATGAGCCACAGCTGGAGCCTTCTGAAGAGTGGATCAGTGGCAGCTGTGGCAGTTTCAAGAATTATTAAGCCATATGAAACAAGGACTAAGGGAAAGGTCAGTGAAGCTCAGCTAAAGTTGTGGGAGAAGAGTGGTCTGGCCAAATTGCTTTCAAGGCAAGGAAGCAACAGAAATGATAGCTATGCAATGGCTTCTGAGTGGCTGCTTCAGGGCTCCTGGCCTGCAAACCACAGGGGGGCCAAGCAATCATTCAGAGGTTAAGTTCTTTGTGTTGATCAGCCTGTCTCTGGACTGTGGTCTTGGATTTTGGTCCTGGTTTCAGTGAGCTAAAGCTGGTGGTGGCTGCAAAAACAAAAACAAAAACAAACAACAACAACTAAAAAAAAAATAACAAAAACGGTTGCCTCCCAATAGCTCCAGCACCTGCAAAAACTCCAGCAGTTTTGGACAGAGCTTTCCCCTCTGGAAGCAGAGTTCCACAGAGCTAAAAAATCAAGTAATTAATTGAATGGCAACATGAACAGGCAAAGGAAGCAAAGTAAGAACAGCAACCAAACTTTTGATTCCTTCTTTGGGGACACAAAAAGATCAGAGCATGGAACAGGAGGAAGACAGCACAGTCAGAACTTTCACACCAAAAGGTTCCAAGAAACATGAAGGATGCCTACAAGCCATAGATCAGCATAAGAAGGATTTTGAAAACAAAAAAAGAGAAGTGGAGGAAAAATTGGGAAGAGAAATGAGAATGATGCAAGAGAATCATGAAAAGAGAGTCAACAATGTGACTAAAGAAAATAACACCTTAAAAAATAAACTCAAATGGCAAAAGAGCCCCAAAAAGCCAATGAGGAGAAGAATATCTTAAAAGTCAAATTTGCCAGATGGAAAAAGAATCTCAAAAGCTCACTGAGGAGGATAATTCCTTCAGAATTAGAGTGGAGCAAATGGAAACAAAGGAATTTATGAGAAATCAAGATACTGTTAAACAGATCCAAACAAATGAAAAAAAATAGAAGGCAATGTGAAATATCTCCTTGATAAAACCACTGACCTGGAAAATAGATAAAGGACAGACAATTTAAAAATTATTGGACTATCTAAAAGCCATGATCAATAAAAGAACCTAGAAAGCATCCTTCAAGAAATTCTCAAGGAAAACTGTCACAATATTTTAGAACCAGAGAGCAAAATAGAACTTGAAAGAATTCAATGATCACCTTTTGAAAAAGATCCCCAAAAGAAAACTCCTAGGAATGTTATAGCCATGTTCTAGATTCCCCAGATCAAGAAGAAAATATTACAAGCTGCCAAGAAGAAACAGTTTTAATACTGTGGAAATACAATTAGGATAACCTAGAATCTAGCAGCATCTACATTAAGGGATCAAAGGTCTGGAATCTGATATTCTTGAGATCAAGGGAGCTAGGATTAAAACCAAGAATCACCTACCCAGCAAAATTGAGTATAATATTTCAGGGGAAAATATGGTCATTCAGTGAAGTGGAGGTCTTTCTAGCACACTTGCTGAAAAAAAAAACAACTGAAAAGAAAAGTTGATACTCAATACAAGAAGCATGAGAAGGTAAACATGGAAAAGAAATCATAAGGAGCTTATCAAAACTGAACTACTTACATGCCAACATTTAAAAACGATAATTGTAACTTATAAAACTTTTCCCAGTGTGAGAATAGGTGAAGAGAATACAAATGTATATATACATACACATACAGATATGTGTATATAGGAGGGCTTATATATGCATACAAACACATACATATCTGAGTATGCATATATATGAGTACATAGAGGGCACAGGATCAGTTGAATATGAAGGGACGATACTCTAAAAGTTGAAATTCTGAAGTGGGATAGGATTAGAATGACAGGAGACAGGGAGAAACAGAATGGGATTAATCATCTCACATAGAAGACACAAGGGATAATTTTTACAATGGATCAGAAGAACAGGAAGGCAAAAGGGAAAAGGTCAACCTTGCTCTCCTTGAATTCAGCTTAGGGAAAGAATGATATGAACTCTAAACTGGGTATTTTGCCACACAGGAGAGTAGGGGGATGAGGATGAGAGGCTGGATGATGGAGGGGAGGGCAGAGTGGGAGGGAGGGTTGCTGGAAGTATACACTTCAGTAAAGGGACAGGGACAGGGTACAGAATAGGACAAGGGGGGGGTTGGTTTGGATGGGAAGGATGGACATATAAGCAGTCTCTCACAATATGCCCCCCTGTGGAGTTGTTTTGCATAATTGAACATGTGCAGCTTTTATTGAATTGTTTGTCCTTCCAGTGGGGGTGGGTGATGAGGAAGGAAGGAAAAGAATGTAGAATTTAAAGTTCTATAATCAAATGTTAAACATATATATGTATGGATATTGATTATTATTGTTATTATTAATATTGTTATTGTTCTTCTTATTATTATTATTATTATCATTAACTACATCCAACTGGGAAGTAAAATATACAGGTACTGTGGTAGGGAGATCCATCCTGCCCTACCAAAAAGTCAGAGAAGTGAGGGGGAGGACATAGGAGAGAGAAGATTGGGGGAGGGGTTATACAGTGGGATAGGGCTGTTTTGAGGTGATGGGTAGGGGAAGGATGGGGAGAAAATTTGTAACTCAAAATCTCATGGAAATGAATGCTGTAAACCAGAAAAAATTAATATTTAAAAAAAGAAATTTACTGGAATATTTGAGAACAAAAATTTTTGGTTAACTGCATTTTTGTGATTGAACTTTTAGCAGACCTATAAAGTTGTGGTTGCATAATAAGTAACCAATTAAGTGAATCTCAGTGAAACATTGTATTTTAGCCTAGGTGTGCATGCACACACTTACACATGACACAGACACACACACAATGTTGTTTTAGCTATTCAATTATTTCAGTTGTATCAGTCTCTCTGTTACCCTATTTGTGGTTTTCCTTGCAAAGACACTGGAATGGTTTGCCATTTTCTATTTCAACTCATTTTCTATACTAGGAAATTGAGACACACAGGGCTAAGTGACTTGCTAAGGGTCATACAAGTAGTAAATGTTGGAGGCCAACCAGAAGATAGCCACAACCAAATAGCCAACATACACTGATAAATTCATATGACTTGTCACACTAGTCTGATTATACTGGCTAGTTTTCCTAGGTCACAAATTTTTGTCAAAGTTGCTACATAAAGTGTATGTCTACGTAAGATGAAGTGAATTTGTATTTTGATAATCATTTATATGAATAGTACAGAGAAATTAATCAGAAAATTCATCCCTACTTTCACATTTGATGCTGTGGATGCTTGAGTTTCCATTTGTTACAGCCAAGTTAACTGTATAATTGCCAAAAGCAGAAACAAAAACTCCATTTCTGTGGTTAGATTCTGTAGATGCTAAACATTAAGCAGAACTGGAGGACACAGAAATTAGCATATTTGCACTTAAAAAATTCCAATGTGTGAATACCCTAGTTAAGCAAAGCTTTACATCTAGATCAGAAGTATTGTAAAACAAAAATGCTGACAAATCAAAATAATGCCTATGTCTAAGAAACAAACTGCTGCATGAACTTTATGGACTAGTCATCTAATTATAATTGATATAATTGTCTTTTTAATAATTAGGTCAAACTATTTCTGAGTCATTACAAGCCTAAATTAAGAAGCTATATAATGTTCCCGGCATTGATACAAACAATTAAAATCATCAGCAAATGAGAATATCTGGAGTGCCTCCCTATATTTTCTCAATGCCATCTCCATCCAGTTTCTGTGTTCCATATCATCTATGACAATTGTAAATACTTTCAGTGAGTACACATCTCCCTGAATGTTGACTATAATCAGGATAAGGGGGGTAACAGATGATGATCCCTCAAAGGAAAGGTGACATGCATGATGAGAAAGAGTAGGTTGAAATACATTAACAACAACAACAACAACAACAAAACAAAAGGTTATTCAGGAAATAAAGCAACATAACTATTAGAAGAGGGAAGTCAGCAATGTAGGGAAAGGTAAGGATAACTGTTAAGCAGCTCAACTGCTATCTAAATGACGTTGAGAGATGTAGAAGAAATCTATTGAAAATCTTTGCAAAATGTGAGCAGGAGTTAAATACAATGAGAAGATATAGAGGGATTATAATTTGAGTACCCACAGATCCACTGACATTTCAAAGTGTACTTGTTTAAGGAAAGTAAGACTGTGCGTAACACACTTTGAAAAATTTGCATCCCAAACATTTGTTTTAAAACTACTCCAAAATATCTTCACTTTTAAATAAGCAAATGCAAATTATCTCAAAAACAGACGTTAATTCACACCATCTTTTCCCCCCTAATTATACTCTATTGTATATTATTGAATTCTTTGCTTATCTTAAAAATATGTACATCCAAACTAATGGAATAAAGTGTTATATACACACACTATATACAAAGCTCTTGAAAGAATAAATGCAATTTGAGGTACTCTTTGAAATGAAAAAAAAAATCAGTGAATTACACTTATTCTCCCTGAACCTCTTTTTGCCCTTACCAGAAGTCAGCTTAAGTGTTAGAAAGTCAACAATCATATATGCTAGCTTTACCTGTGGATTTAACTCCAAGTAATGTGCATGCAAGGTTGCATGAACCTATTTTTTTGCCCCTAAGGAGCTAAAGCCTCTTTGTTATATTGCCTCTCTCCATTAGCATGTAAATTCCTTGATAGCAGGAACTGTCTTACTTTCCTATTTATGTCCTCAGTACTTAGTATAATATTTTTTACATGGTAAGAATTTTATAGTTTTCTTTTTTATTTATTCATATATCTGTCTATCCCACCCATTCATATATGTGCAAATCTATCTATATCTATCTATCTATCTATCTATCTATCTATCTATCTATCTATCTATCTATCATCTACACACATAAACACACATGTGCTGTATCTATATGCATCTATATGCACATATAGATGCATTTCCAAGAGAAAATTTGTGGTACACACACATATAAAACCGTTCTTTTCCCAGCATGTGATGACATTTCATCAAAAAATTTTCTGCTGTACACCCAGGGAAGTAGTTCACAGCTCTCCCTTATGCTTAACAAAATCTCTAGATCCATTTATGAACACTATAAAAGTCAAAATGCAGTACAATCAATTTAGAACAATTATTATGACATTGTTTAGAAATGCTCCTTCCAAGAAAATTAATCTATTTGTAGCTTTCCTAACACAGAGAAAGTAGAGAACAAAAACTGAGAATATAACTAACTTGTTCAACCTTTAGCATACCTAAGGAGAAAACTAAGGTCAACATATTCTGTTTTCCCAAAAGATGGCTATTTTGGCAGCAATATAGTGAGTTTATTATACATGCATTTTTCTTATCAAACCTTGATGAGACAACTCAGACCAGTAAATTTGGTTGTAGAGAATTTGAGCTATTACATGACCTGAGTGAAGGATATGCTTGTCTTCTGAAGGTTTATGCTTCAGGGTTTACATTGCTCACCATCTAGTAAAAATGTCATAATTAATAATCTTTTATAGAAGACCATTCCTCTCACTAAACAATGGGGTATACTTCTAGCCTATATAATTTAATAGAGAGTCTCAGAAGAGTTTGATGGGATAAAACCATACATAAGAAAATAAACTTCCTTGCAATTTGTTTTAATTGTTTAAGAGGGAATTTAAAAAGTTGTAACATTTGGCCTTGATGCTTGGCTATCCTTGGATCTGTTTAAAACTAGAAACAAATTTCCATGTTCTTTCAAAAATCACTTTCCAGGATGACAGGTACCAAATTTGTTATTCAAGAATTAGTCAGCTCTATTCCCATTAAGAGAAAGTAGATAATTAAATCTAATTCTGTGCTTAGGTTCACACCAAGGGAATAATACTTTAATCCTTATATTGTCCTAAGGGCAAAATGTATAAGATGTATAGTAACATAAGTTTAATGTAAAAATAAAGATGTCGAGAGAAGAAAAATGCTAAGTTGAAGGGATTTTGTAGTACAATGTTTAATAACGCTACAATCCCATATGACACTAGATAGAGAGGTGTAGGTTACAGTTAAAGATTTAAATATATTTTCATGAATCTAGAGAAAATTAGGGCTAGTTTCTAAATACTACAATTTATCTTTCTCAAGAGCAAAATTATGTCAGTTCCTTTTACTGGAATTCAAAGAAAGAGTCTAATAATTGCCCTTTATCCTCGATCCTTTTAGAACATCAGTAATCAGCCAATCTTATCTTTTTTAAAAGGGCACATCAATCTTGCTTCTACCCTTCACACTCTGATACAAAATTACTCGGGGAGAAGTGCTGGCCCCTGATTGAAGACTGTTGCTCTGCCTATGCAGATTTCGCTTAGTCCTTGTTCCTTGAGAAAGTTCTGCCAAAAGTTCCCTGGTGGTTACAAGAATTTCCCTTCTACTTTCGAAGAAACAGTGATTGTATGAAGAGGTTGATTTCATCAGGGATCGTTTATTTGAGAATTGGTGTAGTAGAGTGAGCTGGATTTGGAATGAAAAGACCTTAGTTTCAATACTGTTTCAGTTACAAACTTAACAATGAATAGAATGCTTGATCTGAATCTAGAATGACATGAGTTCAAATTCATCCTCAGCCCAGTCAGTAAAGTGTGTGTGACTCTGGGAAAGTCATTTAACCTCTGTCAATGTCTTTTTCTTTAATTGTAAAATGTGTATAATAGTATTACTTACCTTCCAGGGAAGTTGTAAAGATAAGATTAGATGATGTTTGCAAAATGCTTCACAAATCTTCAGATACATATGTCTGCATGTGTGTGTGTGTGTGTGTGTGTGTGTGTGTGTAAAGCCAATCAACAGTAGATTCCTAAAAGAATGCTACTGTCAACAGCCTTTAAGATTCAGATTCAGTATTAGTGAACACTCTGTTTATTCCATTACTAATCTAGATTCAGTACAATGTTCACAGTTTCAACAATTCACAGTATTATATACAATCTTCAGAACAAAGAAAGTCTCAATATTATATCTTATTACAGAAAGGAACAAGGAACAGGA
>CM053601.1:99210152-99241592 GCA_028646575.1 Pseudocheirus occidentalis | reverse complement strand
TTTTTTTTTTTGTTATCTTTCCCTATCACAAGTTCCTTGAGTTTAAGAACTGCGTTGCATGGCTTTATTTGTATCTACAAGTTTAATGACACTGCCAGGTACATAGCAAACACTTAGTAAGTGGTTTATCTATTCATTTATCTATCTGTCTTTACAATCCCACCTTTATCCTAGAGAGATGAATATCTCATATTTATATTTGAAAAAAAACATTAATGTGAGTGTGTTGGGGGAGGGGGCAGGCATTCAAGAGAAGTTCATTTCTTACCATTTGTTCACCATAAAATCTTGGTCAGTGTGAAAATAATGAACTTAAATGATGTTCTTATCAGTCTATTGAATATATATACTATGAATTTCAGTTATACTTACAGAGAACTCTGGCTTATATTTCATTTATTTCTAGATCAATTGTCCATGATACTGGCAAATAAAGCTATTGGTTATATTTAACCTGAAACCTGGATAAGGTTAGTGCCTGTCAGAGTCATATGGAAGCCAGTACATAAACTAGTCCCCCTTCTGGACACTGTCAAATAATGCAAACATTTTAAAATGATGCATGTGTGTTGATGGAAGGAAGAAGTGGATTAACTCTGCTTATTCAAGGGGGATCAGAGGCTCTAAAATCAATGGGCCAAATTCTACCTTTTATTTATGTGCACATAACTCCCGTTGAAGTCAAGAGGCACATAAATGAAGGTGGAAGGCTGGCCAACTCATTCTGGATATTAACATGCTTTAGCTTTGTCCTAAAATGTTCATATATTTTGTGTGACAAGAAAGGCAGCTACCCAAAGAGCTTTGAGGTATATCACAAATGACTGACAAACAGCTTCCTCCTGATCTGTTTTCCCTCTAGGCTCAGAGTATGGCAGAATGGAAGTAGTATTGCACTACACAACAGAAAACACCAATTCCAGTACCTTCTCTGCCTATTACTATGTGCTGAGCAACTTCTTCAACTTCGGTGAACTTCAATGTTCTTCACTGAACATTGCATCAATGTGTAACACACAAGAATTTTTATGTACAGGTTGGTGGACCCATTTCTCTCTGAGTTTGACTCCAATGGTATAGTGGAGAGAGTGCTAACCTTGCAATCAAAAGACTTGGGTTCAAGTCTTATCTCTAACAAATGTAAATTATGTCTTCCTGGGCAAACACTTAATTCTTCAGTGCCCCTGGAAACTTTTTTTAAAACTGAGTTGCACCTTGGACCCCTTTTCACCTTTTGTATTTAATTTTAAAGTCCATGTATTTCAAGAAAGCTGGATGCAAGATAGATGCTACATTAAAATGTACTGTCATTAAAGATGTAGTAAGGCAGTTACACACACACACACACACACACGAATGAGTTTTACAGCTCAGTTGTCACTCTGCGTTTGTAGAGGAAGTTTCCTTACAATGATTTTCCCATATTGATGAAATCTCAGGTCCAAACCAAAGGACACCGTACTGGTCTATTCTTTGGCTTGTAAACATGTTCTATGCCTTTTCTCACACCATTTCTTGCATCTGAGATCTCCTTTTATCTTTTAAGATATTAACCATGATCCAAAACACAATCAACATGCTGCAACTTCCATGACCTCGTCCCTGATCCTGAGTTAGTCATTATCTTCCCCTCCTTCAGATAATAATTTTCTTTTGAAGTTTTCTTTTCCTGTATTACTGTCTATTATAGTGGGTCTTATTTTTTAATGTGTAAATTACATTACCACTTTCTAAAAGGAAAGATTTATGAAGGCAAGTCCCATATCTTGGTCTCAGTTTTCTCATCCATAAAATGCAGAAAATTATTGCACTTACCTGACAGAGTTTTAAATGATGATTACAGCAGAAAATTCAGACCTTAAAGTACTACAAAAATGTTAACTATTATTGTTGTTATTCTTTTTATCACACTAAAATTTTATTTAAAATACTTAGCATAGTTTTCTGTTTAAAGTAAGAGTTTTAATTAAATAATTTGCTGGATTGCATTGATTCCAACACTTGCAGTGCCTATCTTCACAGGCTCTTGTGAATTTCAAATGAAATATTGTATGAAAAACACTCTGTAACCTTAAGGTGCTATGTATATGTGTCCTATTATTTATCAGTCAAAATAGTTGAGAAAAGTTACCTTCTCTCAAATGTTTTTAACATACTTTAAAGTGCTAGGGTAGGCACTCTGCAAAATATCATCAAAAACCAATTTGCCAGGTGGTCATCAGATGAAGAACAGGCCACCTGAGCCTCATGGGTAGAAGTTAAACATTCCCTAAAGAAATGAAAATTCTGATCCTCTTAGTAGAATACAGTCTTGTACAAATCGCTGTATCAAAGAACTTTTGAATGGAACATGAGAGCCCCATTTTTCACAAAGGAAGTTCAAAATGTACAATCTGTGTCACATAGAGTGATAGATTTCTTTTGGGGAAGCCCAGTGTGCTTTCATCACAAGGGAAGTAAGGTTATCAGGAAATTGCATTGGGATACTGATGATTTAATCTTTTCCCATAAGAGGCTATTTTACCACACCAGAAAGGCAAAACTCTCAGGCAACAATTTCAGCTGAGGAGGAAGATACTCTGACAAATATCCTCCATATTTAACTGACATTATTTGAAATATTTTAATCTCATTTCAAGTTTCCAGAAGACAGAGATGAAAGTGTCAGAGATTCTTCATGTGTAAATAGATGGTTTATACATAAAGAGCTTACACACATGTGCACACACACATACACACAAGATTGGGCTGGGGCAGTCTCAGGAGTTATTATTTCATAGGAGTGTAGAATGAAAAAAAAGTGGGGCATTAAGTCATGCACATTTTCGGGATAGACACAATATGAAAATAGAAGGATCAAAAATAGGAATGCTAGTAACAAAAAGAGGAAGAACATGGGATTCCACCTCAGGATACCTCGAAGGAGAGAGAATGAAGACCCTCAAAGATTTATAATAGACTTCAAATTGACTGATGTCTTCAGAAAAGGGAAGATTCAAAGGAGATGGAAATAATTAACACTCTGGCTAGATGGAAAAAGAGTCAGAGGAAAACTCTTGTAGGTTATGAAAAAGGTGCTTTAATCAGCAGAACTCATAGCATTGGGCAAGGAGGCAAAGAAGTGTGCTTAATAGTAATTGATAGGAAGAGTTTGTAAAGGTGATTATTAGAATGGGAAGATTTAAGATGAGCACAAAATTTGATTGGTTTTATTCCTGTTTTTAACTAAATGAATACCTATTGTGTGAATAAGATGGTGATAAAGCATGAGCATGCTTAGTTCTTTTCCATGATTGGAAAAATTGGAAAAATTAAATTGGACCAATTTAATAGCATATATCTGTAGCAGAAGTCTTAAACATCTTTGTGTCATAGACCACTTTGGAAATTTAGTGAAGGCTGAAGGCCACATCTCGTGAGAATATTTTCAAATGTGCAAAAAATGATCATTAATAGCTAACATTTATTATGTGCCAGGTACTGTAGTAAGAGCTTTACTATTTCTATTTCATTTGCTCCTCCCAACAACACTGAGAAGTAGGTGATATTACTATTCTATTTAATAGATGATGAAGCTAAGGTACATAGGGTTTAAGTAACTTGCCCAAAGTCAAGAGCTAGTGTCTGAAGCCAGCTTTGAACTTACATTTCTGATTGCAGTTCTGGACCTATATCTACTGCATATATTCAAATAATTTTCAAGATAATAAAAAAACAATTCATGTACCCTCTGAAATCTATCCAAGCACTCTTGGGATCTGCAGATTTTAAGTTTAAAAAATGATGTGTAGACTATATGGACCTAGAGAAATCCTCAGGCTTTATGAAAGGGCATATGCTGCTTGAGATTAGAGGAAGGTTTTTAATCTGTCCAGAGATATGAGCATTGAATTGTTTTAGCATTTGTGAATAGGATGATGGTGAAAGGAGACACTAGTCATAGGTAGGAGTCTAGAATTTTTGGAATATGTATTTAAAGATTGTATTGGGATGGCTTGAGAGAAGAAACATAGATTAAAGGCAGGCTGGATTGCTGTCAATGCCAGCACTAGAGATTTCTTTTAGTCAGTAGGCAGTGTGTTGCCACTGAATTTTTTGTTTCTTTGTTCCATTATAACAAAAGATGAAAGGGGGCAGAGTCAAGATGGCGACGTAGAAGCAGCAAAGTTTCTCATCTCCCACATAGCCACCTTAAATACCCATAAAATACAATTCTAAACAAATTTTAGGGCTCCAAAACTCACAAAAATAGAGAAAACACATTTCTTGCTGAAGGCAGATCAGCAGGTGGGGCTTATCACTGCAGGCTGGGAGTGGAAACAAGCCCAGCCTGAAACTGCAGCCTGGCCCCAGGGCAGTCAGGAGGAGCCAAAGCTGGAGCCTCCAGGAGAGTGGATCAGCCGTAGCTGTGCCAGTTTCCAGATTTATCAAGCCAGAAGAAATAAGGACTAAGTAAATGGTCAGTGGAATTCAGCTAAACTTGGGGGATAAAAGTGGTCCAACCAAACTGCCCCCAGGGCAAGGAAGCAGTAGAATTGGCAGTAGCACCAGAAATGGCAGCAGCCACACACACCCAGCTGCTTCAGATCTCCAAGCCTGTAGAGTGAAGGGAGACCAAACAATTGATCAGAGACCAAGTGCTCTTGTGTTGAGCAGCCTATATCTGGATTGTGGTCTTAGGTGGTGGTCTTGGGGTGTGTTTTCATCCAGATGCAAAAAGAATTTCAAAAGCTTTTTGAAGAGAATAATTCCTCCAAAATTAGACTGGAGCAAAGGGAAGCAAATGACTTGATGAGAAATCAAGATACCATTAAATAGATACAAAAAAATTAAAAAAAAATAGAAGACAATGTGAAATATCTCCTTAAAAAACCACTGACCTGGAAAATAGATTCAGGAGAGGCAATTGAAAAAATTATTGGACTACCTGAGAGCCATGATCAAAAAAAGAACTTAGAAAGCATCTTTCAAAATATTCTCAAGGAAAATTACCCTGATATTTTAGAACCAGGGGGCAAAATAGTACTTGAAAGAATCCACAGATAACCTCTTGAAAAAAATCTCCAAAAGAAAGCTAGAAATTTTATAGCCAGGTTCCACAATCCCCAGATGAAGGAGAAAATATTACAGGCTGCGAAGAAGAAACAATTTGAATACTGTGGAAACACAATTAGGATAACCCAGGATCTGTCAGTTTCTATATTGAGAGATCAAAGGGCCTGGAATATGATTTTCCAGAGATAAAGGGAGCAAGGATTGAAACCAAGAATCACTTACAAAGCAAACTTGAGTATAATGTTCCAGGGGACAATATGGTCATTCAGTGAGGTGGAGGGTTTTCAAACATTCTTGCTGAAAAAAACAGAACTGAACAGAAAATTTGACATTCAAACACAAGAAGCATGAGAAGGTAAATGCAGGAGAGAAATCATAAGGAATTTATCAAGGTTGAGCTATTTACATGCCAATATGGAAAACGATAATAGTAACTTATGAAAATTTTCTTAGTATCAGGATAAGTGAAGGGAATAAAAATGACTATATATGTACACCTACACATATGTCTATATAGGAGGGTATATATGCATATGAATACATATCTGAGTATGTGTGTTTATGTCTACATAGAGGGTACAGGATCAATTGAATAGGAAGGTATGATACTTTAAAAGGTGAAATTCTGAGGTGGGAGAGGACTAGAATGAGAGGAGACAGGGAGAGACAAAATGGGATTTATCTTCCCATATAGAAGAGGCAAGGGATAACTATTACAAATTTACTTGCATTTACTCTCATTGAATTTGGCTTAAAAAAGGAATGGCATAAATTCCAAACTGGGTATCTTGCCACACAGAAGAGTAGGGGGGGAATAGGGATGAAAAGCGGGATGATGGAGGGGAGGGCAAGGTCAGGAGGAAGGTTGCTGGAAGCACACACTTAAGTAAAGGGACAGGGACAGGAGAGAGAATAAAACAGGTAGTGGGGCAGGATAGAAAGGAGGGACACATAATCAGTATCTCACAATATGTCCACTGTGGAGATGTCCTGCAAAATTACACATATACAACCTGTATTGTCTTGCTTGTCCTTCTAGTGGGGGTAGATGATGAGGGAAGAACTGAAAGAATCTAGAATTTAAAGTTGTATAATCAAATGTGAAAAAAAGAAATATATATATACATATGTGAGTGTGTGTGTGTCTCTGTGTGTGTATACATATACATATACATATATGCATATATACATGTATTATTATTATTATTATCATTAACTACATTCAACTGGGAATTAAGATATACAGGCACTGTGTTGTAGGAGGACATAAAAGAGAGCAGATTGGGGGAGGGTCTTTACAGTGGAATCACTGTTTTGCCGTTGTGTGTAGGAGAAAGACGGGGAGAAAATTTGTAACTCACAATCTCATGGAAATGAATGATGTAAACAAGAAAATAAATAAAATAATTAATTATAAAAAAGATCAAAGAGGAGATGAAATAATGGAAATGAGATGAAGATGAAAAAGAAGAATACAGCTGAAGTGGAAATAGAAATAATGAAATTAACCATTTTTAATATAAGGGGAGGAAGAGGGAAAAGACAAGGATTAATACAAAGTTATGATCCAGAGTGATTGATAGAATGGTGATAAAGTTGATGGGATAATTTGCAGGACGGATTTTGTTTGTGTTTTGGTAGGGGTGAACTTCCTTTTAGACAGAAGACATTAGAGATGTCACTTTGCAGCAGACATTTGCCAATTTTGAGCTAGATCTTAGAAGGGAAATTGGGTCTAAATATAGAGAATAACAGGAATTGGTTATAGAATTGAGAGTTACATATGTGTGTGTGTATATACATATGCATACATACGCATAACAATTGAGAGAGAGGAGGAAATGGAGAAGGGGAAGAAGAAGAAAGAAGAGGGGGATCAGAATAAGGAGTAAGAGGAGGAGAAGGAGGATGAGGAGAACAAGGAGGAGGAGGAGGAAAAGGAAAAAGAAGAGGAGGAGGAGGAAAACTAAGAGGAGGATGAAGAGGAAAAGGAGGAGGAGGAAGAGGAGAAGGAGGAGAAGTCTTGAGGGAAACCTGTAGGAAAAGTCCAAGATAATGACTTGTTTAGGGGTAGCAGTGACTCAGAGTCGCAAAAAATAAATTGCCTAAAGTACCTGAGCCAAGATTCCTGAAGTAGATGAAAAAAGGAAAGCATTTTAATATTTTTCTCAAACGGCCAATAAACAACAGCAATTAATATTTAAGTCTAATATTAAACAATATTAATAACCTAAATTTATATGTGAATAATTTGCAGAGGCAAAAAATAATATGATCTGAGTTATTCATTTTCCCTTACAATAGTATTATTTTTTTCATAGCCAAGTGCTATACAATACACATAGATATAAAATTTGTCTTTTTGACACAAAGACTGGAAGTAACGCAGGCATGTTGAAAATTCTACCACCTTAATTGTTCCCAGTTCTCTCTGCCCACCTTTTTGGGGGCTTCTCTTGTAGCAAATGTTTGGGAATTTATTTTTCTTCTTTATCTATATCTCTACCATCTTTGTCTGATGGATTAGTTACTACAGTGACATGTGTCTACAAAATGCCTAGAGATAGATAAATTGATACTCTCAGAGAAATGATTTGGAAAATATATAGAACTTTCTATCTTGCTACTTGTAAAATCTTTTCTCTCCCTTAACAACTACTTTAAAAGAAGCCCCTTTTGTGTATCTTGTTTTTATTTTTGTTTTCCTTGAGTGAAGACACTATTTTCTATTTTGAGCTTCACCAGGCCAACAGAGTGAGCTTGATAGGACATCTTAGCAATCAAAGGGAAGATGAACTGCCTAAAAATTCAACAAATATGCTCCAACTTATTGGAAGCATTTAGAAGATATATAGATGTTATACATTTATCATCTAATTTCTCCATTTTAAAACTGCTCTAAGCATATAGGATTACAAAAGTCATCAGGGTTTGCAGTGGAGAGAAATAATAAACTGAATACTAATAGTGAATTGTTGCTGAAGGCTGAAGAAAAATGAAGAGTCTGTGGTCAGCCATTGGGTTGAGATCAGTAGAGTCTAAACTACTGGAACAGCTTCATTGTATCTCATCAGGTTGAATGGTGAAGATGAGCAAGCACTCAGAATTAAAGAAAATTTGCTCTCTCACTATTCACATTCTAGAATCTGTAATGAACCCGATCTGAAATTTGTTTTGCTTCCACCGTGGAGTTTTCGTTTGTTTGCGTTATCTAGAGTTTGTCTCCAAAACAGACTTGGGGTCCTTAAGAATTTGTGGAATAAACACAAAAGTGTGCTTTATCAGTCCAAAGGGGATGGTGGTTGTATAGACCAAAGAAAATTATTGGAGTTGTAAGATATCTTCTTCACAGAGCAGCAAAAAGATCATTGTCACTGGATTGAAAAGTGCATGATAAGGAGTAAGGTGTAAGAAGATTCTAAAAGATTGTAGGAGCTAAAATATAAAGGATGTTTGAATGCCAAGTATAGGATTTTGTATTTGATGCTGGAGGCAATAGGGAGATAATGGAGTTTAGTGAATAAAATGGTGACATCGTCGATTAAAAAAAACATTTTTGGTGGCTGAATGGAGGATAGATTGGAATGGGGGAACACTTGAGTACTTTGCCTTATTTCATTAGTACAAGTAGAAGAAGCCATTCTAAATGACTGGATTCTGCTACAAACACTTAGAATTTGTGGGTGATAATTATTTAGGAGAATTAGTCCCAAAAGGGTGATTTAGAGAACACTCTTAAAAGTAGTCACAGTGATTATGAGGCAGGGGAAGATTATGAGTGGCCATCATCAAAATTAAAGGGTGTCTAAGAAGTTATGAAGGAATCCTTCCTACGCAAGGGAAGGTGCCATCAAAATGACCAAGATCTTTATCCAAGTACAAAAAGCAGCCTAGTGGAAGCCTCGTTCCCTATTTGGGGGAAGTTCTTTATGGTGCCAGATGATTTGATGATATCTCCTCCATTGTGACCAACCAAATTTCACGTCCTTCTGATTTCTTGCAGTTTTGATTCCTAAGTCAGATATTTTTGTTGTTTCACTGCCTGTCCTCTCACCTTTTCTAAGCATCCTTTGATGTCAAGTCTCATTGGATATAATTTATGCATATTTTTCTCTTTCTTACTTTCCCTTTGTATTTTTCAGTCTTGGCTTTCTTTCTCATTGCCCATGGGCTCTTTCAAAACCCCGTGCCTCCCTCTAGGTATTTGCCACAGTTGCTAGCTGTTAAACTATCATTTTACTTTGTGATAAAAAAAATGTTAGATTAAGTACTCTGTAAGAAATATGACTTAATAGAGCACTGCATCTAAAACACTTTTTATTTTCCAAAACAGTCTTTCTTGTATATGGGGAGCCCCTCAAATTCTTTTTCTACTGTACAGTGGAAGGAATACTGGAGTCAGGAAATACGATTAAGGTTTGTGTAACCTTGGGCAAATCACTGAACTATTCTGAAACTGTTTTCCTAAGGAATCTAGGTGCCATAGGGAAGGAGAGCTGGGCTTAGAGTAAGGAGGACTTAAATTTTAATCAAATCTCAGATATTTACTGGATGTATGTTCCTGGACAAGTCACTTACATTCCATCGACCAGTTTCTTTACCTGTAAAAGGGGACTGATAATAGCATTTACCTCAGAATGTTGCTATAAGGCTCAAATTATATATTATATGTAATGTACTTTGTAAACATTTAAGCCCTAAATAAATATCACCTATTATAATTTTCCACAGTTGTAAAATGACAAGATAGTAATTCACTCATTTTAACTCATAAAAGTGTTGTGAGGAAAGCTTTTGTGAGCTTTAAAAGCAACATGAGTTTGTTATCATTATTGTAATATCCTTATAATCATATAATCTTGTTGTTTGAAAGAACCTTAGAAACATTTGAGGGAATTACCTCAAAGAGCCATACCAAAGGTTCTGAACTTTTTTACAGCACCTTTGACAAGTTTTCATTTAGTCTACACTTCATTCAGTGCAAATGAACCAATTCCATCCTGAGGCAGCCATTGCACTCTAGGAGATCTCTAAAATAGAAAATACTTCATTAGATTTCATTGAAATCTTTCTCTATTCAGTTTCAATCATTGTCCTGAGCTTTTTCCTCTGGGTGCCAAGCAAAGTAAGTTTGACCCTGCCTTTCCCAGAAGAGCCCCTCTGTGACTTGACAGCAACTTTCAATCCTCACCATCTACCACACAGACTCTACCAAGTCTTCTCTAGGCTAAATATTTCCATTTCCATTAAATTTCTCATTTTATTTTGTGATCCACATATGGTCTGTCTTCAAATTCTCTCAATTTATTAGTCAAACTTTAGCGTGTCAACATCTTTTTTTGAAATGCACATACAGAAACAATACTGAAAATTTGCTTGATGCCAATGCCACTTCATAGCATAATCTCATTTTTTAAAATTTTTCAGAAGGAGAATGAATGAGCCAATATGAAGGTATCTTACTTTTTTTTTCAGAGGGCAGAGGAAGCATGTTGGAAGTTCTCCATCATTCATAGGCTCATGGTGACATGTTCAATATCACCTACGATCATAGATTAAGAGTTATAATAGAACATAGAGTCTATGAATATAATTTCTTAATTCTACATATGAAAAATACTGAGGCACAGAAAGGGAACGTGACCTAAGAACATACAGCTAGGAGTGTCTGAAGCAGCATTAGAATCTAGGTCTTCCTGATTCCAAGTCCAAGGCCCCCTCAGTATATGATTCCATCAGCCTTGAGGCTATTTTCTATGGTGGTAGACTAAATCCTCCCACCTTTCTACCCAGTTAATATCTTGAAGAAGAAAAAAAAATGCCACAGTTCAAATCCTGGATTTGGTGCCCTCATATAAATTATATGCTGGAATTATTGATGGCTACTTTTTTTCTCTTGAAGGATTATACTCAGTTTTTCTGGGAAGGCAATTCTTGTTTGTAATCCTAGCTTTTGAGCATTCTTGGAAAATCATATTCCAAGATCTCTGCTTCTTTAACATAGTAGCTGCTAAATATGCTGTGATTCTGACTACAGCCACACGATATTTGAATAGTTTCTCCTGGCTACTTGAATTATTTTCTCTTTGACCTTGGAGCAGTATAATTTGACTATAATATTCCTGGGAATTTTCATTTGGGGATCTCTTTGAGCAGCTAATTAGTCAAATATTTCAATTTCTATTTTACCCTCTGGTTCTGGGATATTGAAGCAGTTTTACTTAATTTCTTGAAATATTATATCTAGAGCTATTTCATTGATCACATCTTTCAGCAGGTACAACAGTTCTTAAATTATCTTTCCGCGATCTATTTTCCAGGTCAGTTATTTTTCCAATGAGATATCTCACATTTTCTTCCTTTTTTCATTCTTTTGACTTTGTTTTATTATTTCTTTAAATCTCATAGAGTCATTAACTTCTGGTTGCCCAATTGTAATTTGTAAGGAATTACTTTCTTCATTCAGCTTTTGTACATCTTTTATTTTTTCATTTAGCCAATTCTGCCTTTTTTTCCTATTGCATTTTATTTTCCCCAGTTACATATAAAGATAATCTTTAATATTCATGTAAAAGGTTTTTGAGTTCCAAATTTTCTTTCTCCCTCCACTACCTGAGATAGCAAGCAATTTGATATAGATAATATAAGCTCAATCATTCAAAACATATCACCACATTAGTCAAGTTGTGAAAGAAGACGCAGACCCAAAGGGGAGAAAATCATACCCACAAAAATACAAAAAGTGAAGAATAGTATGCTTCAATCTGTATTCAGACTGCATCAGTATTTTCTCTGGAGGTAGATAGCATTTTTCATCATTAGGCTTTGGAATCATCTTGGATCATTGCAATGCTGAGAATAATTAAGTCATTCACAGTTGATCATCATATGGCATTACTGGTACTGTGTACAATGTTTTCCTAGTTCTGCTCACTTGCCTTTGCATCAGTTCACATAAGGTTTCCCAGGCTTTTCTGAAGTCATTCTATCTGTCGTTTCTTATAATAATATTCCATTACAGTCACATAGGACACTTGTTTAGCTACTCCTCAGTTGATGGACATATATGCAAATTCCAATTCTTAGCCATTACAAAAAGAGCTGCTATAAATATTTTTGTACACATAGTTCCTTCCCTGTTCTCTCTTTTTTGGGGGATAGGGTGAACGGGGGAGTGATATGGACTTATCAGTGGTATTACTGCTTCAGAGGAGATTTACAGGTTGTTGGTTTTTTTTGGATCAACTACAAATTTGTTTTACATCATATTGGGCCCTTACTTCAGCAAGAAAAACGTTTACACCTCCCTAATCAAGTCACCATCTACCCACCACAATAGCTTTTCCAAACTTCTTTACCCCTCCTCAAAGCTTCCTTCTCCCAGCTTCACTGGGAGGCCTTCTGCCACAACTTCCTTTTGCTGGTCTTCGCCAAAGACGTGACTCTTCTCCTTGCCTGCATCCCATCCTCTTCAGATTTCCCCATCATTCCTATCTTCCACTTTCACAATCCTCTCTCCTGGACGATTCCATATTGCCTGCAAGCATGCCCATGTATTTTTTTTTATTAACTTTTGTTTCTTTTTAGTTTACGTCATTCATTTCCACGAGATTTTGAGATAAAATTTTCGAGATAAAATTTTGAGATAAAGTCTTTCCCCTGCCCACCACCCCAAAACAGTGATCCCATGTTTACCAACTTCCCCAATCTGCTCTCACCTATATGCTACCCCATCACCCCTCTGACTTTCCAGTGGGGAAGAATTGATCTCCTTACCCCAGTGCCTGTGTATCTTAATTCTCAGTTACATATAAACAACAACAACAATAACATATATATATATATATATGTATATATAATTATATGTGTGTCTATATGTCTATATATATGTGTATACACTCACACACACACACACACACACACATATATATATATATATATTTAACATTTGATTTTAGAACTTTAAATTCTAATTCTTTCCCTTCCTCCCTCAGCACTCACCACCACTGGAAAGAAAAACAATTTAATACAGGCTGTACATGAGTACTTTTGTAAAGCATCTCCACAATGGACATATTGTGAAAGACTGGCTATATTTCTCTCCTTTCTATCCTGCCCTGCACTTGTTCTATTCCTGTTCTTCCCCTTCATTGTAACAGATATCCCTTGCATCCTCTATATGAGATAATTAACTCCATTCTGTCTCTCCCTATCTCCTGTCATTCTATTCTTCTCCCACCTCTCAATTTCGCCTTTTAAAATAACATCCCTTCCTATTCAATTACTCCTGTGCTCTCTGTTTACACACACACACTCACCTATGTAGTCATACAGATATATGCCCTCCTATATAGACATATATATGTATACATATATAAATACATTTATATTCCCTTCACCTATCCCCATAATGAGAAAATTTTTATAAGATACAATTATTGTTTTTCCATATTGGCATATAAATATTTAAACTTTGATGAATTCCTTATTTACATTTTCCATGTTTACCTTCTCAACATTCTTGTATTTGAATGTCAAATGATCTCTTCACTTCTGTTTCTTTTTCAGCAAGAATGCTTGAAAGTCCTCCACCTCACTGAATGATCATATTTTCCCCTGAAACATTATACTAAGTTTTGCTGGGTAGGTGATCCTTGGTTTTAGTCCTAGCTCTCTTGATCTCAGGAATATCATATTCCAGGCCCTTCAATCCCTGCATGTAGAAGCTGCTAGATCCTGGTTTATCCTAATTGTGCTTCCACAACAATCAAATTGTTTTCTTCTTGGCAGCTTGTAATATTTTCTCCTTGATCTGGGAACTTCTGGAGCCTGATTATAATATTCCTAGGAGTTTTCTTTTGGGGGTCTTTTTCAAGAGGTATTCAGTGAATTCTTTCAAATTCTATTTTGTCCTCTGGTTCTAAAATATCAGGGCAATTTTCCTTGACAATTTCTTGAAGGCTGCTTTCTAGGTTTTTTTTTATCATGGCTTTCCGGTAGTGCAATCATTTTTAAATTGTCTCTACTTGATCTATTTTCCAGGTCAGGGATTTTTTCAAGGAGATATTTCACATTGTCTTCTACTTTTTTCATTTGCTTGGATCTGTTTAATAGTATCTTGATTTCTCATCAAGTCATTTGCTTCCATTTGCTCCACTCTAATTCTGAAGGATTTATTCTCTTCAGAAAGCTTTTGAGATCCTTTTCCCATCTGGCAAATTTGACTTTTTAAAGCATTATTCTCCTCATTGGCTTTTGGGCCTCTTTTAGCATTTGAGTTAATCTATTTTTAAGGTGTTATTTTCTTCAGTGAGGTTGTTGACTCTCTTTTCATGATTTTCTTACATCATTGTCATTTTTCTTCCCAATTTTTTCATCCACTTCTCTTTTTTGGTTTTCAAAATTATTCTTAAGTCTCTCTATGGCTTGTAACCAGTCTACATTTTTCTTGGAAGCTTTTCTTGTAGGACTTCTGACTGTGTTGTCTTTGTCCTTTTCCGTGCTTTGATCCTTTTTGTCCCCCCAAAAAGAAATCTAAAGATTGATTGCTGGGCTTGCTTTGCTTCCTTTTTCTTCTCATGTTGCCAGTCAATTGCTTGACTTTTGGGCTCAGTAGGACTCCACTTCCAGAGGGGAGGGCTCTGTCCCCAATCACTGGGAATTTTGCAGCTGCTGAGGCTAATAGGCCACCATCTTGGCAGCCCCTACCAGGTTTGGCTCACTGGTAACAGACCTCAGGACCACCACCCAAGACCATGATCCTGATCCATGCCAGTTAAGGCAAGCACACTTAGCCTCTGAATGATCACTTGGCCCCCCTGCAATCTGTAGGCCAGGGGCCTACAGTTGATTTTTTTTGTTTTTTTGTTTGTTTATTTGTTTTTAGTCCTTTGGGCATTAGTTCAAATGGCTCTCTAAAATGTTTGGATTAGTTTACAACTTAACCAACAATGCTTTGTGTCCCAATTTTTCCACGTCCTCTTCAGCATTTATCATTTTATTTTTTCTGTCATGTTACTTATATTATAGTTTTGAAACTGTGCCTTGGAGCTGTTTTAATTTACATTTTTCTAACTAGTCATTTTTCACAGCATTTTTTTCAGGTGACTATTAATAGCTTTTTATTTTTCTACAAACTGAATTTTCATGTCCTTTGCCCATTTGTCAACTGGAGATTAATACATACATGTATACACACTCATATTTGAATTTGGCTCAGTTCTTTCTACATTTGGGAAATAAGGCCTTTATAAGAGACACTATAAAAGTTGTTTCTCAAGTATCTCCTTTCATTGTAATATTTGTTGCATTGGTTTTGTTTGTGCAAACTCTTTTTAAAATTTTAGTATAATCAAAATTATTTATTTTACAGTAATGCTCTCCATCTCTTGTTTGGTCCTAATTTCCTCCCTTCATCATAGCTATGACAGGTAAAGTATTCCTTTCTTTTCTAATTTGCTTATGGTATCATTCTTTATGGTTAAATCATATACCCATTTTGAGCGTATCTTGGTATACAATGTGAGATGTTTGTCCATATCAAATTTCTGCAATACTGTTTTCCAGTTTTTATAGCAGTTCTTTTCAAATAGTGAGTTTTTTCTCCAAAGCTGGTGTATTTAGGTTTATCGAATATTATATTATTATGGTCAGTCATTTACTACTGAGTGTTTTGTGCCTAATTAATTTCATTCATTATTTCTCTATTTCTTAGACAAGACCAAATAGTCTGAGTAATTACCACTTTATAATACAGGTTAAGATCTGGTAGAGTTAGACCATTTTGCTTCCCATTTGTTTTCATTAATTCTCATGATATTCTTTGTAAAGAAATTATTTCTTCAATGGGAAGGAGATGGACTTCATACTTACCTGCAGAGGCTTATATGAACTGATGCTAAGTGAGAAGAGCAGAAGTATGAAAATTTGTATACAGTCAGAGATACATCATATGTATGATGACCAATCTTGATAAACTGGACTCTTTTCAGCAATGCACAGTTAAAAGACAACTCTGCAAGTCTCAGAATGGAAGGAGATACCTACACTCAGAGAAAGACCTAGAAAGACCAGAGTTTAAACGGAGACTGAAGTAATATATGCTATTGTTCTCTTGCATGTTAAGTTTTGTTTCTTTTGTTTCTTTTTTTTCTTTCTTTTCACATTATTCACTCTATTGGTTACAATGCTTCTATACAACAAGACTATTGTGCAATGTGAAAGTGTTTACAGATTCCATACATGATTGTATGCCACCATGTGGGGGAGGGGGAGAAGGGAGGGGAGAAAATCTGAAACTCAAATGATTCTGTAAATGAATCTTGTAAACCAAAAGTAAATAAAGTCAATAAATTTAAAAAAAAGAAATTATTTCTTCCAAATGAACTTTGCTGTGGTTTTTCTAGCTCTATGACAATTGTAATGGTAGTTGGATTGGTATGGCACTGAACAAGTAAATTAATTTACGTATAATTGTAATCTTTATTATATTGGCTGAGCCTACCCATGAACAAATACTATTTTTTAAAGTTGGTTGTATCTGGCTACTTGTGAGAAAAGTGTTTTTTAATTGCGTTCACATAGTCTCTGAGTTGTCCTTGGGTGGACAATACCAAGTATTTTATATTTTCTACAATTAGTTTAGATGTAAGTCCTTTATCTCTTACTGATGGACTTTGCTGGTAATATATAGACATGCTAGTAATTTATTGGAGTTTATTTTGTATCCTGCAACTTTGCTTCATAGTTGTTAATTATTTCAAGTAGTTTTTACTATATTTTACTATATTCTCAGGATTTTCTAAGTATACCATTATATCATCTCCTAAGAGTTATAGTTTTGTTTCATTATTCCCTATTCTTTGTTGTTCATTAAATTTCTTTTTCTTCCCGTATTGCTATAGCTAATTTTTCTGGCATCATACTGAATAAAAGGAATAAAAGGAATACTTACTTTATCTCTGATCTTATTGGGAAATATTTTTTAGCTTATCCCTATTAAAGATAATATTTTGGATATTTACTACTTATCATTTAAGGAAAAAGTCCATTTATTCTTGTGCTCTCTACTGTGTTTAATATAATTGCTGTATTTATGAAAAGTTTTTTTCTGAATCTATTGAGATAATTATGATTTTTATTCATCTCATTATGTTTGTAATTAATTATTCTGATAATTTTCCTAATATTGGACCAGCCTCACATTCATGGTACAAATAATGGTACAAACCTAGGGATAGTTCATCATCCTTTTGATATATTGCTGTGATCTTCTTGTTAGTATTTTATTTTATTTTATTGCATCAATATTCACTAGGGAAATTGGTCTATGTATTTTTCTATTTCTGTTTTGTCTATTCCTAATTGTGCCACAAAAGAAATTTGTTAAATATACTCCTTCATCCATTTTCCAAATAATTTATAGAGTAGCCAATTATACTTTTTAAGGGATATAATTACAAAAATTAACCTACCTAGATTAACAGATGAGGAGTTAGAAATCTTAAATGAATCTATCTTGGAAAAAAAAATGAACAAGCCATCAAATGACTCACTAAAAAAAAAACAGTCCCCAGTATCTAATGATTTTATAAGTAAATTCTACCAAACATTTAAGTAGCAACTTATCCCAGTACCATATAAACTATTTGAGAAAATAAGTTTAAAAAAATCTGTCCTTACAAATTCTTTTAATGACTCAAATATAGCTTTGATACCTTAACCAGAGAAAGTAAGAGCGGAGAAAGAAAACTAGAGACTAATTTATTTAATGGATAGTGACGTAAAAATTTTAAATAAAGAGCTAGCAAGGAGATTTTACAATACATTGCAAATATCCTGCTCTATAGGACCAGGTGAGATTTAAACCAGGAATTCAGAGCTAGTCCAGCTAGTCCATCTTGTAGATGAAGAAACCTTTGATAACATGCAACAACCATTTCTATTAAAACAGCTAGAAAGCATAGAAATCAAAGGAAATTTTCTTAAAATGGTAATTAGTACCTATTTAAAGCAGAGAGCAAGCATTATTTATTAACAAGGATACACTTGAAGCCTTCACAATAAGATCAGGGATGAAACAAAGATGCCCATTATCACCACTACTGTTCAATACAATACTAGAAATGCTACCTTTAGCAATAAGGAAAGTAAAAAGAAATCTAATGTATAAAAATAGGCAAGGAGAAAGCACAATTATCACCCTTTGCAGATGATGTAAGGATATACTTAGAGAACCCTAGAAAATAAACTAAAAAAAAGTAGTTAAAATAATTAACAACTTCAGCAAAGTTCCAGGATATAAAATATACTTACATGAATCATTTGGATTTCTATATACTACCAACAAATCTCAGCATAAAGAGATAGAAAGTCCATTTTAAAAAACTTCAGAAAATATGATGTACATGGCAGTCTACATACCAAGAGAAATCTAGGAATTATATAAACATGATTGTAAGACATTTTCACATAAATTAAATTAGATATAAGCAATTGAAAAACTATTAATTGCCAATGGGTGGGTTGAGCCAGTATAATAAAAATTCTGCCTAAGTTAACTTACCTATCTGGGGCTGTACTAATCAAACTACCAAATTATAATTTTATAGAGCTAGAAAAAAATTAGAAAATGCATGTGATCAAGAATATTGAGGAAATCAATGAAAAAGTTAATGTGAAGGAGATCAACTGCTCCAAAGTTCAACCTATATTACAAAGTGATAATTATCAAAACTATGTGATCCTGACTAAAAATGAAACTGGTTGACAAGTGGAATTCATTAGGCACAAAATTTACTCTAGGAAATGATTACTGTAATCCAACATTTAATAAATGCAATAAGACATTGGGGGGGCGGGGCTTAAGAACTCATCATCTGGCAAGCCTTGCTGCAAAAACTAGAAAGCAGTTTGACAGAATCAAGATTGTATAGCAGGATAAGGACAAAATGGATACATGATTTAGACATAAACTGTGATATCATAAGTAAATTAGAGGAGAATAGAAAATCTACCTCTCATATCTTTGGGTAAAGGAAAAAGTTTATGACCAAAGAAAAGATAGGAAAGATCACAGGAAGTAAAATGGATAATTTTGATTAGATACAATTTCTGCATAAAAAAAACTAACACAGCCCAAATTAGAAGGAAAACAGTAAATGGAGGGGGTGGATTTATACCATTTATTTGATAAAGGTTATGTTTCTCCAATATATAGGGAACTGAGGAACTGAGTCAAATTTTTAAAAATGAGAACCATTGTCCACTTGATAAATGGGCAAGGGATATGAAAAGTCAATTTTCAGAAGAAGAAACCAAATATCAACAGTCACCTAGGGGGAAAAATCTCTAAATCACTACTACTCAGAGAAATTAAAAAAATAAACCAACAACAATAACAATAACAACAAAATAAAAAAAACATTCTGAAAGGGAAGAAAAATCTGAAACTCAATGGACTCTGGAACTTAATTTTCTAATCTAAAAGTAAACAAACAAGTCAATAAAATAAATTTTTAAAAAATGACGAGATTGATGCTGACGGGGTGGCTGCGGAAGGCTCTACCATGAACTCCACAATGCGAGGTGGAAAGGCCAGAGGTGAGGCGAGAAGATGAGGACCAGGATGATGGCAAGGTGTGCAGAAGCTTTGACTTTGAGGGCAGACAGCAAGTGACTTGAGATATATTATTTTTCAAACTTATTACTTTTCAATTAACCAAAATTAATTTTCTCTCTTTCCCATTGACTCTGACCCTTGCCCTTTGGGGGGGGAAAGAGAAATAAAATCCTTATAACAAATATGCATGGTCAAACAAAATAAATTCTTTTTTTTTATTATGTCTGAAAATCATCTCTCTCAATCTGAGCCATATATCCCTCTAAAATTGGCCCTTTCACTATTTATTGCAATATACTAGTGTTCTGTTATATTCAATACCATAATTCATACATTCACCAATTGATGGTCACCCTTTTCACTTGCAGTTCTTTGCCAACTTTAAAAGAACTTCTATACATAGATTGGCATGAATGTGAATACCCCCCCACTCTTTTTTGATGTTATCAAGGTATAGATAAAGTAATACACTTGTTGGGGGAAAAGAAACGTAACTTTGAGGGCATTAGTTCCTACTTACTTTCTACAATGCTGGGATCTATTGACAGTTCCACCCAGTGAACATTATTTTAACTGTTTGCTCACAATCCTAATATTTGTCCTCTTCTCTTTTTTTGTAGATTGGTAAAATTTGCCAATTAAGTAAAATGCAAGAGTTGCTTTAATTTTTACTTAAAAAATTGGTGATTTGCAGCATTTTCACATGACTATTGACAATACAGAGTTCTTTCTCTGAAAAAAATGCCCATTAGCCATTTGTCATTTGGTGAACAGTTCTTATTTTTGTGAATTTGGTTTGGCTCCTTGTTTAATTTTGAAATGAATCCTTTATCATTAAAAAAAAACAAAATAAAATGTGCTACAAAGTTTAAAAAAAAACTAGGTCTGAGATATCACCTCACACCTATCAGATTAGCTAACATGAAAGAAAAGAAAACTGACAAATGCTGGAGGTGATGTGGGGAAAACTGGGATGCTAATACATTGGTAATGGAGTTGTAAACTACTAAGACCACTCTAGAAAACTGTGGAACTGTGCCCAAGGAGCTAGAAACCATGCATCTCCTTTGACTCAGCAATACTACTCCTAGGGTATGTATCACAAAGACATAAAAGAGAAGGAAAAAGAACCTATCTATACAAAAATAATTATGCCAGTCCTTTTTGTGGTGGCAAAGAACTGGGAATTAATGGAATTACATATCACTTAGGGAATGACTGAAAACACTGTAGTATACAATTGTGATCAAGTATTATTACCCTATAAGAAATGAAAAGCAGGACAGTTTTAGAGAAACCAGAGAAAACATATATGAACTCATGGAAAATGAAGTTAATATAACCAGGAGAACATTATATACAGTAAGAGCAATATTCTAAGGATAATAAACTGTGAACCTTAGTTACTCTGGTCAAGACAATGATCCAAGATATTTCCCAAGGATATTCCAGATATTCCAAAGGATACCTCCAGAGAAAGAACTGACAAATTCTGAAAGCAGATTGAAGCATCTTTTTTCTTTATTTTTATTATTTTCTTTTATTTATTGTATCTTTTGCAAGATTGCTTAAATAGAAATGTTTTCCATATTTATAATTAAATCAAATTTATAATTAAAATCAAATTGCTTGCCTTCTTGGGGGAGAAGGTGTGGCTGGAATGGAGGTAAACTCAATCTTAAAAATTTTTTTAAAATGTTACCTGCAATTAGTAAATAGTTGATAAAATAAATACAAGTAACTTAAAAATAGAAAAAAAATAAAATATAATACAACCACTTCACTTTTGTTTTAGGTATGTTCTATACTCTCACTGTTATTTTTTTCTTTTGCTCAATTGCTTAGACCAAAGCTTGTCAAAGTTAAATATAGTCTCTATTATCACATTTTTAATTTAGTTACACACCCACCTAAGCTCATCTCCTAGTCTTCTGGATTTGTGCTCAGTATTATTTTTCTTTTGCTTACTTTCATATAAAATCTCTTTAAATGCCTTTGACAGAAAAATATTTCTTGGAACTGGAGTTCATATGCTTCTTCAATAACAGAAAGCATCATTTTCAATTATAGTGGTTTCCTCCACAATATGAACTATAGACTTCCTTTTTACAAATCAGTACTTAAATGTTCAATTTTGAAAGTTCAGTTTTGGAAACCAAAACTGTTGGTTTCAATATTGTGTTAATTAGTATCAACTCTTCATATGCTTCAAAACGTTCTTATCTTTCATTTGTGATGTTCCGAATGAACATTAGAGTGGTGAAAGTGCAGGAGTTCACACTGATGAGTATGAACCTCTTTTCAGAATCTTTTTAAGTGACTGAAGGAAATGATGAATTTTAGTTATAGGTTATTTAGTTATAGTTTCCCCATCTAAGGTCAAGACCCTCTGAAATCTACCAACAAATCTTTTAGGAATCTGTGGACCCCAAGGAAAGAAATCCTACAGAGAAAGAGGAGCACTTAGGCAGTGTCTGATCTCTTCAACAAACGTTTGTGAAAAAATAACAACATGATTACCAATTGATTTCTGGGGTGTTCAGTAAAATAATGTAACATAAAATAAAATAAAAACCTGTAGATTAGCAAAATGAAAAAAAGCCAATCACATGAACCTTGGAAAAGTAGAATTTTATTGTAAGGATTCAGAACCCATCATAGGCAGAAGTTTTAGTTACAAATTGTATATGTTTTGAGATAACTGATATCAAGTGTGTACAACAGTAAACCTGGGAAATAGAAAGGAATAAAGGCATTATTATGGCATTGCTATCCATATCCTAAGTCACCCCCTCAATGAAAGTCTTATTCTTATTTCTTGCACTGGTATCAATGAACTCTGGCTCTTAGAGGTTCTGCCAGGAAATGGTTGTTATGGTATAACTATAAAAAAGGAAAATTCAATTTGTATAACCCTCTGAAGATTTCCCCACATAAAATAGATACTTGTTAATGTTCTGGAAAAAAAGTTTCAACTACGATTCTAACACCAATTTCCCTGAGGATCAGTATAGCTAAGTATGGTGAGATTCACTACTATTAAGTTTAAATTTAGAAAATTTAAGACAGGTTTGAAAACTGTCCAGCCTTTTCAGCTTCTTTAGCAAAGAGCAGGGGAAAAATAGAGGATGCTAAGAAACACATAGTTTTTGCATATTTTAGAAGAAATAAGTTAACTCTTTTATGTTAAATAAATATTTTATGTCTGAGTTCATTGTGGTATACCAAATGAGGTTTCCACTAATTCTAGTAACTCCTTGGTCTGTCTTTCATAAAAGGAGGCATATGATGGGAGAGGGGTTCAGAACTTAAAGTACAGAATAGTCAAGGTATTCTCCTTCCATACCAGGGTTACCATTAAGACTCATAGTGTGTAAGTCAGTGCTCGTTCAAATTATGTTACTAAAGAAGACTTTTGAAAGTCCTTAGACAAAAAGAAAAGACAAAATCAGACTATAGTTAAAGAAATTAATTCGGCCTATTCACTGGAAGGTCAAACACAAAAACTGAAGCCTAAATGTTTTGGCCATATGATGAGAAAAATAGTACTCATTGGAAAAGATACTGATGTTGGGGAAGAATAAAGGCAAAAGGAAAAGGGGACAGCAGAATATGAGATGGATAGATATTGTCTTGGAAATAATGAACATGAAGTTGGAGAGATTTTGAGAGATAGTGGAGGATAGAAGAGCCTGATGTGCTATGGTCCATGGGGTCATGAATCCTTGGATGTGATTGAATGACTGAACAACAGAGCAAAAAGCAAAAAGTGGAACTGTTGGTCAGAATTTCTCCAGTCTCAGCTTTTAAACTACATAATATTGTTTAGAGAATGCTTTTGGTGTTCAGGAATTCTCTGGGGCTATGCATGTTATTATTTATATTAAAGATTTATTTAGATATTTTAAGCCAAAGGCAAGTGGAGGAGGAAAGAAGAAAGCTCATCATTTAGCAAGAATGAGGGATAACAGATGGCCAGGCTATGTGCTACATTGGTACCCACACAATGATAAAAAAATATAGAAGGAGCTCAGAATGTTAGAGAGATCCACATACGATAGATTTATGTGAAGAAGTGGTCAAGAGTTGCCTTAAAGAGATATGGATGGGTTGCAATCTGTGTATTTGGAGGCAGTAATCCGTATTGCTGAGATACCAGATACCCCCAAAATCATTGTTTTATTAATATGAAAAGCATATGTAGGTAAATTTCCCATTAATTCATTCTTTTTAAGTGTAAAATAATAAAAAATCCAAATTACCTCACTCTTGTTCTCCACAATTCACTAGATTCACCACTACCCCACCATACTACCACAAAAACATTCACATAACAAATTGTTGAAAAATCCAATATCACTAACTTAAAAAAAAAGAAAAGAAAAAAGAAAAATTTTGAACTCACTAATTCAATCTGTCCTGAAACTGTTACCCTTATATGGCTATCCTTACCATAATTACTACTAATCATTATAGAAATTTCCCCTTGTGAATATCTATCTTAAAATTATATTGGTATAGATGCTTTCTTCATTTACATGGTTTATAACCACAAAATATCTTATAATTTTGTACTATCCTTCTCCAGGTGTTGACAAATAAAATCTTTACAGTATACATAGAGAAATGCATTCTTAGCACATTCAGTCCAAGCTTTTCATTTTACAAATGATGAAGTGAAGCCAATAGAAATGAAGTTACTCACTCAAAAGTATATGTAGGGCAAGCCCTATGGTATAGGTAAATTTCCCAAGAAGCAAAGATTAAATTTGAGACTAGATATTTTGATTCCAAATTCAAAGCTTTTTATTTCATCAAACACTGAGGTGAGAAGATATGTCACTGGAAGCTATACTATGTGTTTTTGTTTTGTTTTGTTTTATTTTTTTTTTAATATACCAGGGATATCTTTGTATCTTTTACATGGGGAAAAACAGATTTACAGTTCTTAAAGATTCTTATGTCTTCTCACATAATGATAAACTCGACACGCCTCTTCTGTCCCCAGATGCTATCCTTCCAGTCAATCTGAGAATTGCCAACAGCTACTATTCCTTTACTGCTTTTTAAAACTTATCACAATATGTACCCTTAAAACTTGGCCCTCCTGGGTTTGTTTGAATAATGTGCCTTGTTTTTTACAAAATAGTTTAAGACAATATATCTTGGAAATGCATGTTGTGCCCTTGAAGGCATATGGCTTTGCATAGTGTATAATGCATCTTTCAGAGAATACACCTCTTTTCTAAAAGTGTTTAGGGTATGTACAGTTTACCTTTTTGTATTGTATGCTCTTGTTACTTATTTTTCTACCTAGTATCTATCGACTGTTCTGTCTCCCACTTCCATACCTATAAACAGGCTATCTGCCATACCTGTGATTCTGCAAATCTCCACCTTTCTTTAGGGCTCAATTAATTTGCTTCATCCTAAAGGAAACAGTATTTTTTAGCCTCTATATCATCAGTGAGTTCCATGGCCTCCTCAAATCATCATGTAAATATTTATTAGTTTACATGTTGTATCAACCTAATAAAATGCTTCTTGAGGGTAAGCATTGATTTTTATTTTGCTTTTAGCCACCTAGTCTTTCACTTTGGACAGAGAAGTACTTAAAATAATTTGCAATGCTGTGGTTTTGTCTCCTATCACTTTGGATAACCTTTGTGATGTAGAGAACATCAATAATCATCCAATCAACCTATACATACACACACACACACACACACATACACACATACATACATACATACCAAGTACACCATGACTGTCTTTCAGAACTGGTAGAAATTTGTAGCACCCAAGTTAGTCTATCAACAATGCAGTATTCACACTGCCTACAGTAACTATAAATATGCTGGTATAGTTATTAATCACAAAATGTAACAGGCTCTCAACATGGGAAATATAGCTGACACATTTATTCAAATACCAGAAAACTAAGTCCCAAAAGCAGAAAGTCAAAGCCATCACAGAAGTTATGAAGTTGGCACATGTAGTTAATGTAGCAAACACCCACACTCTCAAGACTTCAAAAAAGGACAGGCTACCTCAGAGAAAGATCCTCTTCCCTTCACTCATGGCCGCTGCTCAGGGTCCATGCAGCTTGCTCCCAGAAGCATTCCCCAAACCCCCTGCAGTTCCTGTCCCTGGAAGTCTTCAGTAAAAGTCCTTAGCAGAGATTCTGGTGGGCTCATAAAAATGAGTTCACGCCATAGCGCCAGCTGCTGCTTCCAATTACCACTGCACTGACTCTAGCTTGGCTCCAGTTTCCTTTTGCTCCACCCCTTCCTGCTGTCAACAAGTTCAAGGGGCATGGAAAATCTTCAAAAGAGAAGAATAAATAACTAGAGGATTCAAAGTCAAATTAGATTGACAAGAAGGAAACTATTTACTGCTCTATTGAGAGAAGGGGTGGATTTTTATCAGCAAGCACCCTAGCACACCCAGTAGGGCTGTTAGCACAGGTTCTTAGGTATGCTTTTCTAAAGGAAAGCAACTAAAGATGGGTTAACAATCTTACTTTAATCAATCAAACATATATCATTGACTTAGTTCAGGGGGAAAAGTCAGGACCCTCAACTTCAGAGAATGCAAACAGAATACAAACAGAAGTTACAAGCAGACAAACAGATCAGCAGACAGCTTCCAACTGTCATTACATCCATACCTAGTCAGTTACCAGGGAGAGAAGAACCAACATCTGCCATTTTCAAAGGGGGCATGGGGGTCAACAGCTTCCTAGAGTCTTGTCTGGCCAAATCTCACAATTCTTGCCAAAGTGAGCCCCAAAGCAAAAGCTCGTCAGGATATATATAGCCTTCTCCTGGACAAGAGAATGTCACAACCCTCTTGACTCATTGCAATTACAAAGTAATAAGGTGTGAGCATTTCTGAAAAACAAGCCTCCCTCCACAACCTCCATGTGACCACATTCAGCCTATTATGTGGTAGATTATATTTTCAAATAAGGCATGGTTCTCAGAGTCACTCAAGCCTATTAAAAGGCGTAGGGGCAGGGAAAATCTTTAGATTCGCAAAATAGTAATAAAGATAAAGAAAAACATACTCTGTGTGTGTGCACATGTGCATGAGCCTTAATGTGTGTGTGTGTGTGTGTGTGTGTAAGAGAGAGAGAGAGAGAGAGAAGAGAGAGAGAGAGAGAGAGAGAGACAGAGAGAGAGAGAGAGAGACAGAGAGAGAGACAGAGAGAGAGACAGAGAGAGAGAGAGAGAAGGAGAAAGGGAGAGAAGGCAGGAGAGAGGGAGAGATAGAGAGAAAGACTGAGAGACAGATACAGAGTTATTGTTTTGAGGATCAAAGGAAATAATATGTATATACAATGCTTATATAAAGGGAGTGTGGAATAATTCACATAGGCAACTGGCCATGGAGGCAAGAAGCTCAAGTCCTTCAGCAGCTAAATCACTTAACCTCTTAATCCTCCGACTACAAGCCATTGTTATACATTCAGGTTACTTGATCAGCATGCAGAAGAAGCTTCTTCCCTGGGAGCCCTCTATCATAATGAAACTTAGATTTGTTTGTTTGTTTTAAATGATTCTTATAAAGCTTAGAGTATTACCTTAGATATTATACTTCAATAATTTAGTGATTGTGCATTCTAATCACTATGGGTAAATACTTCCAATGATACAGCTTACAATGAATCTGTGTCCAACCATTCTGCTCAGCTCTTCTTTGTATCTGTGTATAGATTTAAAGTTATGCACCCCAGTAATGCACCAAGGTTTTGGACCTTTCCTAATATATTCCTACTTTGGATCTTAAATGTATATTCATTGATTTTTTCCTCACTCTTGATATATGGACAGCTTATTTTTTCTAGTCATGGATTTCTCTAAAATCCTTTACAACAATTCTTTTATTCCTCCAATATCTATGTTTGACAGTTTGCAGCCTGATAATCCCTATCTTAGAGATCTCTCCATCTTCATTTTTAAGATCTTCAATATCATTTCTATGCATCCAGTCGTATTTTATAAATCAGGGTCATGTGCCATCAGAAGAATAAATCAGATGTTTTGCTTGTGATTTTATTAGTACAGGGAAATCTTGGGTGAGGAAATGCTTTATAGCAATTCAGATGAAGAACTTAACTGCTTATAATCTTTCTTTTTAATTTTAATTTATTTTACTTTTAATATATGAAATTAAACAAGCATTTCTTTAAAATAGTAGAAAAAGGAGATAAATACACTTGATACTCCAAATGTATGAGTTGCTATTCCTTTTTAACATCTAGTAAAGTTATGCAAATATATTTTTTCTTCACTCAATTAAGTTCAACTTTTGCATGATATCATTATCATCTATAAAATATAATTTCTGCAATCCATTTACCGATTTTCTGAATCAATAGTTCTAGTTTAGATATGTTAGGGTAGAGTTATTTTAATTGGAAACCATATATTTTACTTATTTCATTTCTTTGAGTTTTATATTTCCTTTTATATTTCCACTCAGAAGTAAGGAAGTTTGTCCTTAATTGAGAAATAGTCAAAGGATAATAACTGATGGTTTTCAGATGAAGAAATTAAAATGATCTCTCATTATATAAAATGCTCCAACTCACTATTGATTAGAGAAATGCAAATTAAAATAACTCTGAGGTAACACATTACACCTATCAGATTGACAAATATGACAAAACAGGAAAATGATAAATTTCGAAGAAGGCATGGGGAAATGAGAACATTAATGTATTATTGGTGGAGTTGTGAACTGACACAACCATTCTGGACAGCAATTTGGAACTATGGCCAAAGGGTTATAAAACTGCATACCTTTTGATCCAGCAAAACCACTACTCAGTCTGTATCCTAAAGAGATCGTCAAAAAGGAAAAAAAGGACCCCCATGTACAAACATTTTTATAGCAACTCTTTTTGTGGTGGCCAAGAATTGAAACTTGAGGGCATGTCCATCAATTAGATAATGGCTAAACAAGTTATGATATATGAATGCAATGAAAAAATATTGGTCCACAAGAAATGTAAGTAGATTTCAGAAAAACCTGCTTACATGAATTGAAACTGAGTGAAGGGCACAGAAGCAAGAAAATATCATATAGAGTAACAGCCACATTGTGCAATGACCAACTTTGATAGACTTCACTTTTCTCAACAAAGCTATGATAAAAAAAAACAACTCCAAAAGACTCGTGGTAGAAAATGCTATAAACATTCAAAGAAAGAACTACAGAGTCTGAATGTAGATAGAAGTATACAATTTTCTCTTTTTTTTTCTTTTTTGTGTCTTTCCCCCTTTTGTCCTGATTTTTCTTTCATGAGATGACTAATGTGGATATATGTTTAATATGACTGAACATATGTAGCCTGTATCAGAATGTGTGACATCTTGGGGAGGAGATGGGGAAGAAGGAGGGAAATTTCAGAACTTAAAATCTTATAAAAGTGTATGTTGAAAACCAAAAACAAACAAAGCAATAAATGAATGAATGAGAAGCAAGGAATTTGACTAGAGAGGGAGCTAATTCATGGATGGCCCCCACCTCAATAATTAGATGTGTTGCTTCCGTTAAAATGTAATGAATTTCAATGCTTCAAATGTTTGTTCTTTAGTTTTTGTCTTGCCTAGTGCCTTCCTTTTTTTGTGAATGAAGAAACTGATGATAAATAGATATGATACATCAGCCTTGTTCATGGTTAGTCATGTGAGTAAAACCACATTACTTTAATATTCTTGCTTTTTTCTAAAGTTTTCTGATCATTCAAGACCATCATACACTTTTCAGATCTAAAAGGAACGTGAACAGGTGTAGGATTTGGTTATAAGACCAGAAAATATTTTCTTTGGTCATCTAGTAAGGAAAAAGAAATCAAGATGCTCCAGAAGCTCTGGAAATACTCATCTGGTCCTCTTTGACATATTTTCACATCCATAGATTTATTGATATCACTCTCAAAGAGTGTTTGCCCTTCATGCTTCTTTCATTTTTTATTCTATACATTCTCTGCCACTCTTATAAAAATTTCTTCCTTTGGGAAAAAGTTGTTTTACTTTTAGATTTTACACCATGATTGTTTGAGAGGATAAGCCAAGCAGAGCTAGCTGTTCCCATTGTTCTGTTAAATGTCTTTGCCATTGGAAAAGGCAGATATTTCACACTGGAAAAATTACATGGTCAAAGTAGAAAATAGAATAAGTGGGGGGGGAATAGGATGGAGGGAAATATAATTCACAGTATAACTACCATGAAAATGTTTTGCATAACTACACATGTGCAACCTATATGGAATTGCTTACCTTCCCAGTGGGGGAGGGTGAGGAAGGAAGAAGGGAAATAATTTGGAAATCAAAGTTTTAAAAACAAATGATAAAAACATTGTTTGTTTGTTTTTACATACAACTAGGAAATAAGATACACAGGCACCGGGGTATAGAAATCCATCTTGCCCTAGAAAATTAGAGCTGTTATAGGGAAGGATATAAGACAGAGCAGACTGAGAAAGGGGTATTCAGTAGGTGTGCTATCTTGGGGTGGGGATAGGGAAAATATGGGGAGAAAATTTATGACTCAAAATCTTGTGGAAATGAATGTTGAAAACTAAAATAAATTTTAAAATTTTTTTAAAGGCAGATGTTTTAATTGTCTCTAAGTGGGACTGAACTAGAGTGGTAAAAGTTAGGATTTCTTAAAGAAAAGCTGTAGAAAATTATTATAAATCCTCTGTAGGTGTAATGCCATGCACAAGCAGATTCCCAAAAGAATGCTACTGTGAACAAATTTTAAGTTTCATATTACACAGTTTGGTGAACACTCTGTTTATTCCATTACATATTAAGGCAAACATTCACAATATATCACAATATAATATTCACAACATTACATCTTATCACAGAAAATCACAATACAGTGTTCATAACAGCTTAACATTAGAATTGTCACACAGTTTTCACTACAGTGGCCACAATATTTAGAACAAATCATTCAATCAATTCATAATACAATAATAAATATTCAATCATTCAATCAATTCACAATAGAATAATCAGTCTTCCACTCATGGGGCAATCACATATCAACTGAATCAGTCATTAATTATCATCATTAGAAAACCACACAAAATCTCTACCCCTTGGTGTCCATCAAACCTCAATTTCATCCAAACAGAGACCTTTTCTTCATCTTGACTCTGTTTGTTCTCTCTGATTTCCTGGATCACTTTCCATGGTCCCAGCTCCCTCCTGAATTCACCAAACAGTCACCTAGATTCAGAAGCAGACAGCTCCCTGGTTCTCATCCAGTCTTCAGAGGTAGACAGCTTCCAGGTCCTTGTCCAGTCCTCAGGGCAGTCCCTGGCACAAACTGAAGTTCATAGGGTCCAGAAAATCTCAAACCCTTCACCATTTCTCTTGCCTGAAACTCAAGGATCAGCCAAGCCATGAACAAAGTCTTAACCTGGTCATGCTTCTTCAGTCTTCCAGCAGTTCAGCTGGCCCTAGGACCCATAAGGAATATCAGCCTTCTAGGTGACCTTCCAGGCAAGCCCTTTCAACCTTGCAGGAGGCCTTCCAGGCAAGCCCTTTCAACCTTGCAGGAGGCCTTCCAGGCAAGCCCCCCTCAGCCTTCCCGGTGGCCTTCACTAGATTCTGGTCTCAGGAAAACTCCATCTCAGTTCTCAGTCAGCTTCCAGATGTTGGGAGAGAAACTCTCTCTCTTTCTCTCTTTCTCTCTTTCTCTCTCTCTCTCTCTCTCTCTCTCTCTCTCTCTCTCTCTCT
>CM053601.1:99193995-99209652 GCA_028646575.1 Pseudocheirus occidentalis | reverse complement strand
TCATAACCACACTCACCCAACCAAAAGATATATATATATAAACATTCCTGCTGAACAAGCAGAAGATGGGTGTAGGAATATTTGCCCTTGGGACAAGTAGTACAAAGCACAGTCCAGGAAAGCAATAGAAAGAAATTACTTTTCATTTGATATAGAGAACAGTTCTAGCCAGCTCATTATTTTTTCTTTATAATTTATAATGATTATTTTTATACTGAAGATAATTTTTGTCATTTGTATAATGCTGAAGGTCAATAATATTCCAAATACTATTAGCACCCTCTAAACTGAATACCAATCTCTAAACTAAATACCCTTTAAATTTCAGCACCATGGGATCGAAGTGCAATCTTCCCATCCTGGTTATACCTCTGAACCAAACAATCCAGTTCACAAAAAGCAATTCACTAATTTTTTTTCTAAAACATTGAATCTTAAAAACAGAACTCTAATAGATCAGTAGAGAATGAATACAGGAAGCAGAAGGAATTGAAAAGTAAAGAATAAGATTTGAGACTTGCCAGCAAATTTCAGTTGACAGATGTAAGTTTTACGTACCAGAAAACTGGAAAGTAATCTTATTGGTCTATACCTTCAGAATTCATTCCATTCTGTAGTAATTGAGAACAAGGTTTATTGTAAGAACTCAGGTTAAAGTTATTATGACTTGCAGTGGTTTTAAAGATAATTATATGGTTATAAATGTAGTTGAATTCCAATTACATTTCTTGCTGTTGTTTCTTTGTGGAGTACAGTGCGACAAGTATAGGAAACAGTATTTGCTTAGGATGCCTCATTTCACTGAATCACATCTATGGGAAAGAAAGAGTACAAGAATTAAATGACTTGAAATATAATTTCAAACTTCTGCTGATTCTAGCCTATTGACTATGATTACAATTTTATAGTAATAAACTTTAGCATGAGCCTTCACTCTGTGAATGATATTGGGAAAACCTTTCCTTACTTGACTGAACATTTTATTCTGAATCCAAAGAACTTATGAAATGGCCTCCCTTGTTTTCATTGAGTCAACTTAAAATCACAATCAGCACCCATACAAATATTCTCAGAGGCACTGGAAATATCAAAAGAAAGTGCTATGACTTATTATTTGTATTATATAATAAGAAGAAACAGAAATTATAGCATATTGTAACATATAATATATTCATGTATACAATATACACACATATATACACAAATACATGTTTTTCCCAAGTTATATATTAAATTGTGATTTAAAAATAAAGAACAACACCTTCTGGCAAGTTTTTCATGCCATCATTAAAATAATTAATTCTAAGTTTGATTAGCAGCCTATTTGCTGAATCAGTACATAGAAATTTTCTCTTATCTTGCTATGACTTTTTAAAAGGGTAATAAATAGACACATCTTTGGAAGGAATGGTTTATGAAAGAATCCGGTGTTCATCTCAAAGGCAAGGCTAAAACAGAGTTTTCTTGACTTTAGACAATGGCCATACAAGGAAGCTGAATCAAATGAGGATTACAGTCTCAATGGAAGCAAACTGGTTTATTGATCAAACTGAGGATTTTGATGAGCATAATAAATAAATTGCTTCACCCTTCATCTTTAGATTATACTTAAGGAGCATTGGGAAATGACTTAGATAATTGTATCCAGACTTTCTTGCTTCAACTGGCACATTTAATATTAGTCCCTGTGGAACTTTGTAATTATTAAATGTCATGTAAAATTTTGTTTTTCTTTTCAGGGAAAGAAAAAGAAATATGCATGTACTTATACATACATATATGTATATCTCTATAGTACACACATTTACACACATATATTCATATATGCAAATCTTTTTCAAACTGGCAATTGATAGGAAATAAAAGTCATGATAGCAGGATTTGTATTAAGCAACTGGGATATATATATAATATATATAATACACATGTTATATATGTGTATACACATATATATGTATATATGTATGTGTGTGTGCATATACACACACATAAAACTACTTTCATTTCAGCTATACAGTAACCCTCACATTTTAAGGAAGATCTAAATCACAAGTGGTAATAATATTTGTCAGTTGGCCATATATGATATGATTTATTGATAACAGTTTTGACTTCAAAATAAAACTTTGTAGCCATTGTGTTTTTTCCCCAGAAGAGACAAATACCACATATATTTATTTATGGCTCACAATATAGATATTTAAATATTTATCTTCAGAATAAAAACCAAGTTTCCATTTTGGTGCATATGGCATGTGTCTCTCAAATTCTGTTAAGAGACCATGAGCTCTAGCAGTGTAAGCTTTGCACAATTTAGATATTTGATGACATATATTTAAAAAGCACATGTTCTGTCTGATGGGATAGCAGAACAGAGGTAGGAAAAGCTTCTGGTAACACTTTTTTCCATTTGGCTTAGAAGTACTATTCCATTCTCAGTTTTTCTAGGTAACTTGTTAGATATTTTCCAGAAACCTCATAGGCTGCTTCAGTGACTAATTATTTTCTGTAATCCATACTAGTCTCATGGGTATTTGTTTTTTCCTTCATTTCATCCACTATACATCCTGCTCACACACACACATTTGATAAGGGAGTTTAATATGTTGTGTCAAGACATTTCTGGTTTTTCAGTAAAGATTATTTTAGAAAGTAGAAATAGTTGAGTATATATATATATATGTACATATATACATATATGTGTGTATATGTCTCTATAGAGAGATCTTTCTATGTGTGTGTATATATATATATATATATATATATACATTTATATACACACACACACACACACTCAATTTGACCTTTTGTATTATAAATAGATAAATAGGTCTGTATTTGCACACATTTGTATATATGTATATAGGGAGAGATGGAGAGATTAAATTAGAGAAAGACAGAGGAGAGGGAGAAGGACCATAGATTGATATACAGAGAACTTGAAAGGACTTAATGCATGATCTAATTGAACCCTCCCATTTCACAGATGAGAAAGACGGGAACATGGAGAGGAGAGAGATGCAATTGAATTGGAAACTCAGTCCTACTCATTGATAGAGACTGAATGTAATCAACATTCATGCAAAATGAATGCTAGATCATTTGAGGAGAGAAGATGCTTGTATCCGGGGACATCAGGAACAATTCTGAGTAGGAGGTAGCACTAGCATGTAGTTTTCAAGGCAACCAGGGATTCTGAGACACAGATTTTTTAAATAACATTTGAAAATTCATCCTTACAACTTTTACATTTTGCCACAATTGCCAGTTCCCTATGTAGCCTGCAGAAATATATTTAACATCAGGGAAAAAGAAAAATATATAAGCCCTATGTAATCCATAAGATATCAAGGGATCACTAGTAATTACCTAGGTATATAAATTTGCTAACATTTGTAACAATACTTTAATGGGAATATGTGCTTCTAATGGAGAAATCAGCAATCTGTTGGCCCTCACACCCTTTGGTTACTCACAGCTTTCCCTAGCCTCATGTTATTTGGAGCCCTGGAGAATGAGGTTGGTATTCTAATATTGCTAGAGCTATTTGTGGGTGCAAGCAGTGGTAGAAAGGGATGGGAGTTGAAGACACTTCAGGGCTAGAATGAAAATGGAGTAGCTGGGTTGCAATGTGTAGCACAGGATAGCAAGGAAGGTGGGGGAAAGGTGGATAATGAGAATTTATGCTAAGTTTCCTCCCTGTGGCTACAAGTGCATATAAGCAGGGAAAATGTGGATTTGTGCCAAACTTGAATAACTAGTATTGGTTGCAGAGTGAGAAGAAATGTCTGTGTGGTGTTTTCTTTCATAACCACTAGAAGGGAGAATGAACCTTCCCTTGTTGATCATGACAAATCCCTTTTGGGCATGGTGTTAGTGACAGGATTCATTCTTATGTGAATAAATCACCCTAGTAGAACCTGTAGTCTGCCTTTACTGTGACAGTCATGTCTATAAAAATAAATTTAGTAATAAATAAAACAACAAATAAAATTAAGAAATAAAAAATAAAATAAATAAAAAATGATAAATAAAATAAAATAAATAAAATAAAAATCATGACACCTGCCCTCACAGAATCTTTTATCCAAATTTGGTGTTTGGCTATTTTTATGTATATAAATGTATCAGAATGTTTGTGTCTGTATATCCATATATGTGTATGAAGAAGTAGGATGAAAATGAGTTTTTATTAAGCTCACTCTGTAACAGGCACTATGCTATGTTCTCTAGATACAAATATAATAAAAAAGAAAGACAGTTCTTAACTTCAAATTGTTTACATTCTAATGGGGAATATCACACATCAATGGGGTCCTGAGGAGCTGGGGAAGTACCTAGATTGGGGCACTGTTCTGGAAATTGAAAAGTCAGGACCAAGTCCAGGAGAAGAATTAAGGGCAAATTGGCTTATACCTTTCCACTAAAATGAATGGTCCATAGAGAATATGTGGTTTAGAAAGTGAGGGACTGTGCTAGGAGGGGAATGAAAGCAGACCAGCCTGGACCCTTCTGCATATAAGCAGGATAGAAGCCTTGGCTTTGGTGGTAGAAATGCTTGGAAGAGATCACTGCTTCCTCCCCTCCCCTGCAGAATTTCCAGTGCTTTAAAGAGGCCCCTTAGAGCTACAGGATCCTGTGAAGAACTACTCACTAAAATCACTCATCCCTAAAAATGAGATAACATGCCCCTACAATGGCTTAACAGTGGGAAAAGGCAGAGAGCAGCTGAAGAAGGCAAGAGCTTGGAAATAGCAGCTGAAAAAGCTGAGGAGAATAAAGAGAGGGCTGACTTCAGCCATGTCAACTCCATTCTTGGAGCACAGCAGCTCAGGGCAGAGCTTCAGAAAGTGGAACCCATGGCAGTGGAGTCCAGCACCAGCAGCCTAAGCTTGAGCAGATTGCAGGTAAAGCAGCCAAAGATGGAGGCAGAGCACAGAACTTCACTGCTTCAACAATCCAGATTCAGGGAACAGCTGGAAAGAGCTCTACTGCTGTACCACTCCAAGGAGCTCCAACAACACATAGACAGGTGCCCATGCATGCTTTAGTTTTGTACATGTTTTAGTGAGATGCTAGGTAAAAGGCTTCCTCAGACACCTTCTCAAATCAGAGTATGAGTTCATGTTTACTTATTTCAGTCATGTCTGACTCTTTGTGACCCCGCTATTTTTGTGGCAGCAAAAATTCCAGAGTGGTTTGCCATGTCATTCTCAAGCTTATTTTACACATGAAGAACTGATGCAAACAGAACTAAATGACTTGAAGTGATTTGCCCAGGGTTGCACAGCTAGTGAGTGTCTGAAGTCAGGTTTGAACTCAGGTCTTCTTGACTCCAGACCCAGCACTCTGTCCACTGCACCACCTAGATTCCCGTCTGAATTCATAGAATGTAAACGTAGTACTAGAAGATATCTAAGAATCTGTTCTAGTACTCCCCCTTAGTTTTACTCTCTTAGTTTCCTTACCTCCCTTAGTCCAGGGAGGTAAATGACATCCAAAAATGAAAACCAAGTAAGTAATAGAGGTAAGTCTCAAACCCAGGTACTCCAATTTCCAGTATAGTGTTCTTTCCACTATAGCACATTTCTGGGGAGTGTTTTTTTTAAATTTTCTTACAAGCACATTAATCTATGGGATATTGTACTCATTCCTCATTACATTGCTTGATTTTTGTTATTATTTATTCTACTATTTTATCTCAGCTAAATACTTTGTGATTGGACTTGTGGTTCTTGTGTGATCTTTTGGTAAAGAATGGAATAGATGAGGGCACAAACTGTAAATAGCAACCCTTATCCCAAATATCAATGGGAATTCAGAAGTCAGTTGTATAGTGTTTCATGTATGTGTTTGTATTTGAGGAAATGCATACTGTTAAATATATGAGTCAATATGTGAATAACTGATGAATAGTGGATAGTCATCCAAAACGTATTCATTACTTGTACTTTCTAAGAGGATAGAAAACTGGGGCTTTTATGCTTAGCGTCTAGCCTAGTGTTTGGTACATAGTAAGAATTTAACTTGTAGTTTGATGTTTTAATGAGAATCCTAAAATAAAGAGGTCATTTAATCCAGTGTTCCCCTCATGTAACTTCAGCAAATGGTTTAACCTTTTTGAAGATACAGAGTAGAAAATCCTTGTTTCCTCAGAATTTAAAGGATGACACAATTAAGGTAAACCTCTCATTGTTTCCTCAAATATTTGAAGGATAAAATTGCCATTAAGGTAAGTCAAAATGTTCTGCTATGCACAGAGAAATCTCCATTCAATGTCTCAATGGTTTCTCTTCATTTCTTTATCTTGACTCATTATCAGAACTGGTGATGTTTCCTGAATTCATTGTCATTTAACTTTATTCAAATCACTTTAATGTCTATGATCTTATTTTGTTGTTACAATAATACTAGGAAGACTTAAAACAGTTACCACAATGTCAAATTTCCAGCTGAGAAGACTGAGACACAAAAGGGGTCTGTAGAATACTCCCATGATTATGTTGTTTCTGTATAGCCTCCAATAATCTTTACCCTAACATCTTGTGCCATACTTCCCACTACATGTTGAGTTTCTTCACATGAATTTATCTTTCCTTATAGAAGTGTCTTAGTCTGTAACGGTACTTCACACATGAACGCATAAACATGCATATTCACAGAAACACACACACACAAACACACACGAACACAGACACCCACTTTTTATCTAGTATAATATGCCATTTAAAATGATATTCCTAAGTCTCATTCCAGTCACCTTGGCATCAAACTATCAGTGATTCCTACAACATTTTGTCTCCTTTCTTGAATTAGGAACTTTTGTTTACCTTATTTATCCATATTTCATGCATTCATACACAGGCACTTGAGCCCACTGGTTTTATTGCAATTCCTTTCTAGGATTATGCCATATATGTAAGGCAGATCAACTCAATTGGTATTCTTCACCCAGTGTTGTAGCTCCTACCGACAACGGTACAAAGTTTGGAATATTGGTGGAAGAATTTTTTCCCTTACTTGTCCTTTTTCTATTTAAAACCCATTATTTAACCATTTCATTTCTCCCTCAGTATGAATTATTTGCTATTTTTTTCATGGTCAGGAAAACTTAAGTTTAAATCAGCCCTCAGATACTTACTAGGTGTGTGACAGTGGACAAGTTGCTTAACCTTTGTTTATCTCAATTCTTTAAGTATAAAACAGGGATGATAACAACATTTACCTTGTAGGGTTATTGTGAAGATCAAATGACATCATTTTTATAAAAAGTAATTAGCATAGTGCCTGGCACCCATTAAGAACTATAAAAATTTATGTTTCCTCACCTTATTCCTCCACACTCCCATCTCTATTTCCCTATGATTCATTGTAGGTCTTATTCTCTTGTCATTATCACACCTAAATTTTTATGGGCAATTCTATTACCCCCCCCCTTGGTAATACAAGTATGAATGATTTTGTGGTGAGTGAATTGCACACAAGAATTGTAGTTACTCAAAACTCAGCAGTTACTGCATTTAGCATAATGTAGTGGAATTAATCCTTAACCAAGGGTCAGTACACCTGTAGTCTCATTCCAGAATCGAAATCTACTCAGTGATCTTACTTCATTGATCTTACTGATCTCAACTGAACTTAATATCTTTCTTTCTTAGTCTTCTTGCCTGGAAATTTGAGAGAATAATAACTGGTCTGCTTTTTATCAGGGTTATTGTAACAATAAAAGGATATCGCAGATGTTAAAGTGGTTTGAATAAAGTTAAATGTCCTATACAAATGTAAGTTAGTGTTATTAAGACAAAGGGCTGCCATGTAGAAAGGACTGTTGTATTTGTTCAGATTGGATACATGAGGTAGAACTATGAGAAAATAATAAATTTTGCAGAAATTTTGATTAAGTGAAAAAAAGACTCCTGAATAATCAGAGGTATGAGAAACAACATGGTGAGCTAAATGGAGAGTTAATTTCAGAGTTAGGAAGACACAACTTTACATCCTGCCTCTTAACACATTATGAGGGACTGGATAATCCAGGTGATCTCTCTGTACCACAGTAACTCTCCATGAATCTATAGAGAAGAACATTTGACAGTCTGCATTGGAAGAGGGTATTTCCTCACGAATATTTTCCTGTAAAAGTGAAAACCCAGAGGTTTTAAACCAAATGAAATGAAACAAAATCAATTATACCTCTGCTAAAATGACATGAGCTAATTGAGAAATTAGTGGATTCACCTTCACTAGCACATATCTTGAAGTGGAGACTAGATGACCTTTTATGAGAGACATAGAGGGGATTCTTCTTTACGTGTAGACTGACTCGATAACCTCTTAAATCTTTTCTTTCTCTGAGGTTCTGTATTTCTCTAATTTTGTAATTTCAAAGGTCAAATTACTTTCTATTATAGCTGTGGTGTCAAACTGCTGTATATTTTGCTGTATTTTTATTTTATTTTGTTAAATCTTTTCCAATTATATTTAATCTCTCTGGGCATCCACCCTTTGCACTGTACCATGCTGCCTCTAGAGAACACTAGCTGATCTTTGTGCATTTGTGAATAATACAATATCTATCACTTTATTAGAATAACTATAAAAAGTTGATAAACACTAAGTATGAATACTGTTATCTTTAAAGTAATTGTGAGATGAAATGTGATTGTAGCAAAATTTGAAGAAAAACCAGCATCTAAATGGAAATAAATTTCCCTTGTTAAGTATCAATGCTTAACTAAATTTGCATATTTCTTGAAATTGTGAGGAAATCATTTAGTGTTCAAAAACTCTGTAGCTTTGGCTTAGTCTTATTGCAGACCCAAGCAACTTGTTGCTATTTCTTTGAAAAATAACATTGATGTAGAAATATAAATAGAAGCTAAGTGACTTGTACATTTGGTAAATCCGCAGGCAGGATTTGAACTCAGGTTCTCATGATTCCAGATTCAGCTCTCTATGCATGTGCCAATTACTTGACTCTTATATAGATTAAAACAAATAAACTCTCCATTTAAAGTGACTTTTTTTCCCATCGTCTTTTTCAAGAATTACATCTAAGCTTTTGTTTTCTAAGGTTTAGCATACACAGTCTGTGGAATATGAATAGGTAATGGGCGAGTCAATTCCCATAGCCACTGCAAAGAAAACCTTAATGGACTAGCTAATATGGTGCATCGCATTTAACCCATCAGTAAAGAAAACCCACTAACTCATGAGAGGCTCTATAATTGTGAAATCAACTTTGTATAGCTTCATTAAAGCTGTATAGAACTAATGTGAAATATGTGCAAAAAGATTTACATTCAGCTGACTTTCTATTCTCCTAATAAGCATAAGAAACAATCAAAGGGGTTGATTTCTATGAGTGTATAACCTCTGGCTAGTCTGACTTGAACCTAGCTGAAGAAATGTGTGCTGTTGTAGACACTGGTAATTGAAGTTCTCTGGCAAGCTCTGTTTAAAAGTCGTGAATTTGGTCTGCTGTGTTTGAGAAATATGACTTGGCATATGTGGGGTAAGCACATCATTTTATTTTATTTTATTTTGCATGGTTTGTTTTATTCTGCTCTCATTTTCTCAGGCACCTTTTATGGAGTTTCATGTAATACTTTGCATCTGTGTCTTGCTCAGTCAGGATTTGCCAGTAGGAAAAAATTTCACTACCAACAGTGAATCACATTAATTGAGAGCTGAGAAGAGAGAAAGGAAGGTGAATAAAAAGCTCTTTAAGTAAAATAAGCATGATCACAAGGTTTTGAACTAATTCCTGTAAACACGCTGGCACCCTGCTTCCCGAGCTCACCCTGTCAGGGAAGCTCTCTGTGGCTATTTCAGAAACTAAATTTCACTTCTGTAAGGAAAGGAACAAGGAAGTATGACTCTGTTGGTGGACTAGGTATAGATTTGTAACGGTGATATGGAATCAATGGGCAGCTGTTTATGAATTTATCTTTCAAGTAACCTTTTTGGAGTCAGAATTAAGTACTGTTAAACCACACATAATTCCCTATTAACATCATCAATACAATAGAACTGTATCCTACCTTAAAGTTTGTTTCTCCTATAATGTCCAACGGTACTATGCTAGTCTTAGCTTTTTTTTCAATTTAAAAATTACAAAATTCTAAAGCACCAAATTAGGTGGGAATTTCCATGGAAAAAAATGGAATGGTGATTGTATGTTGCACACAAAAATATGACTTTCCATTATATGGAACTTTTTTTTCTTTTAATTACATTTAAATTCATCAAGTAACTTTCAAAGTTGCCCTGCTTGTCTGCTATTCCTTCTGGTGTTCCTTCGGTTTCTCATTTTCTTGAACTTTATTCCCATTTCTTTTTCCTTTCCATCTCTCATCCCATTGAAAAGCAAAGCAAAGAAAAACCAAAGCCATAAATATTTACCTTAAGTCTTTATTCTTCACTCTAATTTTTATATACTCTAATGTGATCATATATTCATAGGGTCAATAATTTAGAAATCAAGGAAACCTTATAGACCATCATGTCTAAGCACCTCATTTTATTGAAGAGGAAACTGCTGAACAGAGAGGTTGTGATTTGCCTAGAGTCATGCAGCTAGTAAGTGCCCAAGGGAGGTTTTTGCGTGTTCTCCATGACTCAAAGTGTAGTTCTTTATCTACTGTTCTTTGCTTCCTAGAGATTGGGGAGCAGCTGGTATTTTGTTGTCATATGACTCTCTATCCCTTTATTGAAACTCTCATCCCTTTATTACCTTATCACTGTGATTCAGAATAATTATTTACTGAAAAAATAAAACATCAACCTCCCAATGCTATTCTATCCCATTTTTTCATCCTCCTCAGCTACTCCATGATGATGAATCTGAGACTGGTTCACAAATCACTGATTGCTTTCTCTGCTTTATGTTTCTTTTAGTAAGCCCAGTTTATTGAAAAGTAATCTTAGAAATTAAAATTTTCTTGCTTCAGTGGTAAACTCATGAGTATCAGCTCTCTGGCAACCTTAAGTTTCAGGAAGATCAAGATTACATGAGCCAGAAGTTCATAAACAAATTCCCAATGAGGAGAAATTAAAATTTCAGATCTTTTGTCAAGGCATGGACATCTCCCTTGCAGACTTCTTCCCCCCCCCTTTTTTTTTACAGTGGGGAAGGCAGGGCAGTTGGGGTTAATTGACTTGCCCAAGGTCACACAGCTAGTAAGTATTAAGTGTCTGAGGCTAGATTTGAACTCAGGTCCTCCTAACTCTAGGGCCAGTGCTCTCTTCACTGAACCACCTACTTCCCCTCTTGCCAATTTCTATAAAGAATAGTTAAAGAAAACAAACTCGTAGGACAGACAAACTAAACTCATAGGGTAGTCATGGGCTGGTGACATTTTTCTTTCAATATTGTTGTCGGTCGATCTATGAAACGCGAAGTAATGAAAATGAAACAGACAGCCAGGGACTTGAGTTCCAGTCTCAGTTTTGCCTAGATACATTTTTTTTTGCTCCTATATGCATGGAACTGACATAGATGCTGCTACCAAGGCATAGGGAAGAGTAACTACCCCCACCAAAAGAAGTTCATAGGAGAGCTAATATTATCTGCATTCCCACAAAATGAATGCCTTGAAAGAAAGAGGCCTCAAACTGCCTCTCCACTCCTTGTAATCCAGTAATTGAACCGCTCTTCCTAAATCAGTCACTATAATCTTTGAGATAAGTCCCTGTTCCATACTCTGTCAAATCTTGAGCCACTGGTCATGCATGCCTTTGAGAAATGGAGCAAAGCATGTGTCTTGCTGGAAGCGACATGAACACATGTCCAAATACATAAGAGGTAATTCAATCCGACTTCCTGCTTTCATTTAAGGATGTACTGAGATAGCCAACTGGATGTCAGATGAATGAAGTGAGAAACTGGCTTCTTCTCTCCACATATGCTTCCTTAGAAATTTAATCAGGTCCTATGGATCCAAGGAGTACACACACACACACACACACACACACACACACACACACACACACACACACACATCTTCCCATATTGTAAATCCAACATTACTATCTTTCTTGCATTCCAGTCCCATATCACCAATTTGTTTAAACATTTCTACCTTGATGTGTTATTGAAATCTCAAAGCAAACACACTTAAAATGTGCAATTATTTTGCTTTTGAATCCTGTTTTCCTTTAAACCTCCTTATTTCTGTTGAGGTGCCACCATCTTCCAATCTCCTAGGTTTGAAATCTTGATTACATTCTACAATTTGCCTTTTCTCCCACATCTACTTAATTACTTAAAATGTCTTAAAAATTCAATTCCCAAAACATTTATGCCATCTTCATAGTGTTCTTTCTGCTCATATTGCCACTACCTTAGTGCATTTTCTTATCACTCCCACCTATACTATTGCAATGTTGTGGTTAATTTGTTTCTCATCTTTCCTCCTTCAGATCCATTATCTGTATAGCTTTCCAAATAGTCTTACTGAAGAAAGGCCATGGTCATGTCACTCCCTTGCTCAGATATTTTCAACTCCTTCCCATTACCACCAGAACAAGACTGACATACAAAATCCACTGCCACCTGGATCCAGCCTATCTTTTCAGGGTTATTTTGGATCTCTTGTATTCATGTTCTCTGTGTTCTAGCCCAAGTTTGAATTCCTTCACTCAGCAGCATGCTTCCCATAAACTATCTTCCACTCTTTGCTTAAACTTGCCCCTTAAATTTCCCCCCTTTTCCTTCAAGTATTAGTCCAGTTCCTAAAGACCTTCTCTACCTAACTTTCCCTCTCCCTTATAGGCTTTAGTACCCTCTCCCTCCTCAAAGGATGGGAATTTCTCATGTATTTCCCTCTCTTTTTCTCCTCCATCCTCACAATATAAAACCTTTGAAGGCAGAGACTTTTGAATTTTGTTCTCTGAATACCCAAGATCCAGAATAAGGTCATGTCTATACTAGATACTTAATATATATCTGTTGAACATGATTGAATTAAATCATTTAGCTACATGAACCTGGGGGTAACAGGATTATATATTTCAAAGAGTACTGCATTTGGAGTCTGAAGACATGAGTTCAAAGCCTGGATCTTCCATGTATTATACACTATTTGAACCTTTGGGCCCCAGTAGCATCAACTGTGAAATTACATTGTTTGGCTAAATGACCTATAAAATAAATCCCAGCTTGAAATCCACGGTCCTTTGAACTTCTGTGAGCCTCTGTTTCTTCATCTGGAAAATAGGGTTATAACGCTTGTAGGGCATACCTCACAAGGTTGTTTTGAGGCTCAAATAAAATAATGCATAGGTAGTATTATCTTAGCATTGCCAAGAAGATCAGGACACTAGTGATGAATGTCTAAAGAAATTCCCTCAGTATTTACATCTTTGACCTTTCAGGATTTTGCCCCATTTGGGGACTATATGATAGGACTTGATGTGACATGTAAACCTACTCTCCCAACCTACGAGATTATAGGAGTCAAAAATTGAGAAAAGAGGCAAGAAAGCACGATAGCAGAAAAGAGAGAAGACTTACAAAGCCACAGGAAAGGCATTTTTAGAGAACTGCTGTCATGGGATTGGGAAGGAGTTTTACTCCTGAGGTTGGCAGTGTCAGGCTCTGGATCCATGAGGTATGTCTAGGTAGATCTTTTGATAAAACCATCCAGTATATGATACATAACAGGAACATTCTCCATTTACTTTTCCCCCTTTCTCTACCTAATCTCTAAAAAGGTTGAAATTTGGGATTTCTGGAGAGACACCACTTTTTAAAAACAAGCATATTTACCTTTATGTTTACGTTGTCTCTTAAGTAAAAAATTGCAGCAAACTCTGTCAACTCTTGCATTGCTAATATCCATGTGTAATTATTCATATAGACTATAGAGAGGTAATAGTGAAATGACCATGACAGGAGGAGAAAGATTTAAAATGGGAGTATTTTGCCAGAGCACTATTTCTGACTGGGAGTTCAGAGGCACAGAAGAAAATTATTGATTCGTTTTTATGCTCTCCCAAGACTGAGAAATTATATACATAAGTATTTCTCTAAGCAATGAGCAAGAAGTCACGGCAGGGACAGCCTGATTAATTGGGAATAGTATGAAGTCAGGGCTTTTGCCATGTTCCTTCCCATAGTTTCTCTATAGCCTGGTTTGAAAAGAAAATGACTTCTCTAGGGAAGGAGGAAAGGGAGATAAAATCAATCCCAAGGGGAGATATAACTCTACCTGAGCATGGATAGGTGGGAATAAGGGTAAGACATTAGATTGCCACACACTTTGTAGACCTTAAAGTGCTACTCACACATTCATTATTTGTATTGTATTAGGTAGTAATGGGTGGTAGCTCAGTGGCCCAGTAGATAGAGCCTCAAGCATAGTCAGGAAGGCCTGGATTCAAGTCCAGCCTCAGACACTTACAAGCTGTTTGACCCTGAGTAAGTCACTTTATGCTGTTTGCCTCAATTTCTCATCTGTAGAATGAGCCAGAGAAGGAAATGACAAATCATTCCAGTATCTTTGCCAAAAAACACTAAAATGGGGTCAGAAGAGTTAGAAAGGACTGAAATGACTGAACAACAAAAACAGTAGGTAGTAATAGCACATTTATTTAATAATTGAGTAGACATAAATTATGGATAATGTTCATTGCCATTATTATCAACACCACTATTACTATGATTATTACTAATACTATCATCAAGAATGTACTTCTGTGAACTATATCCTTGGTTAGTAACAGCTCCATTTCTCCATTCTACCTAACCACTTCTGAAACATATTTTACAGATGTCTAAATTTTAGTCCATTTTACTTTATTTTATTTTTATTTATTTTTAATTTTTTAAATTTATTTTCTTGTTTACATTATTTATTTCCACGAGATTTCGAGTCAAAAATTTTCTCCCCATCTTTCCCCTAAACCAACCCCAAAACAGAGATCCCACTGTAAAACCCGTCCTATGATCTGCTCTGTTTTATGCCCTCCTACGACACCCTTTTAACTTTCTGCTAGGGCAGGGAGGGTCTTCCTACCCCAGTCCCCAGATATCTTAATTCCCAGTTGCATCTATTGTAGAGCTTTAAATTCTAGATTCTTTCAGAACCTCCCTTGTCACCTACCCCCACTGGAAGGACAAGCAAATAAACACAGGCTGTACATGTGTAATTACACAGAACATCTCCACAGTGGACATACTGTGAGAGGTTGATTATATGTCCTTCCTTCCTATCCTGCCTGCCAACCCTTGTTCTTTTCTCTATGCTGTCCCAGCCCCTTTACTGAAGTGTGTACTTCCAGCAACCCTCCCCCAGACCCTGCCTTCCCCTCCGTCATCCCACCTCTCATCCCCATATCCCCTATTGTCCTGTGTGGCATGATACCCAGTTTAGAGTTTATGCCGTTCCTTCCCTATGCCAAATTCAATGAGAGTAAATGAAAGCAAAGTTGTAACGGTTATCCCTTGCCTCTTCTATATGGGATGATTAACCCCATTTGGTCTCTCCCTGTCTCCTTTCATTCTAGTCCTCTCCTACCTCAGAATTTCACCTTTTAAAGTATCATCCCTTCCTATTCAATTGATCCTATACCCTCTATATACACATATACACACATGCTCAGATATGTATTCCTACACATATATACCCTCCTATATAGACATATGTGTAGGTA
>CM053601.1:99166520-99193495 GCA_028646575.1 Pseudocheirus occidentalis | reverse complement strand
TTCTTCTTTTCAGAATGCTTTTGAGATTCTTTTTCCATCTGGGAAATTTGACTTTTTAATGCATTCTTCTCCTCAATGGCTTTCTGGGCCTCTTTTGCCATTCAAGTTAATCTATTTTTTAACGTGTTGTTTTCTTCAGTCACGTTATTGACTCTCTTTTCATGATTTTCTTGCATTATTCTCATTTTTTTTCCAATTTTTCCTCCACTTCTCTTATTTGTTTTTCAAAGTCCTTTTTGAGTTGATCTATAGGCTGTAGGCATTCTTCAAGTGACTTGGAATCATATGGTGTGGGAGTTCTGACTCTGTTGTCTTCCTCCTATTCCATGCTTTGATCCTTTTTGTCCACAAAAAAGATTGTAGAGTTTTATTGCTGTTCTTATTTTGTTTCCTTTTCCTCATGTTGGTCATTCCATTAATTGGTTGTTTTTTTTAGCTTTGTTGAACTCTGCTTCCAGTGAGGAAAGCTCTGTCCCAAATCGCTGGGGTTTTCACAGCTGCTAGAGCTATTAGGGGGGGTGCTGCAGTCCCCACGAGTTTTGGCTTACTGAAAGCCCATCCTAGGACCACCACCCAAGACAATGATCTGGATCCAGGCCACTCAACTCCAGATCCCTTGGGCCTGATCAACTGTCTTAGCCCTGCTTTGGGGTCTGCAGGCCAGGAGCTCTGACACAGCCCAGTTGGGGCAGTTGCTGGTTACAGTAGATCCTGCCCTTCCCACACTGCTTCCTTGCCCTGTGGGCAGATTGGCCAGACTGCTTTTCTTCTCCCAAAATTAGCTTGAAAACTTCACTTTCACTGACCTTTCTCTAAACCTTATTGTTCCTGACTTAAGAGTTGTGGAGATTACTCCAGGTGCTATAGATCTGCTCCCTGGGTTAGACTCATGCTGCGGCTTGGGAGGCTTGTCCCTGGGGCCTGGCCAGGTTTTCTGTTTCAGCCTGGTCTGGCCTTGGTTTCCAGTCTGCCACTTTGGGCCCCTCCTGCCGAGCTGCCTTCAGCGAGAGATGTGTTTTCTGTATTTTTGTGAGTTTGGGAACCCTAGAATTTATTTAGAGTCATATTTTATGGGTAGTTAGGGTCGCTGTGTGGGTGCTGTGGAACTTTGCTGCTTCTATGCCGCCATCTTGGCTCCACCTCTGAAAAAAATGTTATATTATTGTGAGTTATTGGGAAGTCAAGAAAGACAGCCTACTTACAATTATCAAGGAAGACCCTGAATGACTAAAAGTGTTTGTTTTTCTTCCAAGATACTAACTCTTTCCTAAATCTCCCATGCTTACCTTGAAGAGAGTAAGACTACTTTTCTTCCTCTGAAGTTCCTGGTTGGCCCTGCCCAGCACTTGAGAAAATCATCTTTATCAATGGTAACACTTTCTTTTTTTTCCAGGTACAAGTGGGTTAATGTGTTGGTTGAATATCCATTTGAGCTTTAGAGATTTTGCAGGAATTTAGGACAATAGGTGGAAACAACCATGGCCTTAAATGACATTTTTTCTTTCACATGCTTAATGTAATCAATTTTTCTTTTTATAAATGTGTGGAAGTGACAATAGGGCCATTTATGCTTCTACACAGTAAAATTAAACATTCTAACATTATTGTGTGACAAACCGTGTTTTAATGGTGGCAACAGGTCAGGTTTTTGTGTCATCATGTAAATGTAATTTAAGATCCTCTCAGCTATCAATTGATTAGACTAAGGAGTGAATTTTCCCCTTTTATCTCTAATTGATCTAGCAGACACTAGGGAACTGTTTGTGCTACTTATCCTTTCTGTGCTTTAGCTGACCTATTGGCTTAATAAATATAAAATGATGCCTTCCTTATAGAAGCATTGAAAGCATTGAGTAGTTCATGATTTCAGGATATGGGAATGGTAAGTAAGAAGTAGATACAAATGATCAAATAGCTGCATTTACATGGTAATAACTTTTGTTCTTAGAACAGACTGAATCTATATCATTTTGGCAACCTAACATAAATGGTTTGTGACTTCGAAAATAATAAACACCCAGAAACAAAACAAAACAAACAAAAAGATCAAGGGACCAAATTAAACACTCAGAATCTCATCAAACCACTACCTTCATCTCAAAGAATCGTGCATTTATTTGCATTGTGTATATTGTTTGACTTTATGGAAATTGATATTGTTATTGCTTGCTTTTTATAAATGCTATTCCTTAAGGCTGACTTAACAGATCTCTAATGTTTTAGCAGTAACCTTCTAGAGTACTTGTATGTTGTACAAGTCACCGCTTGTTCAATGTACTGTACCCCTGAACTGTGCTTGTGCTATGCATTGTAAATCTTCCTGCTGTATTGCCAATATGTTTCTAGGATTTATTCAACCAATAAAACTACAACCGATAAAACAAAAGTTAAAAATGAAAAAAAAATAGGGAACAAGAATATTCTAACCATCTGTATTCATTGGCATTTTAAAAAAATTTTCATACTCCATATACTTTATATATACACAGAACCTTTCAACTGGGGAACCTGAAGTGCTCTCTAAGCTTTACCTAATCGATCAAAATGATAAATATCTATTTCCTTTATATTGGAAATGGAGAATGGCATAGAACTGCTAGACTGGTGAAATAATTACGAGATCAGAACACTAAGTTTTATCTAAACAAATAAGAATATAAATTTGTGTGAATTGTAGATAGACCAATAAAATATAAACTCCTTGCCACAGCATTTTTTCTTCTCATTTTCTTACTGTAATTACAACACAGTACTATTTTCTACATAGGACATACTTAATAAATGTTTATTAAGTAGGGTTCATTTCAGATTGGTTTGGATTACAAGCTATTTGTAATTGGCCAATTTGTGTGAATCTTATCCATGTCTTCCTGAGATTTTGTATGGCAGCTGAAGGTAATCTTTTGAAAGTAGACAAGGCACTTCATTTCTCAATGTCCAAGGTAGGTTCCTAAAATTAGAAATTGCAGACAAGCTACCATCTGAATTTCTCTATTTAATGAGGAATTTCCATTTTGAATGTTTCCTATAACCATTAAATCAGAGGCCTAACTCTGCTCTAACCCTCCATAAAACAGAGAAAATAGAAGACATTCTGTTATTTTCTGGCATCACAGAAATAAACAATTTGATAGTCATTGCCTTACTTGGAGGTGATGGCATCTTTACTCCCCAGTCTCAGTGAGGTGACAAAACATGCACATATGCGATGGTAAGAAAGCCATGAAAGTCAGTAAATGAGTAAATGCCAAAATGAAAGGAGCATCTATTGAGGATATAGTAATTCAGGGTAAGGGGATATCAATGTAGTCTCTATCAGAAGACTTTATAAAGAGGTCAAGACTTAAAATAAGAAAATTTGGAAAATATGCTTAAAACTCCAAGCTTAAGTAACCTATATCCTGTTGCTCCAGATAATCTGCTTAATACAACAAAGGTGCAATGCTCAGTGTTGTTCCTTGTGGCATAAAGTGGTGAGATAGATAACTAAATAGGGGATTTATGGTCTCTTTTTCCTGCTAGGGAAAGTGATTTCCTCTTAATATATTATTTTATTTTGCCCAGTTACATGTAAAAGCAATCTTAATATTCATTTTTAAACTTTGAGTTCCAAATTCTCTCCCTTCTTCCCTCCACTGGGCTCCATCATTGAGAAGATAAGTAATTAAATACTGGTTATATATTGTGTGATCATATAAAACATTTCCGTAATAGTCATGTTGTAAAAGAAATCATGGACCCTCCCTAAATAACCCTCAAGTAAAATAAAGCCAAAAAATGTTTCAATGTATATTCAGAAAGCATCAGTTCTTTCTCTGGGGATGAATAGCATTTTTTATCATTAGTCCTTCAGAGTGGTCTTGGATCTTTGTATTGCTGAGAATAGCTTAGTCATTCACAGTTGATCATAGCACAATACAGCAGTTACAATATTTCATTTTGCATCAGCTCATGTTTACAGGTTTTTCTGAAAGCATCTTTCCCACGATTTCTTATAACACAATAGCATTTCATTATATTCACATATCATAAATTGTTCAACCATTCCTCAATTGATGGGCATCCCTTCAATTTCTGATTCTTTGCCTCCAGAAAATAGCTGCTATAAATATTTTTGTACATGTAGGTCCTTTTCTTTTTTGTTTTAATCTGTTTTGGGACACAGATCTAGTAGTGGAATTACAAGGTCAAACATGGTTATATAGCCCTTTGATCATAGTTCCAAATTGCTCTAAAGAATGGTTAAATCATTTCATGGCTCCACCAACAATGTACTAATGGCTCATTTTTGCCACATCACCTCTAAAATTAGTCATTTTCCTTTTCTGTCCTATTAGCCAATCCAATAGGTATGAGGTAGTACAGCAGAATTGTTTTAATTTACATTTCTCCAATCAATAGTAAATCAGAATTTTTTTACTTGGCTTTAGATGGCTGTTCATAATTTTTGATTATTTATCAATTGGGAAATGGCTCTTATTTTTATAAATTTGCCTCAGTTTTCTGTATGCTTGAGAAATGATGCCTTTATCAGAGAAACCTGCTTCAATAATTTCCCCCCACATGTCCTATTGCTAACCTCATTCCTCTCCATCCTATTACCCCAGATGTATTCTATTCTCTCAGTCTTTTCACCCTGGCCCTCCTCAAAAGTGTTTTGTTTCTGAGTGCCTCCCCCCCCCCCCGAATCTGCCCTTCCTTCTATCACCCATCGTTCTCTTATCCCGTTCCTTTTTTGTTTTCTAGTGTGGTAAGATATATTTCTATACCCAATTGAATGTGGATGCTATTCTCTCTTTGAAATAATTCCAATGAGAGTAAGGTTCACTCATTTTCCCTCACCTCCACTCTCTCCCCATTGTAAAGGCTTTTTCATGCCTCTTTTTATGTGAGATAATTACTCCATCCTACTTCTCCCTTTTCCATTCTCCAAGTGAAATCCTCTCTCACCTCTTTATTTTATTTTGTATTTTTAGATGCCATCCCTTTGGATTCATCTCACATCTCTGTCCTCTGTCTATAGAAACTCCTTCTAACTTCCCTAATAATGAGAAAGTTGTTATAAGCTACCTGTGCCATTTTTGCATGTAGAAATGTAAACAGTTTATTTAACCTTATTAACTCTCTTATGATTTCTGATTTCTGTTTACCTTTTTATGCTTCTCATGAGTCCTACATTCAAAAATCAGAGTTTTTACTCACCTCTGGTCTTTCCATCTGGGATGTTTAAAAGTCCTCTATTTCATTGAATTTCCATTTTTCCCCCTGAAGGTTTATACTCAGTGTTGCTGAGTAGGTGATTCTCAGTTTTAATTGTAGCTGCTTCACCCTCAGGAATATAATATTCTGAACTTTCCAATTCTTTAATGGAAAAGCTGTTCAATCTTTTGTTATTTGACCATGGATCCACTGTATTTGATTTTCTTTTGTCCTGACTGCTTGCAGTATTTTCTCCTTGATCTGGGAATTCTGGAATTTGGCTATAATATTACTGAGAGTTTTTATTTTGGGATCTCTTCAGGAGGTGTTCGGTGTATCCTTTTAATTTCTACTTTACTCTCTGGTTCTAGGATATCAGGGCAGTTTTCCTTCATAATTAATTTTAAAGTGATCTCTCTCAGTGTTTCCCAAGGCCTCCTGGTTTGCTGGTGTCAGGCCCGTGCTGGCACAGTCTGCAGTGGGACTGTCTTCCACTCTCACCCAGGTGTGACAGACATTTTCTGCTGTCTTTAGGCATCTGTGGGCTGAGAGGTCTGGAAACAGCCACTTTTGACACTGATTCAGTTGCCGTGAGGCCTCCTTCTGGTGTTCTGAGGCCTGGTCTGCACTGCTGTGACCAGGGTTGGACTGTGCTCCTCTCTCACTCTGGTGCAACAGGTCTTTCCTCTTGCCTTCTAAGTTGTATTGTGCTGGAAAATTGTTTCACTCCATTTTTTTGTGGATTCTGCCCCACTAGAATTTGTTTAAAATCCTTTTTTTTGGTACGAGTTTAGGGGGAGAGCTTAGGTAAATGCCTGCGTTTACTCTTCTATCTTGGCTTTGTCGGGAAGGTGTTTTCCAAGATAATTCATGGGAAGAGATAGAAAGCTAGACCAGTGTTTGGTTTGGTCTGCTTGGGAAAGAAGATCTTAAATTGGAAACTGATTCAGATAAGAAAGGAAAAATTTGACAAGAGTAAGACCTACTTTACAATACTACAGTCAACATAAATTGTGATTTTTTTGTTATTTTAACAACCCATATGTAGTAACTTTTGAACTTTGTAGTGAAAATTAATAAGAGTAAAAAAAGGACATCTAAAAATGGTCCTATGCAGTTTATGGGTGGTAGAAGCAGGGAAAAAAGTAAATGGATTTCTTTTCTTCCTCAAATTAACTAAGATTGCAACTCTGAAAAGAAAGAGTAGGGAATTATAGTGGAAAAAAATGTAAGAGTTTACCTGTAAGCCAAGATTTTGTGATTAATTGGGAGGGAAGTACAGGGGATTTAAGGTTAGGGAAACTGTGGTAGATCACAAAATATTACCAATGAGATTGTATTATTAGATACAATTGGCTTCCTGGGTTTACTTCTATATAATTGTCCAAATGACAACCCAGCAGAAGCTTCAAGATTCCCATAGGACAGTAATTATTTATAATGCTTAGTGGTTTGTGAAAGTAAGATTTTTGCTGAAGAAAACTTCATTTGCTGTAAATAGGCATGAAAATTGCATATATGGATAAACAGACACACAGATACAAAGACACATGTAAAATCATTAAAATGTTTTGCCGTTTACTGAGGCAATTTTATGTCTTTTATTCTTAAATGCAAAGTAGGAAAAATCTGCTACAGAAAGACTTCCATTGACTAATGGATTCTGCTCCCATAGACTATTCTCTTGCATTATACTACTGATGGAAGGTAGGGAGTGTGCAAAATGAGTCACAGTGAACTTTCCTCATTTCTTTTAACTCCCTATTATATTCCTGTCTTGTCTCCATACTTTGTAAACCAGTTCAGCCTTGTGAGTAACTCATGATTTCCCTGAAATGAGGTAATTTGAAATATAACCATACTAGTCGACTTCTGGTTGGGCACTTCCAAATTTGGTGAAAGGAAAATAAATAATGAAGGACTGAAACTGTTTTGCCCCAATTAGAAAAATTGTGAGCTTGCCTCACCAGCCAATGGTGAGGTAGGACAGGTGTTGGAAGTGGAGTTAGAATCAGGATGAGAGAAGCCCATGAGGTTCTACATGTTGCACTCCTGGCAGACCAATTTGAGCAACAGGGGCAGTGCCCTTTCTCATGAGAAAGAATAAAAACCTTTTCTGATCTCAGACTCAGACTCAGAACTTTTTCGTCTCACACAGTTGCAACAATTCAATTGCCATATATCTTCAAATGGAAGTACTTCATAAATCCTGTTACCTATTGTGACTCCTTTGCCATTTTTAGTAGTTATCCTAAGCACAATTCAGAATCATTTTGGAAAATGCATGAAGAAGGGAACTATGAAGCCTTAACATTAAGTAATAATTTTTATATTGTGCAGGGATAGGACCAACTTGGCAAAATGAATTCCCCTTACCCCATTCTTGGTCTCCACTTGTAGTGAAAAAGGGCTCTTTAACATCAAGGAATAAAGCCTCCCAGTCCCTTGTGGCATTTCTTTAGCATTAAAGACAGTATATGCTGACTTTTGTTGTTGTTATTGTTGGTTTAGCTTTGTTTTGACTTTCCTCCTTCCCATGCCCAGGGATGGGGGCACAGCATAGTCTGCTTTAAATACAACACTGAGGATATTCAAAGAAGAGGAGGATCATCCCTTCTAAATCCCTAAATAATTAATACCCCATTTCTTCACAGGTACCAAATTCTTCAACTCAAATATGAATTGGGAATTTCAGAATGAGCTTACTTGGGGAAGGACAGATAAGAGGAAAACTTGTTCCCTTCTTCATCTTGCTCAGGGACAGAAGTTTTCCAGAATATTCTATATGTGTGACTGGTAGTCGTGGAAGGATTATTTGGCTGACTGATTCCTGAAGTCCCACAGTGGGAAATGTGTCCAATGACAATGGATGACTGATTTTCCAGCTGTGTAAGCATAGCTGCTATAAGAGAGTCTAGGGGAGGAACAGGAAGAGTTTTCTCCTCTCTATGTCTGAGACTGCAGGTTGTTATAGGCCTTCTTGATACGAAACAGAGAATTTAACATATTAATGAATAGTCAACCTATGTTAAAGAAATGATTTATTGACAATAAAGGGAATTAGTGAAAGAAAGCAAAGATCATCTGACTTAAAGGAAATTTTGTGGTTTTTTACTTTCACATTCCTGAAGTGGCAGATATATTCAGGAAGAAATCATTCTTCCTGCTGCTGTGTTTCACTTTTGTGACAAGCTAACCTTGGGCTGCATTTCTTAGTTGTCTGTTTCCCATGATGTCTTATTGGAGTCCTGTGGACTGAACATTCATGAAATGTGTACCTAGTGTACTAGGTTTATTCATAGGACTAGGGCCAGGTTTCTTGTCAAGAAAGAAAATAGAGCTTTGTGTTTGAGTTTGCAGTGGTGTCATCCAGGAGCCCAGCCATCTTGGTATATTCTTCAGATCTTTAAGATAAGGAGATAAGTCCTGAATTTGAAAAGAGATTCTGAAGCCTGATATAATAGCGCACTGTTGGGTGAATGTGCCTGGGAATTAAACGTCCCTGTGGAGAAAGCAAACAGTGCCCTGTGATGAAAAAACTTCTTCACATTTTGTATGGAGTTGATTGTCATTCCATTAGTTTACTCTCCCCCCTCCCCTTTATTTGCCTTGCTGCTCTGTCTCAAGTAATTTGTACTGTTATTATCATCATGTGAAGACAAATACTTAACAACAAGTATTCATTAAGTTTCCAGTATATATCAGATACAAGGCAAACCTTAAACGTAGGGGCATAATCTAAATATTAATCCCCATATAGAACCCTAATAACAATTGTACTTTATAAATGAGTGTGATATCTCTTCTTTCTCTTTCTTTTATTCACCTTCCCTTACTCACTTTATTTCTCTATTTTGGTCTCTGTGTTTCTTTCTGTGCTGTCAGTACCTTCTCAACAATCTTACTAAAATTTTTCATCTTGATATGATTATGAATTTGCACATTTAAAAACCCTGGCAGTTGGAGTTCAAGATCGAGCAGGTTTTTACCAAGAAAGAACTAGTTCAGGCATGGTCCCAATGACTAACAGTAGAGCTTCCAGAAGTCAATTCCTATCTTAAGTTCGGAAGGGCTCCTCCAAAACTTTTGGCCATTATGGAATGAGTTCTTTAGCAATAAGCAATCCAATCCTCTGTGCTAGATTGCATGGAAAATATGACCTTTTTTCTTTATGAATTCTAGAGAATATTTTAAATGGCATAATCAGATGTGACACAGACAAGTTTAATTTGATGAATTTAATAATAAAGACAGTAAAATATAGTTAAAATAGTTTGGGGGTGATAACATAGTATATTTTTGTTTTCACAATTCTTAGTGGCATGCCCATTAATCAATTTTTTATGTTTAGAATTTTCCTTCACATTGAAATCTTTTCTCATAAGAACGTATATTATAGGTGACCCAAAGAATAATGTACACATATACAGATGGGAAATGAATGTAAATGCTTTCAAAAGACTATTAGCCTGCAATGACGCTGTTTTAAGGAGTTTGTGATCATCTTTTTAAAAGCTGTATCCATTATATTTATGTAGGAGGGAAAATGCTAATGTGTAGTTCCCTAAACTTGAACTCTTCAACTCTGTGATGAAGAGACTTGGAACCAGGAGCCACATGGATGATACTTGAGTCAGTTACTTCACATTTCCTGGTCTGTTTTTTTTTCATTTAATGAATGAAAAGATTAAATTGAATGAAATCTTACCCCATGTCTGTCCTATTACATAATTCTGCAGGAACTCAAGCAGCCACTGTGGACTGCTTAGAGCTTAGTCAGATATTTAAACCAAGATAATTCACTACATCCCAGGCCATATCCAGTCATCTTGCCATTGGTCTCTGATGACTCTGGAAGAAAGTGAGACTGGTGACTTTGAGCAACTCTGCCATATTTAAATCAAATTCACATGCAAGTTAATGTACCACTCTGTCAGTAGGTGCTATTATTATCCCTATTTTACAGATGAGGGAGCTGAGGTAGGCAGAGGTTAAATTACTTGCCCAGGGTGACACAGCAAGTAAGTGCCTGATGCCTAATTTGAATTAAATTCTTTGTAACTCCTGTCTTAGCACTATCTCCACTGTGTCATCTAGCTGCCACTAAATGTATGTTAGCATTCCCTTCCCCATCTTTGAAGTAAAGACTTCTTGATAGAGTGACTAGAAAGAGATATCTGCCAGCAAGAGGTCATGGAAAAGATGATGGGTTGGGTGCGTAGGAGAAAGACTGATTGACGTGCTGGAAGCTCAAGAAAACTGAGGCTGAGTGATGCACAAATAACATAACTTGAAGAATGACCTTAATATACTATTAATGAAAGCTACAGAGGCTAAATTGAATCTTGGTGTAATGTTAAGAGAATTTGAAGATCTTCTGTGTCCCTTAATAGTTCCATGTGACCTGCTTTGAGCTCTGGCCCAACTCACAGCTGTAGTCAAGTGGAACCCATGGTGGAAGGAGCTTGCCCAACAGGTGGAGTAGTAAGTGAGAATGAGACAGAGCTGGGAGAGAATGAGGCATAGCTGAGGCAGAGAAGCTAGTGTGAGTGAAAGAGGGAGGAATTTTGCCTAGGGGAGCTTTTTGTGGGGAGTCCTAAGAGAGGGAATGCTTGGGATGTTGATGCCCCCTCATGAATTTAAGTGAGTCTGAGACTACCACCTTGTCAAGGAGATGTTTTGCTTTCTTTGCTTTATCCACCTCAGTTTTCCCTAGATTGGATATGACTCCAAGAAAGTTATTTTTCTGAAAGAATGTATTTGCTAATATTTTTAATAGAGAAAAAGATAAGGAAAAAATAATTTTCCTTTTAAAGAAAATTAAGATTAGCCTACTGCAGTTTTATGATCAGTTTCAAGGTAGCAAAATGATAGGCAGTAGTTACAAAAATGAAGATATAAAGAGAGAAATGGATTTGATTCTCTTGGGTGGGAAAGCTTTATGCATATGCAAAGCAAGCAATGTGGTATGATTTGAAGGGTGTAGGAAAGCCCCCCTGACCATAATAATATTCACATTACAGTGTCTGAATCTGCTATCATTAACACAACGTCAACCCCAAGGGCCTTCTTCAGGACACCTTCATTTTAATTGGATTTAAGGTATTACACTATCTGCATTACTAAATTTTAGCTAGCTAGCACATTGAAAGAATCAAGTTGATTATTAATCCCGATCTCACATAAGATATAGGAAAAACTTGTATTGATGGGAAGCACATTCTGTAATGCAGAATAATATTCAGTTGCCACTTTAGAATCCCTACAATATCATAGTTACAAGTAAGTAACTGTTTATTTTTGGTATAGCAAGAAATCAAGTAAGAATCCCAAATGAACTACATGTTTTTAAATAATATAATTTAAATATAGACCACAAATATATAATTAAATATATACCACTCTTACCTATATCCATTCATGAGAATGATCATTAGTATGAAAACTCTGCATAAAATGAGCTAAATAACCAAACATTAAATAATCATAGGCTTAGAAATAAATTAGAAAAGGCCTTAGAGATTAATGATGCCAAACCCTTTCTTTTACAGATAAGAAAAATTAAATTCAAACTGATGAAATGATATATCCAAGGTCATAATGGTAGTAAATAAGAGTCAGGATTAGCACTGAAATCCCTTGTAATACCGTGCACATGCAGACACCCAAAAGAATTTTACTGTGAACAGCTTTTAAGATTTGGATTACACAGTAATATTGAACACTCAGTTTATTCCATTACAAATCAAGGCAAACATTCACAATATAATATTTACAATATAATATTCACAACATTATATCTTATCACAGAGAGTCACAATATTGTGTCCATAACAGCTTAACATTAGAATGGCCATACGGTTTTCACTACAGTGGCCACAATATTTAGAACAAGGAACAAAAGAATAATCACCTGGTTTCCCTAAGGGGAAAACCCTTCTCACTTGATCATTCAATCAATCATTTCACAATATATCAAACTTCCAGTCTTGGGGCAACCATTAACTTATTCAGTCACTCATCTAGCAGTCAGTCTCTAATCTAGATTCCTAAATACTAACTATCATTAATCACCAATACAGTCATTAGAAAAACCACACAAACTCTCCACCCCTTGGTTTGCAGCAAACATCAGTTTCTTCCAAGGGGAGGCATTTTTTTTCATCTTGACTCTGGGTTTTCTCTCTGATTCCCTGAATCCGCTTCCATGGTCTCAGCTCCCTCCTGAATCCACAAAACAATCACCTGCATACAGAAGCAGACAGCTGCCAGGTCCTTGTCCAGTCCTCAGGGCAATCCCTGGCATACACTGAAGTTCATACGGTCTAGCACATCTCAAACCCTTCATTACTTCTCTTGCCTTGAACTCAAGAATCAGCCAGGCCATGAATAAACAGTCTTATCCCAGTCTTCCAGCAGTTCAGCTGAGCCTAGGACCCAGAAGGAATATCAGCCTTCTGGGTGGCCTATCAGGAAAACTCCATCTCTTTTTTCAGTCAGCTTGCAGATGCTGGGAGAGAAACACTCTCTCTCAAGAAAGCTCCAACTCACTTCCAGCAGCCCAGCTCCTGCTAAGACAATCCTGCTTCTTCCACAGGAAAATTCCAATTCTGTCTCTCTGTCTCTAGAATTCTTCTTTATATACAGCACTGGACTCCTGTTTCAGATAATAGCCTTCTTCTACATCAACAGGGGAGTTCACACCTTCTCACACCTTCCATACTTAGGCCTGAGTTTACTAAGTGGTACTTAGCCCTAAGTTACTAAGTGCTAAGTATCTGATAAACTGCTTGCTATTACATCCCCTTAATTCAAAGTGAATATGTACTACTTCAAAGATTTCCACTGATCAAAATCGATGTTGTTCAGGCCTGTCTAACTCTGCTTGACCCCAGTTGTGGTTTTCTTGGCACAGCCACTAAACAGATATGTCATTTCTTTCTCCAGCTCATTTTACAGATGGGAAAACTGAGGCGATCAGGATTAATTAACATGCCCAAGGTCAAATAGTTAGTAACTATCTGAGGCCAGATTTAAACTCAGGAAAATGTGTCTTCCTGTTTTTGGTCCCAGTGCTCTATTCCCTGAGCTACCCTTTGCTCTTATTGAACAAAATAAGCTTCCTAAGTTACCCTGGAAACTGAAGTAAAATCAGTTGTTACTCTAAGTTACTTGAGTAACTCTCGACTGTCTAGATCAAGCCCAAGGTCAGTAACTTGTTGCAGATGTGTTGTTAATCAGTTGTCATATAATTGTCACTATTTTGCATGGGGGACATTTCAGGAAGTGATCTCCTATTGAATGATTTATGTCCAATTAACTATGGTGTGTGTCACAGAGTTTCCATCTGGCTTTCTATTGGATTTTTCTCTCTTCCTGGGAAAGAGATGGAAATACTGATTATTCCCTTTTTTCCTATTCTCCTTTTTGGTGTCTCTTACCCTTAGGACCAACTGACACATGAGGAGGGATACTGCAATCCTGATATGACTACCAGCCACATTTTCTTCTTTCATCATTTGGCAAATTGAGAGTTGAGGAAACTGCCTAAGTGACAGCTGACAAAGCTTTTCTTGTCTCCTGTCCCATGGTCTAATTCTCAGAGAGCTGCAGTTTTCCCAGATGCATATGGATGCTGACTGGGCTGGCTGACATGCTGTTCTTAGCAAAATGCAACGTGTTCAATCAAGCTGGTGGAATCTGAGCACACTAACTTATCATGCAAATGTCAGTGGAAAGGAAGTGCTCTTCAAAATGATGCTCCATCTCATGGAGGCAATCTGGCTCCTCTTTATGAATTCCCCAAGTGGATCCTGGAGAGCCATTCTTACAAAAAGATCAAGGGAGTATGACCTCTTTAATTACAGCTCTCCTAAATATAGGGCAAATTCCATCATAACATATAACCATTTCATTAGAAATATTTTTCTATCTATCATTTATTTCTTTAAAGACAAAGTTGTTTATTTATTTTTTCTCCTGATTTGTGATTTAGGCAGCTAAATCCCTTTGCAGTAAAAGAACTTTGACAGTAATCTAGAGTTTATTGTTCCAAGATCTGACCTCATTTAAATGTGCAAATTATGTGAATTTGATGTATGATTCTATACCTGATATATGACTTCTCCACTTAAAATCAGAAAAAGAAAAGGTTACAACATATTTTTCTTATATCAAGTATAGAATACATGAATCTGCAGTGTAATTTAAACCAGTCTTATAAATAATTTTCCTTAAATGTCATTTGGCTTGGAAGACTTGCATTAGATGAATACCAGAACACCCATGCCTATATGTTTCCTTCTTTCAGTCTCCAATATCTATCCTTTTCAGTTAAGTAAAAGAAGCAAAATATATTTGGGCAGCAAAATCACATTCCCTTCACAAAAATTCCCCTTGAAACTCAAATGAAACAGTGAACGGGGACAAAAAGTAGAAAATATATATCAAATTTTATTGTGATAGTTCAGCCCCATTCTTCACCACAATAGTTCAAATAAATAAATTTAATGAACATCTACTCATTTCTACAGAAAGAGTAACTGAGGCCAAAAATTTTAAGAGACTTTCCTAATGTTATACAGGCTGTTAGTATTAGAAGTATAATCTGAACCCATGTCCTTTAGCTTTTTATACCAGTGTTCCTTCCTACAGATGAATTAATTCCATTCCCTTAATTTATAAAGATTTATCCTGATAAAACATGAACATCATAGCATCTCTTTATTTTAATGGCCATAAAATTATGGATAACAGATCATAAAAGATTTGAAGTCAGTTATTCCTGGCTATAGGTCTGTGCCTATCCAGTATGCCAACTGTTTCCTCCCTCTGGGTGCAGGGCTCTAGACTAATAAGTTTGCATCACAGATCTAAAATTGTAAGAATTTCTAATTCTTTCTTTCTAATTCTAATTCTTCTGCCAATTTAGATCACAGTATGAAATAGGTATAAGCAAAACAAACAGCAAAAAGAAGTTGACATTTTGCCTAGAAGAGAAGACAAGTGATTTCTGCATAGTACTTAAGTAATCTTTTCTTGACTCAGAAGTGATAAGTAATATAATATATTTTAATGCATTTATAATTTTTGTGAGGAATTCATAATTTTGGGGAATATTCTATTACATATTTTATTTAGGAATTGTATTGCAACTTGCTACAGATTCTTTTTATGGTACCAATTTTTTGTAAGAATGGGTGCCAAGAAAACAGTGATATTATTACAGAGAATATACTCGGCCTTCAGAAGTGGGATAATTGATATCAAATTATGAATTCCTTAGCATTTGATTAAAAGTTTCTTTTTTAAAAAATTTTATTTTATTAAATTTGTTTACCTACTTTTGGTTTACAAAATTCAGTTTCACAATCCCTTGAGTTCCAAATTTTCTTCTCCTCCCTCTCCTCCCCCCTCCACCCCCATGGTGGCATGCAGTCTGATATTGACTCTACAAATACCTTCGCATTAAGCATTATTCAGGTTGTAAAGAAGAATTGTAACCATTGTAGTGAACAATGAGAAAGAAGGAACCAAACAAAACTAAACACAAAAGAGAGAGCAAGTAGTTTGCTTCCATCTGTACTCAAACTCCATATTTCTTTTCTCTGGTTGTGGATATCCTGTCCATCATGAGTCTTTTGGAGTTGTTTTATAACTTTGCGTTGCTGAAGGGAGCCCAGTCTATTGAAGTTACTAGTTATTGATATGATGTGTCTCTAATTGTGTACAAAGTTCTCCTAGTTCTGCTCTCCTCACTTAGCTTTAGTTCATGTAAGTCTCTCCAGGTAATTATGAAGTCTGTCTTCTCCTGATTTCTTTTAGCACAACAGTATTCCATTACATTTGTATACCACAACTTGTTTAGTTATTACCCAATTGATGGGCATTTGCTACCACAGAAAGAGCTGCTATAAATATTTTTGTGCAAATGGGTCTTCCTCCCACTTGCATGATCTCTTTAGGATACAGCCCTTAAAGTGGTATTGTTGGGTCAAAGGCTATATCCTTTTTTTTATAACCCTTTGGGCGTAGTTCCAGATTGATCTACAGAATTGTTGGATCAGTTCACACCTCCACCAACGATGCATTAGTGTTCCAATTTTTCTACATCCTCTCCAGTATTTATCTTTATCCTGTTTTGTCATCTTAGCCAATATGAATGGTGAGGTGTGGTACCTCAGAGTTGTTTTGATTTGCATTTCTTTAATTAGTAGTGGCTTAGAGCATTTTTCTCATATGTTTATATATATCTTTAATTTCTTTCTCTGAAAACTACCCATTCATATCCTTTGACCATTTATCAATCAGGGAATGACTTGTATTCTTATAGATTTGAATAAAATTCTTACCCAGTTTTCCACTTTCTTCCTAATCTTAGTTATATTACCTTTATTTGTACAAAAACTTTTCAGTTTAATGTAATCAAAATTATACATTTCACATTTTGTAATGCTTTCTATCTCTTGTTTGGTCATAAATTCCTCCCTTCTCCATAAATCTGACAGGTAAACTATTCTTTGCTCTCTCAGATTGTTTCCAGTATCAGCCTTTATATCTAGATCATACAACCATTTAGAGTTTATTTTGGTACACAATGTAAAATATTGGTCTATGCCCAATTTCTGCCACACTTTATTCCAGTTTTCCCAGATAGTTCCCAGTTTTCCCCATTTTTCCAGATATTCCATATTTCCCAAATAGTGAATTCTTATCCCAGAAGGTACAGTCTTTGGGTCTGTCAAATGGTAGACTACGCTATTCATTGATTGTTGTGTCTGGTGTACCTAATCTTTTCCTCAGCCAGTACCAAGTAGTTTTGATTACTGATGCTTTATAATACAGTTTAAAATCTGGAATGGGTAGGCCACCTTCCCTAGCATTTCTTTTAATTAATTCCTTTGATGTTCTGGACCTTTTGTTCTTCCAGATTAATTCTGTTACTATTTTATCTAGCTCTACAAAATATTTTCTTCTAGATTTATTGGTATGACACTAAATAGGCAAAATAATGTCAATAAAACTCATTTTTATTATATTAGCACAACCTAGCCACAAGCAACGGATGTTTTTTTTCCCAAATATTTAGATGTGACTTTATTTGTGTGAAAAGTGTTTTGTAATTGTGTTCATTTAGGTCCTGGGTTTGTTTTGGTAGGTAGATTCCCAAATATTTTATAGTGTGTACAGTAACTTTAAATGGAATTTCTCTTTCTATTTCTTGCTATTGGACTTTTTTAAAAAAAAAAGTGTATGAATGCTGAAGATTTATGTGGGTTTATTTTATATCCTGCAACTATGCTAAATTTATTTATTATATCAATCAGTTTTTTTACTTGAATCTCTAGGATTCTCTAAGTGTTATATCATATCATCTGCAAAGAGTGATAGCTCACTCTCTTCTTCGCCTAACCTAATTCTTTTAATACCTTTTTCTGCTTTTCTTGCTACTGCTAACATTTCTAGCACCAAATTGAATAAAAGAGGAGATAGTGGACATCCTTGTTCCACCCTCAATATTACTAGAAATACTTCTAACTTATCCTCATTACGTATACAACTTGCTGATGGTTTTATAAAGACTCTGCTTATTATATTAAGAAAGACACCATTTATTCCTATACTTTCTAGTGGTTTTTAATAGGAATGGGTGTAGTATTTTGTCAAAGGCTTTTTTCTGTATCTACTGAGATAATCATATAGTTCCTACTGGTTTTGTTGTTGATCTGATCAGTTATACTAATAGTTTTCCTAATATTGAATCATCCTTGCACACCTGGAATAAATCCTACCTGATAAAAGTATATTATTCTCATGAAAATTCGCTGTAGTCTTTTTGATAATATTTAAAGTTTTAGAACATCAATATTCATGAGGGAAATTGGTCTATAATTTCCTTTCTCTGTTTTGGCTCTTCTCAATTTGGATATCAGTACCACATTTGTGTCATAAAAGGAATTTGGTAAGACTCCTCCTTCTCCAATTTTTCAAAATACTTTATAAAGTATTGGAATCAATTGTTCTTTAAATGTTTGATAGAATTCTCTTGTAAAACTATCTGGTCCTGGACATTTATTTTAGGGAATTCATTGATGGTTTGTTAAATTTGTTTTTCTGAGATGGTGTTATTTAAGTAATCTACTTCCTCTTCAGTTTGTCTGGGCAAGTTATATTTTTGTAAATATTCATCCATTTCACTAAGATTGTCAAATTTATGGGTATACAATTGACAAAATCATGTCTAATTATTGTTTTAATTTCTTCTTCATTGGAGGTTAATTCACTCTTTTCATTTTTGATACAGGTCATTTGGTTTTCTTTTTTTAAAAAATCAAATTCACTAAAGGTCCATCAGTTGTACTGTATGTTTTTTTTTAATATAACAGGCTCTTAGTTTTATTTATTAGATTAATAGTTTCCTTAATTTCAGTTTTCTTAATTTCTCTTTTGGTTTCCAGTATTTCTAATTTAGTATTTAATTGGGGATTTACAATTCATTCTTTTTCTAGTGTTTTCAGCTGTATATCCAATTTATTGGTCTCCATTTCTCTATTTTATTTATGTATGCATTCAGAAAAATATCACTTCCCCTAAGAACTGATTTTACTGCATCCCACAAACTTTGGTATGTAGTCTCATTACTGTTATTCTCTTGAACAAAATTACTGATTGTTTCTATGATTTCTTGTTTGACCAACTATTCTTTAGGATTAAGTTATTTAGTTTCTAATTAATTTTTAGTCTATCCTTCCATGGCCCTTTATGATATATAATTTTTATTGCATCATGGTCTGAAAAGGATGCATTTAGTATTTCTGCCTTTCTGCACTGGATAGTAAGGTTTTTATGCCCTAGCACATGGTCAGTTTTTAATGTATGTGTCATGGACAGCTGAGAAGAATGTATATTCCTTCTTATCCCCATTCAATTTTCTCCAGAGCTGTATCATATCCATCTTCTCTAACATTCTTTCATCTACTTAACTTCTTTCTTGTTTATTTTGAGGTTAGATTTATCAAGTTCAGAGAGGGGAAGATTGAGGTTCCCCACTGGTATGGTTTTGCTATCTATATCTTCCTCTAACTCTCTTAACTTCTCTTCTAGGAATTTGGATGCTATACTGCTTGGTACATATTTGTTTGGTAATGATATTGCTTCATTTTCAATGGTGCATTTTAGCAGGATATAGTTTTCTTCCTTATCTCTTTTAAATTGGATCTATTTTTGCTTTTGCTTAATCTGAGATAAAGATTGCTACCCTTGCTTTTGAAAAAAAAATTATTTGAATTTTATGCCCAAGGTATACTCTTCTCTCTCTCTGTCTTTTTTAACTTCTGTTTTTTGGAGGGGGTAAGGCAGGGCAATTGGGGGTAAGTGACTTTTCCATGGTGACATGGCTAGAAAGTGTTAATTGTCTCAGGTCGGGTTTGAACTCATGTCCTCCTGACTCCATGGCCTGTGCTCTGTTCACTGTGCCACCTAGCCACCTCTTTTTTTTGTTAGCTGAAGCATAAAATGTTCTGTTCCAGCCTTTTTCCTTTACTGTACATATATCTCCCTGTTTCAGATGTGTTTCTTATAGACAGCATATTGTAGGATTATGGTTTTTAATCCATTTTTTAAGGAACTATTTTCATCAGTAATTTTTATTTAATTTTGGCAAGTGTAATTTTAAAATAATAAGTCAGTTTACATGGTACCTCTCTAATTTGTCTTTTAAAATCTTTTTTGAGCTCTTCCAAGAATGTTTTCTGGGCTTTATATGAGTTCATATTTCCTGTTGAAGTTTCAGAGTTGGGTATAGAGTCAAAGCTGATCTCTTGTGAATTTGGTTCTTCTCATTCAGTATAAAAGGATTCAATCATTTTCACTTCTTCCAAGTTGCTTCTTTCCCATTCTGATTGCTTAATTTCCGGAACTTTAAAGTGGATTTCTGCTTCTGGGGTATAGAGGGCTCTGACCCACCCGTCTTATTCTGAGTCCTTAAGGGTCAGGTTATTGGCTCTGTGTGCTGTGTCTCCTGGGTGTATAGGCTGAGACCAAGGCCAGGGCTTTCTGAATTGTCTCAAGGTTACTCTGAAATTCACAGTGTAATGTATGGGGGAGGTATGGTCTGGTTGCTTGAGGATTCCACCTCCCAGACACTAGGCTGAAACTCAGACAGGCTCAACTGCTGGTGGCCTGCAGGACTGATGTCTTCTGGTCCCCCTGGTTGTGTGAAGGGACACCTAGGGTTCTGGTGTTAGCACTTGCTGGCTTGACCTACCTGGGGTTCAGGATCTCCTGCTGGTCAGCTGAGATGGGGCTTGTTGGGACAGCTCTTTCCCTGCACCTTAGCCACTGCACAGCCACACCCAAGCCCTTCCTCTAGTTCTCCCAAGCCTGCTGCAGATTGCACTATTCTAGGATTTTACCTTGAGTCCTTATTCTCTGGGTTTTCAGGGTCTTAGAGAGGGGCTGGAGCAGCTAGGGTTTACTTCACCATCTTGGTTCCCAGGAGCTCAGATACTTGAATTTTAAACACACAGGCTGTGGGTTGGTCGTGCCAGAACTGGGCGCTGCTGCCCCAGGACCTGTGCTTTCTCTTACCCACCTTTGACAGATCCTGCATCCTATGGTGAAAGGTATAGGAATTGCCCCTGAATGGGTGAATCAGCTTGCCTGGGCTAACTCTGGCTTGATTCTGGGTGGGTCTCCAGTCTGTATTGGTGCAGCCCCTGTGTTCTGCGCTTCCCCTGTGCAATCTCACATATGCACCTTCCTGGCCTGGGAATCTGCCACACTCTTCCAATGGATTCTGCCACTTTAAAATCTATTCTGATTCACTTTTTAGAAGTTACTGAAGGAAATCATGGAGGAGTTCAGCTAAGTTCCTGTTGTGACTTCACCATCTTGGCTCTGCCCTGGTACTTGAAGTATTCTTTTGTTGATGTCAATGCAGAGACCACCAATATCCCCAAGTCTTCCCTCTCTCAGGCCTTCAAAACAACACAGGCTCCCTTAAGCAAAAATGCCCCTTTCTTACTCACACTAGCTGCTCTTCCTCCATTCTCAAAGTTTCTTGAAACAATGATTGTAGCTGTGAATTTTTTAAAGGAACAGATCAAAATCGTGTCCCAAACTGCCCACACTATTTTATAGTCTTCCAAACATGTTAAAAGGGGCAGACTATCTAAAGAAAAGCCACCTCAGGCAGTCATAGAGGCCCTAGAGAACCTGTTAGATTCCTTTCTTTTGTTTCCTGCTTCAGAGGTCTCCTTGATCCCTGAGTTTATTTAGGAAGTTAAAACTGGGTACTCTTAGTTTGGAAAATGAAGATACTTAATGCCTGAGCACATGGCTCAGCAACATTAACATTTGAAACTTGGCATATGCCTATATCTCAGTGAGAAACAGCTGTTTCGTTAAGTATTAGAAAAATGATCATTAAAAAGTTTACAGTGGTTAGAAAAGCTATTCTGCCTGTTCATTGGGAAGTTTTTTGAAATGTTTGCAGTTGAGGAACATCCAAAGCCTTAATCATTAATGCTCATTAAACAATATGGAAACTTTGGGATGTGAAAAGGGAAACTACATTTAGTATTACTGCATGCTAAATGAGAAATAAATGATGTTTAGAGCAGTAATAATCTGTAGTGGAATTTTCTGAAATACTTCCATTTGCAAAAAAAACAAAATCTGTGTTCATCTGAAAGCTAAATTTGTACCTTACTTTGACTGTTTGATTCAGGTCTTAGTCTCATTTACAATGACTATGTATTTTTGGAAAATAGTGAATTTGCTTTCCAATATAGTTACTGCAACAAATGTTCCATTGCAAGATGTTTGTCCACACCCAAATCCTTCCACAAATAGAAATAAACAAAGAATTATCACAAGGTAAAATGACAATCATATCAATGATTGCTATGAATAAATATCAAATTCCCTATTTAAAAAAATCCCTCTATCCTTTGCATTTAAAAAAAAATTCTAGTGATTGTATGCTTGGTGGTATTTGTAAGGCTTAAGGATTAAAAACATACATTCAGAGACAGACAGACAGACAGAGAGAGAGACAGAGAGAGACAGAGACAGAGAGAGACAGAGACAGAGACAAAAACAGAGAGAGAGAGAGAGAGAGAGAGAGAGAGAGAGAGAGAGAGAGAGAGGGAGAGAATGCAGAGCTTTCAATAATAAACCTTACAATGATCAGGGATAACTTAAACCTTGAGCTAATAAGCCAGGAATAGAGTGGGCATGTTTATTTTGATATTTTGTGCCTCTTTTATTCTTTTCATAATTTTCTTGCATCACACTAATTTCTTTACCCAGTTTTTCCTCTCCCACTCTTATCAGTTTCTCACAGTCTTCCTAGAATTCTTATGGGATTGTGTTCAGTTAGTATTTTGTTCTCTGAGTCTTTGCATGTAGCTGTTTTCATTTGGTTGCTTGAGTTTGTGTCTTGCTTTTCCCTGTCATCGTAGATAGGTTTTTATGGTAGGGTTCTTGGTTGTTTCCTTTTGTGATTGCTCATTTTCCCAACCTATTTCTGGACTTAGAACTTTATGTTAAAATTGGGCTCTGTTCTCAGGTGGAATGAAACAACACTGTTCCAAGCTTTAGGCTTTTTTTTTCCCCACAGATGTTTTCAGAGCTAATTCTGGGGATTTGTAAGTTTCCAGTGTTTACAAGGTTGGAAAGAGGTATGGTCATTGCTTCCTTGTCATTAGAAATAATTCTGATACTCAGGGCACCTGAATCCTTTGGAGTGGTTTTTCTATTACTTTAGTGGGGGGTAACACTTTATTCTATATAAGTACACTGAAATGCTCTGGGAAATGAATGTCAGCTGCAGTGGAATGAGGAAAAATGTTTTGGTTTTGGTTATTAAAATTTTTGTCATTATATCAATTTCTTTTGGGCGGATATCAATTTGCATCGAGATTACTTGGTCTTCTTAAATACATTCTTAAATTTTCGGAGGCCATATGGGTCCACAATGGAAAACACAGGGAAGAAATAGTACCTTTACCAAAAAAAATAATCAAAGAAATTTTATGGTGCCACTGGTCACATATATAGATTTGTAACCAGTTTGAGACCACAGGAATTTTGCTCCAAGATACCAACCTCAGAGTGGGATACACTAAATCCAAGGATGGTGGGGGAATTTATAGCTAGACTCAGAATAATTGTTTGCTGATCCTCTGCCTTCATTCACCATGAGAGTGTAAATTCACTCTCTTACTTGGCCATAATTCCATGTTTCTGTTTTATGAAGTCCATCTCTAGGGGCCTGTCTTTACATTTAACTCTTGGATTTTCACGGGCATCTCTATAGAGCAGCAGCCCTCAACCCGTGGGTCGAGACCCCTTTCATAGGGGTCACCTTAGACCGTGAGAAAACACATATTTCTGATGTTCTTAGGAATTGAGACACTGCTCCTCTATCCATCTCCAGGTGGGTCCTCCCACATGCAGATACACCTACATATCAGTATTAAAGGGTCATGGCATTAGGAAGGTTGAGAATCACTGTTGTAGACTGATTTGGCTCTTCTACCAGTGTTACTACCCTTTTGGTTTAACTGTCCTATTTACTCTGTGTTATCCATCCCCATACATGTCTACTTTTTTGCCCATTCTTACTTTTCATTCTAAGTATACCAAAGGAGTTCAATGACAGAAAAAAATGACATGTACCAAAAAATTCACAACACCTAGAAATAAAGAGATATTTCAAATGTCTCCAACAAATGGTAGCTTATGAAATAATAGAACATTGTTGCAATATGTAAGGAAGAATAAGTAAAAACTAAGTACAATATATTAATTAATTCAGGAGTAAGAAAGCTGAATAGGAGGAAGGCATTCACAATGATTACAAAAATGAAGACAACAATCAATTATAACAGAATTTGGATTAATTGCAATGACTAATGTTCACTCTAGATGACTGTGAAATGGCTTTTTTTCCTCTTAAACAAATATTTATTGCATCATAAGACTTTAGAAAGAGGAGGAATTCAGAAAAGAAAAAGAAGATTTGTTTGAGTTGTTACCAATTAAATAAGCAGAATGAGGGAAATAATATCTACAGTGATGTACATTTAAAGGAAAAAACAAAAAGTAAAACTAAACTGAACTGAAGGCATTTATTTATTATGACCAGTATCGATCATAGTGAAGTAATGAGGAAATATACCATTTTGTTATTCCTTGAATAGGTAGGGGATTTTGGTTAACTAATGTTGCATAAGTTGTCAGATATGGTTACTATGTCCAATAGTTGGCTTACAGGTTTTAATTTGTTACAAGGTTGAGGATGGGAGATATCTGGAAAAAAATAAGATGCAAAAATAAAGTATATCACTTCTGTTTCAAAAATAAAATATCATATGCTCTGTGATAGGTTTGCTTATTTTCCCCCTCTTTCTTGTAAAGGGAAGGTACCAGAAAGCAGAAAGTTTGCTGCAGTGATTATTGTGTACATAGAAAATATATATACAAGATATATAAATAAAACATTCAAAACAAAAAAAAAATAAAACATTCAAAAACAATGACAAAAGTAGCTCAGGGTTAATGTTTAATGTTGTGGCAACTTTTTCTCCCCAGTATAATAAATTGAATATCATTCATAAGGTCTTTTATTTTTAAGTCATGGTTTTAATCTATACTTGCACTATACAAACTGTGAAAGCTGATGGATTTAGAGAAAACAGATAACCTGGCATACTTCTCCTAAGAAGTGTGTTCCCTTAGATAGGACTCATATCGAGGACATCCATGGCAATATATTTTATTGATGTCATGTGCAATCATTTAAAGTCTTTTTCTTTATATTTCACACATTGAAAGGTGATGGGGACAATTCATCCACTAATTTTCAGATGAACATACCAGTACTATTCCTTTGGATGCTTAACCTATTTTGCACCTTTAGTACAATTCTTTATAGAAAGTAAGGTATATTATACAAATTATAAAAAGTAATTTACACCTTTTATATTGAGCTCAAAAGACTGTCTTAAAAGCAAAATTGCCTTTCCTTTCTCTCTTCCTTACAGAACACAATTGTATCATTAGCAATACTTCAGATTACTGACATGAGCTTGACAGAACTTCTTCCCTACCCCATTTTAAGCCATAGCAACATTAAGTTTGAGCTATGCCTTGGCCTTGTATTCATACACAGAGTCACAGTACATGTTAAAGATGAATTTAAAGATTTGAATACCACTATATGTTTTATTCTATATCAAAATATTGGCCTATTCTTTCTCCTTCCCTGTCCCCCCTTAACATCATTATACTTTTCACTGATGTATACTTACTATATTTCCTACTCCATCTTCTAATACAATGGTTCTCAACCTGTGGGTCACGACCCCTTTGGGTGTCCAAACACCCTTTCACAGCAGTCACAGGGGCCACCTAAGACCACCATAAAACACATTTTTGATGGTCTTAGGAACTGAGACACCACACCTTTATCCATCTCCGGGAGGGGTCAGCCCACATGCAGATACGCCCACATACATGTATTAAAGGGTCGCAGCATTAGGAAGGTTGAGAACCACTGATCTAACAAATAACATGCATGTATATTCATATAAGAAGACTTGATTTTTGAAGAGAACTCAGAAGTCATGCATTGCAATGTTATCATTTTGGAAATAAAGAAAATAAAACCTAGAAAAGAAAATGGCCTTTGTCATGGTCATCCATGAAGGAAATGACAGTTAGAATTTGACCTCAGTCATATATTATAAAATCATATGTTTAAAGCTAAAAGGGAACTTTGAAATCATCTAGTGCAACTCTATAATTTTATAGTGGTGGAAATTCTAGTGTTGTTAAGTGACTTTTCCAATGTCATATAGGTAGTAAGTAGGGAAGCCAAGAGTTGAACTCGGGTTCTTTCACTCCAAATAACAAATCCTTTTTTTTCTTTTTGAATTATTTTATTTATTTTCTTGTTTACATTATTCATTTCCACGAGATTTTGAGTTACAAATTTTCTCCCTGTCTTTCCCCTAACCACAACCTCAAAACAGCAAATCCACAGTAAAGTCCCTCCCCCAATCTGCTCTCTCCTATATCCTCCATCACCCCTCTAACTTTCTGGTAGGGCAACATGGTCTCCCTACCCCAGTGCCTGCATACTCTAATCCCCAGTTGCGTGTAGTTAATAATAATAATAATTTATACACACACACACAGACACATTTGATTTACAGAACATTTGATTGTAGAACTTTAAATTGAAGATTCTTTCGGTTTCTCCCTTGTCACCCAACCCCACTGGAAGGAAAAGCAATTCAATACAGGCTATACATGTGTACAGAACATCTAAACAGTGGACACATACTGAAAGACTGCTTATATGTCCCTCCTTCCTATCCTGCCCCCCTTATTCTATTCTCTACCCTGTCCCTGACTGGCTTCCAGCCACCTTCTCCCCCACCCTCCCCTCCATCATCCTACCTTTCATCCTCATTCCACCTACTCTCCTGTGTGGCAAGAGTTTAGAGTTCATGTTTTATCTAAGCCAAAATCAATGAGAGTAAAGTTGACCCCTTCCCTTTTGACTTCCTGTTCTTCCCCTCCATTATAACAGTTATACCTTGCCTCTCCTATATGGGATGATTAACCCCATTCTGTCTCTCCCTGTCTCCTCTCATTTTAATACTCTCCCACCTCAGAATTTCATTGTATGTGATTCATTCTTCTTTCTCTTCTCTCCTATCTCCCCTTTGTCCCAATATATCAGTGTAGGATTGGACGTCATT
>CM053601.1:99154678-99166020 GCA_028646575.1 Pseudocheirus occidentalis | reverse complement strand
GCCACCTAGCTGCCCCTGCTCCACTCTGATTTTAAAGGAACTATTCTCTTCAGAATGCTTTTGAGATTCTTTTTCCATCTGGCAAATTTAACTTTTTAAGGCATTCTTCTCCTCATTGGCTTTTTGGTCCTTTTTTGCCATTTGAGTTAATTTGTTCTTTAAGGTGTTATTTTCTTCAGTGAGGTTGTGGACTCTCTTTTCATGATTTTCTTGCATCATTCTCATTTCTCTTCCCAATTTTTCCTCTGCTTCTCTTATTTGGCTTTCAAAGTCGTTTTTAAGCCGATCTATGGCTTGTAGGCAATCTTCATTTTTCTTGGAAGCATTTGATGTGAGAGTTCTGACTGTGTAGTCCTCCTTCCTTTCCATGCTTTCCTCCTCTTTGTGCCCCAAAATGGATTTTAGGATTTGATTGCTGTTCTTAATTTGCTTCCTTTTCCTACTTATATTGGCCAATTGCTTGATTTTTTTTTAGCTCTCTGGAACTCTGCTTCCATGGGGGAAAGTTCTCTCCCAAATTGCTGGGGTTTTCACAGCTGCTGGAGCTATTAAGGGCATGCTGCAGCCCCCACCAGTTTTGGCTTGCTGAAAGCACACCCCATGATCATAGCCCAAGACCAAGATCTGGATCCAGGCCACTCAGCACAAGAGCACTTGGCCTCTGATCAATCACTTTATTTAGTTTTGGCAAATGTTAAGCATTTAATAAATGCTTTTCTATTCTTCCCTTCCTTCTGATCTGCCTCCCTCCCTTCTCCTTCCCTTTCTCTTTCCTCTTTTTCCCTTCCTTCCTCCTTCTTTTCTTCTTTCTTTTCCTTTCTTCCTTTATTTTTTCCTTCCCTTTTCTTTTTTCTTCCTTCTTCTCTTTCTTCCTTCATACCTTTGTTCCTGGGGGCCACAGCCAAGATGGTGGCATAGAAGCAGCAAGGTTGAGCAGCTCTCACATAGCCACCTCAAATACCCATAAAATATGATTCTAAACAAATTGTAGGGCTCCAAAACTCACAAAAAATACAGAAAACACATCTCTTACTGATAGCAACTTGGCACAAAGGGCTCATCACAGCAGGCTGGGAGCTGCAAACCAGTCCATCCTGAAACCATGGCCTAGCCCCAGGGTGGTCAGGAGTAGGTGTAGCTAGAGTCTTAAGGAGAGTGGATCAGCAGCAGCTATGGCACTTTCCAGATTTATCCAGCCAGGAGAAATAAAGACTAAGAGAAAGGTGAGTGGAACTCAGCTAAATTTGGGGGAGAAAAGCTGTCTGGCTAAACTGCCCCCAGGGCAAGGAAGCAGGAGAAGCAGTAGTAATAGCAGAAAAGGGAGAAAAATCTCCACCCAGCTGCTTCAGAGCTCCCAGGCTGGAGACAGCATGGGGGGCAAACAACTGATCAGAGGCCAAGTGCTCTTGTGTTGAGTCACCTGGATCCAGATCTTGGTCTTGGGTGGTGGTCCTGGGGTGCGTTTTCAGTGAGCCAAAGCTAGTAAGGGCTGCAGCAGCCCCCTAATACCTCCAGCAGCTGTGAGAACCCCAGTGATTTGGGACAGAGCTTTCCCCCCTGGAAGCAGAGTTCCACAGAGCTAAAAAAATCAAGCAATTAATTCAATGGCCAATATGAGCAGGAAAAGGAAGCAAAGTAAGAATAATAACCTAACTCTAGAATCCTTTTTTGGGGACAAAAAGATCAAAGTATGAAACAAGAGGAAGACAACACCGTCAGAACTCCCACACCAAATGCTTCCAAGAAACATGAAGACTGCCTACAAGCCATAGATCGACATAAAAAGGAGTTTGAAAACCATATAATAGAAGTGGAGGAAAAATTGGGAAGAGAAATGAGAATGATGAGAGAAAATCATGAACAAAGTCAACAACTTGACTGAAGAAAATAACAAATTTAGTACCCTCTATAATATGTGCTGTTGATTAATCCTTTATAGATCTCTATCAGTTGTGCCCAGCAGCAGGCCCTTCAAAATATGGAATCCTAAGAGCATAGTATGTGCAAAGACCAAGCCAAAATTCATAAAGCCCATCTTCATAAAGGGATTTGCATGGTATCAAAAATGACAAATTTTTGCTTGGGGGGGTGGTTCTTAGCCCATATATATCATGGTGCAATCAATCCACTGGGTAATTGTGCTTAAAATGGGGAAGGAAGGAAGGAAAATGGGGAAGGAAGGAAGAAAGGAAAGAAGGGAGAAGAAAAGAAAAAAGTTTATTTTTAAACCCTCATTTTAATGAGAATGTATTGACTTGACCTAAGAAGTCAAACCATAAAATAACCTATATATGCTGATGAAGTATATTTTCATTGCACACATTCCAATCTGTCTTTCAATTCCAAGGTCATAAAAATGGAACAGATTTCAAATGAAGGTTGATATTTTTATTGTTCTTTTTTGAAAAATGAATCAATTTAATCTCCCTAATAGTGACTCTAATTAAGGATGCAAATATTCAATTAATCTGGAAGGCACAGCAGGTTTCACAAAGGAGTGAAATACTATGAATGAAATAATTGGCCCAATGACACAATTTATCTCTTATATTTTCCCAGTTTCACAAAAGAATTACTTCACTAAGAGTTATGTTTTATTCATACACTTGGGCTCCAAAACCCCAGTGATTTTGGATACTTAATTACACCAGTCCACTCACAAACAGCATGTGTGATTGAACAACTGACAGGAGGTCCTTTATTTATTGTAGTTATTTCAACACAGTGTTTGCAGATGTAGTAAGAGGTTGATTTGTATTTAAGTATGAGATTTTAGGGAATTTTTATGTGTCCCTTGAGCTTCTGTCTTCTGCCCAAATGGGTATGAGAAGAACACAAGTTCAAACGCTCACATTTCCAGCCTACCATGTTCTGCTCAGTGGTAAATTTAAAAGAGATTGATGAATGAATTACTATGAGTCAGGTGGAAGAGCACAGCTTCCCTTCAAAAGGTGAAAGAAATGTAATGTTCTCTTCAGTTCATAAAAAAGCTGCTCTAGTATATAAAGGTCATCTTGGTTCTATAGTAATACCTTTTTAAAGATATTATTGAAGTTTCCAACCAATCAAGAATTTGACACAGTTGTGAAACATTCTTTTAGTTCTGCCAAACAATCAGATTCCAACAAACGATATTTACTAAAATGTGCCAGTGTGTAATTGGTGGACAAAAGAAACAAATCAATCATCATCAGGAAATCTGGACATATATTAAAATAGAAAATATGTATAGAAAATGTTATGATGTTTTCTGAAAATACTCATCTAATGTTAATCCTTGACAAAAGCAGTATATTGTGTTGGGGGCAGCGGGATACTTAAATACAGATACTTAAATAAAGGATACTTAAATACTTAAGATACTTAAATACAGAAAAAATGAAAAATTCATTTCAGAAGAAGATAGGGTAGCTCCTCTGTAATATAAAAGAAGGTATAAAATTCATATTCTAGGGTAAAAATGATGTGTTTTCCCTTTGCCCTTTGGAGCTTAAGCTGCTTTTCAGCCACAGTAAGGAAGATTTCTTTTTTCCTTCCTCCGGGGAACAAACATTTAAGAAGTCTATCACTGTGCGCAATCAATGGACAGAACCTGGAACATTGAACTAAAAAGATGGGCCTCCTTTATCACAAGTTTATCTTCTCTTCTATCTAAGGAGATATAGTTTCAATTATCCTATTTTCTTATGGAAATCTATGTTGTGAAGGTCATTATAGCTTTTAAAATCAACATATACAGATTTTTTCCATATAAACTTTTGTTAGGTTCGTGGCAGTAAAAGTACCAGAAAATTGATCTGGCCTGAAAGAGAGGGCTAAGAACTGTGTTATATTTACTTGTAGATTTTGAAAGCCCTGAAGGAATTGCTCTTATTTACTGGATAAATAGTTTGCACCTTACCATGTGTATTTAAAAAACAAAGACTACCTCTTTATAAATATTTGAACATCTTGTTTATATAGTCTTATATATGACTTTTAGATGAATTATGACATCCATTTACCCAAGTGAGTCAAAGGACTCTTGGGTAAATAAATCATCATTTTAAAATAGTAATATAGTACTGTCTTCTTTAATAAGCAAAACTAAACAAATTTAAAATGGGAAAAGATCCAAGGTTATGATAATATTTATGATTCAGGAAGATTGTTGGAAGTGGAGCAACAGATGTGAACTGACATACTGACTTGCATAAAATATTATAAATGGAGGGGCAATCTTGTCCACATCTAGCAGTATATTCACAGATTCTCTACGTCTATGAAATACGCAATCAGACACATTAAAGAGATTTGATCATCAGATTCAGTACTGCTCATTGAGTCAGGGTTAACTGCTACTGAGCTACTTCAGTCTCAACATTGGATTTTGTTGGGGACATATATACTCAAACACAATTCATGGATGTAGCGTAATCATTTAAGAAATTGCATTTATTTCCTTCAGGCACCAATGTAGTAATATCTTAAAAAGATCATACAAAAATTAGAAAGAATTAATTTGCCCCTTAATATTGGATATCATTGATGGAGCTTGTTTAAAACATGATAATCTGGAAATGACTTGTTGTAATGGGAATCTGAAGCTCTTTCCTGCCCCTAGCCCCATTGCTTAAGTGGCTCTGAGAATGTTCCCTGATTTGAAAGTATACTCTGCCCCCTAATAGGCTGAATGTGGTCATGTGGAGCCTGTGGACAGAAGCTTGCTTTTTGGGAATGGCCACACCTTGTTACTTTGTAATTGGACAGTGGGTCAAGAGGGCTGTGACATTCTCTGACCCAGGAGAAGCCTATATATACGCCCTGTTGTGAGGTTTCCTTTGGGGCTCACTCTGAGAAGAGTTGTGTGATTTGGCCAGATGAGACTCTGGGAAGCCATTGAGCCCTTCCCTTCCCACCCCACTTTGAAAAACCCAGCTGTTAATGCTTCCCTCTCTGGTTACATAAATAGGTAATGGATGTAATGGTCAGGTGGTTGGAAGCCCATCTGCTGATCTGTTTCTTGGTCTGCTTATAACTTGTGCCTGTAACTTGGGTTTCTATTCTCTGGAGTTCAGGGTGCTGACTTTTTCCCCTAAACTAGGTAAATGATATGTTTGTTTGATTAAAGAAAGATTGTTAACCCATTTTGAGTTGCTTTCCTTTAGAAAACCAGATCTAAGAACCTGTGCCAGCAGCTGCTCTGGGTATGCTAGGGTGCTTGCTGATACACTTGTAAAAGTCGTTATTTAAAATATGGCAATGAGATATATAGGGAAAGGTATAGATCTATACCTGAAATCTCATTGGAAGCTAGCTATTCTTATCTGTTCTTTTTTTTTTTTTGCTTTTTGGAGGGCAGTTGGAGTTAAGTGACTTGCCCAAGGTCACACAGTTAGTTTCTGTGTTAAGTGTCAGACCAAATTTGAACTCAGGTCCTCCTGACTCCAGGGCTGGTGCTCTATTCACTACGCCACCTAGCCGCCCCTATTCTTATCTGTTACACTGATATATTTTATAGCTTTATCTAGTGGTAATTCCCTTGTTCCCCTTAAGTTTATCCAGAAACATATATAGGTTTTCAAACAACTTTCTCCTAGTATTAAGGGAAAGAAGGTGAACGCATTTTAATGTAATTTATAATTCTGTATAACATTTTAATTCTACATAACTATGTGCCATTACAAAATCACAGAATTTCTTAGCCAAGGAAATTTATACTAAAATCATTTATTTCAACTTTAAAGGCTAGTGTGAAACTTCCCAGATTTAATTAAAATCTACTCTTACCTTGCTAAACTATAGCTCTAGATGCCAGGAAAAAATCTAGATCCCATTTAGTCTTGAGAAGGATCCCAGGATACATCTCCTTCCTTTATTTATGTGAGGCAACTAAGTGATACAGTGTAAAGTTGGACCTGGAGTCAAGTGGACTTAAGTTCAAATCTATCTCATATACTTATTAGTTATGTGGCCCTAAGGAAGTCATTTAATGTCTGTCTGCTACATCTTCCTCATCCAGAAATGAAGAAAATAACAGCACTCATTTCCTAGGGATACTGAGAAGATAAAATAAGATAATAATTGTAAAATATGTTGAAAAATTTACAGCGCTATATAAATGCTCTTTATCATTATTTATTCTCTGTTAGACACTATCTGGCCTTGCCCTGTTGCTGTCTCCTCCTACGAATTTCTGGAGTACAGAGCTTCCAAGAATCATGATACTACAACATTATAAAGACTGTTCAGAACTGTTATTTATTTATTTATTTATTTATTTATTTATTTATTTATTCATTCATTCATTCATTCATTCTGTAAGAATTTATCAAATGCCCACAATGTATTCTTGATACTATTCTTGATACTGGAGAGACAAAGACAAAAACAAAACAGATAAGGTATGCCACATATCAGGAAAAATGTATAAGTAGATAGTACTACTATAACATTCATCTTCATATATACTCAATACACACACAGAACTCCTATTAATACTATGAACTGGCCTTTCTCTATATTAGGTACAAAATTTAATGTCAATTGGTGTCAACTACAATATCATTCCATTCAAGTTTCTGCTGGTATGGTTTTTTCTTGTAAAACTTCACTGTAACCCAGCTACATTTAAATTAAAGATGCTACCCAACCACCTCCCCCCTCCCCGAAAAAATAGAGTTAGGCACTACGATTCAAAATCTTTGGGAAAGCTTTGCAGGAAGTAGGACTGGAAAGACTGAAGCATTCAGAATATGTAAAGATGCTCATGAATTCCCACAGACCCCCTGTTACCTTCTATAATGTCCTTGTCAGAGGCACCTCTAATACCAGCTCTTTCTTAGTTCAAGGTTCAGTATTGAGACAAAATAAGATATCCACAAATCAGCCCACAATGAAAGAAAGGACGTTTTTTGTATCTTAAATAGTAAGGGTGCAACAAGAACTGTGCAACAAGAATGCATTGGATTAAAATGGTAATAGAAAAGAATAGATGTCTAAACTGAACTCTGGATGTCCCTCCCTCATATCCCTATGGAAATATGGAAATCTAGCCATCAGGGAAGGATATGGTGAAGGACCGAGGATTTGTATGGTCTTCAGAAATCCAGCAACTCTGAGAGGACCTAACTACTCATACCTCAGACTTTTTATATATTTTTTTAAATTTATTTTTAAGTTTTCAACATTCATTTTCACAACATTTTGAGTTAAAAATTTTATTCCAATCTCTCCCCTATATATAAAAGGTTTCTATAGTTTAATTTTGCTTCCTTTGCTCATCTTGTGAGTCAGTTTCTTAACTTTTGAGCTCTTTATCACAGTAGAACTCTGATTCCAGAGTGGAGAGTGCTGTGTCACAAATTTCTTGGGGTTTGCACAGCTGTTGTCAGAGGTTCTTCCAGGCACCAGCCTCAGAACTATGAGGAGGACACCTTTTCTACAGCTGCCAAAACCTTTGCCACACCAGCACTCCTCACCCCAAAACCACCTTCCATGACTGTGACCCAGATTTAACTAGTGCAAAAGAGAAGCAATTACACTCTGAACAGTCAGTTTGTCCCCCTACAATCTATAGGCCTGGAGCTCAGGAGGCAGCAGTTGTAGCTGTCACCACCTCCACCACCACAGGAGCAGGGAATGAAGCACGGGAAGGGTCTAGAGCAGGCTCTTCTCTTATCCAGTTCCGACAGAGTTTACCACTAACCATTTACTTTCTATTTAGTGTTTATGGGTTGAGATGTCTGCAGACCCCAGAACTGCCAGTGAATCAGTCCCCTGAAGTCTGGTACAACCAGTCTGTGGCACAGGTTTGCACTGGTGAGGCTCACATGAGACTGCACTCCACTTCCAGCCTGGTGCAATAGACCTTTCTTGTTAGCCTGTCAGGCTGGCTTCAGTGGAATATTGCCTTCTCTCTGTCACTTTGTGGGTTCTGTAGCTCTAAAATTTGTTTGGAATCATTTTTTACTTCAGAAATTCGAGGTGGTTGGAGTAGGAGCACAAGTAAGTTTCCCTTTTACTTTGCCATCTTGGCTCTGTCCTGACTTTTAATATCTTTAGGTCATAATGAAGCTCTGTTCAGGAAGCTAGGGCCAGTGCTGGTGACAGCTTTGTCTCCTTTTGGGGAAAGCTAAGTTTGTCTTACTTCCTGAGTGTAGGGACTCTGAGGAAATGTTTTTAAGAGCAAGGGCAAGGAGCAAACTTTTCATAGATTTTGAAGTGTTGCATAGAGTATTAACATATTATTCATATTTAATAACAATATGAATTTCCTGAGTATATTCATATATCAGCCATAGTACTTTAAAAGAGTTCATGAAGACTCCCAAAGGAACCCTGGATTTTTTTATTGTTGTTGTTGTTCCTTCATGGAGACTTTAAAAATAAGGTAAATGCAAATAAAACAATGCAAAGATGTCTATATTGTTATATCTGTTCCCTTACCTCATCTGGAAGGGCTATAACACTGATATCATACTATTCTATGATAATATTTTGATATCAAGGGACATAGGTCATTCTCCCATTGAGAAATGATCATAGTCAGTTTTCAGATGAAGTGATTAAAGCTATCTATGTCTACAAGGGAAAAATATCTAAATCACTACTGATTGGGGAAATCCAAATGAAAACAATGCTGAGTTACTATATCACACCTATTAGATTGGCTAATGGGTCAGAAAAAGCAAATGATAAACATTGGAGGAGTGTTGGGAAAATTAAGACATGGATATATGGTTAGTGGAGCTGTGAACTAATTAAACCATAATGTAGAGTAATTTGAAACTATGCCCAAGTATTAATAGTAGCTCTTTTATGGTGACAAAGAATTTGAATTTGAGGAGATACACATCAATTGGGGGAATAGATAAATAATCTGTAGTGTATGAATGTGATAGAATACTGTTGTGATATAAGAGATGATGAGTTTGATGTTCTCAGAAAAAGAAAAAAAGTTGAAGAGCCTACACGAACTGATGCAAAGTGAAATCAATACAAACAGTAGAATGTTATGCACAGTACAGAATATTGTAAGATGATCAATGTAATGACTTATCTATTCTCAGCAAAGCAATAATCTAAGTCAGCTCTGAAGGATTTATCATGGAAAATACATTCATCCCCAGAAAAAGAATTGAAACAGATCAAAGCATACATTTTCACTTTATTTTTCATAGGTTTTATTTTGATCTATGTTTTGTTTTACATGACTAATAAGGAAATATATTTTGCATGATTATACATGTATAACCTATATCAAATTGCTTACCCTCTCAATGAGGGATTGAGAGGGAGGGAGAGAATTTGCACCTCAATTAAAAAAATGTTGAAAAGTGCCTTTACACATAATTGGTGAAAATAAAATATTAAATTTTAAAAGGGAGGGGGGTGGAGCCAAGATGGTAGAGTAAAAAGCAGGAATTTGCTTGATCTCCCACTCCAACCACCTCAAATACCTGTAAAAAATGATTCCAAACAAATTTTAGAGGTACATAACTCACAAAGTGACAGAAAAAAGCTAATAACCTACTGAAGGCAGCCTAACAGGCATACAGGAAGGGTCTATTGCACCAGCCTGGGAGCAGAAAGCAGTCTCATGTGAGCCTCACTAGTGCAGACCCATGCCACAGACTGGCTGTAGCAGACTTCAGGGGACTGATTCATTTGCAGCAGTAGTGGTTTTCAGACTTCTCAACTCATAAACACTAAACAGAAAACAAATGATCAGTGGGGAATTCTGTTGTGACTGGGTGAGAGAAGAGCACAGTACCACCCCTAACTCTGAAGCAACAGAGGGGTTAACAGCAAGTGGCTGCAGCTGCTTCCTCATAGCTGCCTCCAGAGCTCATGGCCTACACATCATAGGGGGAACAAGTCACCATTCAAAGGTTAATCATTCTTGCTTTTAGCTGCTTGGATCTGGGTCACAGTTTTGGACTGCCATCCTGGGGTGATGAACACTGGCTTGGTGGCTTTAGAGAGGTCGCTCTCCTTATAGTACTGACAAAAGCTGCAAAAACCCTTGCAATTTGGGACACAGCTCTGTCCACTCTGGAAGCAGAGTTCTACCATGGCAAAGAGCTCAAAAGCTAAGTAATTGGCTAGCAAGTTAAGCAAACAGAGGAAGCAAAATCAGAACATAGAATTTTTGGGGGGGGAACAAAGAGGATCAAAACATAGAACCAGAATAAGAAAAACTAGTAAAAAAAAAGTCCTGCATCAAAACTCTCCAAGAAAAACAGGAATTGGTAACAAGTAATGAAGGGGCTCAAGAAGAATTTTGAAAACTAAATAAGAGAAGTGGAGGAAAAATTGGGAAGATAAATGAAAATGATGCAAGAAAATCATGAAAAGAGTCAACAGCCTGGTAAAGAGGCCCCCAGAAAATACTGAAGAAAATAACAACTTAAAATAGACTAATTCAAATGCCAAAAGAGGCCGAAAAAGCCACTGAGGAGAAGAATGCCTTTAAAAGCCAAATTTGGCAAATGGAAAAGGAATTTCAAAAACTCACTAAAGGTAATAATTCCTCCAAAATTAGATTGGAACAAATGGAAGCTAATGAATGAGAAATGAGATATTATAAAACAAATCCAAACAAATGAAAAAATAGAAGGCAATGTGAAAAATCTCAAACAACTGACCTGGAAAATAAATCCATGAGAGATCATTTAAAAATTATTGGACTACCTGAAAGCTATGATCAAAAAAAGAGCCTAGATACCACCTTTCAAGAAATTATCATGCAAAATTCTATTCTAGACATTCTGGAACCAGAAAGTAAAATAGAAATTGAAAGAATTCATTGATGACCTCTTGAAAAAGATCTCAAAAAGAAATCTCCTAGAAATATTATAACCAAATTCTAGAGTTCCCAGATCAAGGAGACAATGTTACAAGCAACCAGGAAGAAACAAAGTGAGTATTATGGAAACACAATCAGGATAATACAAGACCTAGCAGCTTCTACCTTAAGGGATTGAAGGGCTTGTTATATGATATTCTGGAAGTCAAAGGATCTAGGATTAAAACCAAGAATTACCTACCCAACAAAATTGAGTATAATGCTTCAGGGAATAATATGGTCATTCAATGAAGCAGAGGTCTTTCAAGCGTTCTTGATGAAAAAAACAGAGCTGAACAGAAAATTTGACTTTCAAATACAAGAAGCAAGAGAAGCACAAAAATCAAAAGAGAGTTATTAAAGTTGAACAATTTACATTCCAACATGGAAAAAAATCATTGTAACTCATGAGATTTGTCTCAGTATGAGAATAGTTGAAGGGACTACATATGTATGTGTATGCATATATATATATATGTATGTATGCATGTATGTATGTATACTTACATACAGG
>CM053601.1:99143685-99154578 GCA_028646575.1 Pseudocheirus occidentalis | reverse complement strand
TGCATGTATGTATGTATACTTACATACAGGAATGGGTGGGTGTCTGTGTGTATGTGAGTGTATATGTGTTTACATGTATACGTACCCAGAGAGCACGGGACGAGTTGAATATGAACAGATGATATCTAAAAATTAAAATTAAGGGGTGAGGGAGGAGAAAGGGAAAGAATAAGGTAAAATATCTCATATAAGAGAGGCAAGAGAAAACTGTTTCAATGGAGGGGAAGAGCAAGAAGATGAACAAGAATGGAACAACCTTACTCTCATTGAATTTGGCTTAAAGAGGGAATAACATACACATTCAGTTTGGTATCTTACCCTACAGGAAAGTAGGGGGGGGAGGGGATAAAAGGGGGAATGATAGGAGACAGGGAAGATTGGGGGAGAGATAGTTAGATGCAAACACTTTTGAAAAGGGACAGGATCAGAGGTGAAAACAGAATAAGTGTATGGCAAGATAAGATGAATGGAAATATAGTTAGTCTTTCTCAATATAACTACTATAGAAATGTTTTGTGTAACTACACATGTACAACGTATATTGAATTGCTTGTCTTCCCAGTGAGCTTGGGTGAGGAAGGAAGAAAGGAAAGAAATGGGAAATCAAAGTTTTTAAAGAAATGTAAAAAAAATATTTTTACATGCAGATGGGAAATAAGATATACAGGCTCTGGAGTATAGAAATCCATCTTGCCCTACTAGAAAGTTAGGGGTGGCATAGTGGAGGATATAAGGGAGAACATATTGGGGGAAGGAGTAATCAGTTGGCTTGCTATTTTGGGGTGTGGGGTAAGGGAGAGACTGGGGAAAATCTGTAACTCAAAATCTTGTGGAAATGAATGTTGAAAACTAAAAATGTTTTGTTTTTTTAATAAAAAGAAAGAGAGAAATAGGTCCCAGGCTGGTGCTACCTTGCTGCCATAAGTCATCACACTGGGAAAAGTAAGAAAGAAATTCAAAAGAGAGAATTGTTTTGAAGAGAAAGCACAGAGCGGAGTAAAATACACACCGTTCCCCCTCCCCCCACATTATTCACATTCCTAAATCAGACAGATTTAGCTGAGGCAGTCTCTAGATAACAAAGCTAAGCTGGTATTTGGGGTTATTTTAACAGCTGATTTGTATTGCTCCATAGTCGATTCAATTGACTGCCACATAATTGATAGTTAATGCAGCTGAAGATTCCAAATTGATCCTGTCACAGTCAATTCAGTAGTATGGTTTAATCAGGGTCTAAGAGTATTGAAGAAAAAGGAAAAAAATCAACTAAAATGCAAATTAAAAAAAGATGAAAAGTTTAAAAATAGCAATCTCAATCTGTGACATACCAGAGCTAAGAACCTCATACACCTTCTTGTTAGTTCTCATCATGTTCAACTCTGACAATTATTCTCTCATAAGAAGCCTTTCCTGCTAGATACAGTCTAATATTTTCTTGGCTTTACCTCAGATTTCCAGTGCCAGACCATCATTCGTTTGGCTACCATTAGACTGATTCTTATCCTTGGGGAGTTCCTTTTTGATATCTTTCCCAGTCTGATCATTCATGAAATTGTCAGAATTTTGCAGCTACACAGAATTTAGCTTTTTAAAGCAATTTTTCCCAAAGGTTGTTTTTTTTTCCCCTTAACATTATTTCAAATTTTCAAAAATATACAACATAGATAATTCCCCATGGCAACTAAAGCCATATACTCTTAAATTTAAAATATGTAAAGTAAACACTATTTAGAGCTCAAGAGAGATGAGGAATACCTTTTTGTGTTCATCTTAACGTTTTATTTTTATCCACTCTTTCCCCCCACCATACACAAACATATACACATACTGCTTTACAGTATTCAACCTGGCATATGAATAGACTCAATTGTAGGATATGACCTCAGGTATCAGTCCCAAGTGAAGTATAATGCTGAGAGGAAAGTAGCAATGTGATCAATAACAAAATAAGATATAAGAAATTAAAATAAAATAAAATAGAGTGAAGTTTAGCAATGGGAAGTTTGGTAAATTTTTCATCCTATTGGGCCAATCATTTCTATTTCTCATATTATATACCCTAATTAGCACTTCAGATAATTTGTATGAGAAACGTGCAGGTTGATTTTTAAAACAAATTTGACAAAACCTGCCAGTAAATACTATTTGTAGACTTCTAAAAAGAGAGTTGAAGCATATGCAGTCCCAATAATTCTCACCAGCGCTCATGTGGGTTTCCCTTAATGTACAACGGAGGTATTAGGATATATTTCTATTCCTATTGTTTTCTCTACATTTTTCCATTCCCTTCATCCTGACATCTTTCATAATTCCACAGTCTACTGGTATCACTGAATACCTCTCTAGGTTCTTGTATTGGAACATGGTATCCAGTTACATTGTTTTGTGGAATTTGTTATTGTATAAGGTCTGTGCCCTGAAGATGAAATAAGGTTCCATCTGCAGTCAAATCAGGCATGCTTTAAAGAGAACTTACTAAGAGATTGATGGAAAAAATGGTGAGGAAACTAAATTTCAGTTGTTTCCTTTCCATACACAAGGACATTACCTGATATCATTCATGATTGGTTATGGAGATTACAGAAAACCTGATAGATTCTATTTAGTCTATGAATTTTTAGGTCAGAGGAAAATATCCTCACTTCAAATAAGGCATGATACGTCAGCAGCTTCCACCATAATACTACTACTCTGTTTGATAACTGCTTTATTTTTTTCTTAAAAAATAAAACAAAACAAAACTTTTTTGGTTTTTCATCAATCAGGTTTGCACAATGTATTTCTTTTTCTCTCCATCCCTAATGATAAAAATAAAGTTTTTAATAGAAGTTCAGAATATCTCACCAACAAAATTTCACTAATATACTCAATGTTCAAACACAATAGACCTCGCTTGTTTGGGTCTTTCTTTGGAGGGGGAAAGGCAGAACTATTGTGGTTAGGTGACGCAGCTAGTAAGTGTTAAATGTAAGTGTAAATATCTGAGGCCAGACTTGAAGTCAGATCCTCCTGACTCCAGGGCCAGTGTTCTATTCATTGCACCACTGAGCTGCCCCTAGACCCCACTTCTGTAAAGACGGAAGGGAAGTCTCATATCTCTTCTTCACATCAAACTTCATTATTATAATTATGCAGCATTCAATTTGAATTTCTTTAAAGCTCTTATAAATCTTCACATTTACAATTATATTTTCTCTCTGCATCCTATTTTTCTGTTTCTGCTTATCTTGATTTTTATCAGTTCATCTCATATTCCTATTCCTACCTGTAGTGAAGATATAAAGATATAAATACAAAAATATACAAAGACATTTATCATCTGTCATGATATAATAGTATTTCATCATATTTATTTATTTAGCCTTTACCTAGTTGGTGGACATCTACTTTGTTTTTAGATTTTTTGCTCCCGTAAAGTATATTTCCTAAACAGACATTTTATATGGAATCTTTCTTCCTCTCTTTGACCTCCTTGTGGCATATGTCTAATAGCATAATCTCTAGGCCAAAAGGTATGGATGTTTTAATCACTTTCTTAGCATAATTCAAAATTGCTTTCCAAGATAGTTGGATACCCTACCATAATTTTTCTTTATCTTTTTTATTTTAATAGATTTGCTTAGTTTTGTTTTATTTTTATATACTCTATATTTGTGCTGTATCACTCCCCTTCCCAGAGAGCCATTCCTTGTGTGGGATGTAAATATTTTAAAGGAATGCAAATATTCAGTAAAACCACTACTACATGAAAAAAATCAGTCATATATAGTATCCAATACCCAAAGATTCTCATCTCTGAAAAGAAGCCAGAGGAAGTATTTATTGATACCTCTTCCTCAGACCCAAGCCATGTCTTAAAATTTTGCAACATTTAGGTTTTATTGCTTCTTTGTACTGACCATATTAACTAAAAGTAGAATAATATTCCATTACATTCATGTATCTCAATGTTTTTAACCATCCCTTAATTTGACATTATCTCTTTTGTTTTCTACTCCCAAAAGTACTGCTATAAATGTCTTGGTGACTGTATGCAAAGGCTTTTTTCTTTCCACTTATCTCCTTGGGCTATATGCAGAGCATCTCTAAATTAAAATGGTAGGAAAACTTTAGTCCTTTTATTTGCAGAATTACAAATTATATTTCAATACAATTGTACCAATTAACAGCTTCACCAACATTTCGTTAGTGTGCCTATTTTTCCATAAGCCTTTTAACACTTTCTATCATTTGTCATCTTTGCCAATTACTGGTGTTTCGTTCTGTTTTGTTTTGTTTTAAGTTACATAGGACAGTTTCACTTTAGATAGAGCTTAGCTGCATATTTGCTATATATATTATAAGTGCAGAAAGAAAACTCTCAGATCTTCCCATTCTATCTTGTGTAAATGCATGCATTGGAAATCTTACTAGACTCTGCTCTGCCTTTGCTGTATTTCCATATTATAGGCCTGACATGCATGTGTGTATGCGTGCACACACACAATTAAATCTCCTTGGACAGGATTAGATTCTGTCAATTATTCCTTCAATGACTAAATCATTTATAAATATTATGCCTACTGTTAGTTGAGGTAAAGCAAGAATGTTAACTATTTTTAAAAATCTAAATTTTTACAAGATGCTGATATTTTTCCAGAAGATACTATCATGTGTCTAGCAGCATTCTTCTTTATGCAATCTATAATCATTTTTAAACAACTGAACTTGAGATGAACTTGATTTTCCTATTTTTCCATTAGAAATGAGCACAAATCAATGGACAGATATCCATGACAGGTTAGTTTCAATCCCTGCAGATAGAGCACCAGTGTAGTTTTCATTAACTGTTTTGTCAAATACATTAAATTCTTCACATTTTAAAATCCCATTTTGTTTCCCTATTGTTACTTAAAAAAATAAATCATTGTGTCACCAGATGTTAATCATTCAACAACAAATCTCCTGTAAAGAATACTGTGCTGGCACATGCCAAATAAAAGGATCAAAAGATATTAAATAGAGTTAAGCTCCTTGTTTCAAAAGGATTATATGTCACCATAGAAAGCAGAGGTAGAGTTTTTGAAGTATCAAAATCTAATAAAATTACCTTTAAAATTTAAGATAATTAAAAGAAAGAAACACTAATATTCTGACTTTGTTCTTAAGTTATAGATTGCCTGGTAGGCCATTCAGTACAAAGTTGGCGCATCAAGTTCTGCAAGAAATTTTTTAAAATGTGTCTTGTTTCCAAACTAAAGTTTGAATTTCTGTTCAGTCATTTCATGATTCCATTTGCAGTTTTCTTTGCAAGGATAGTGGAATAGTTTGCCATTTCCTTCTCCAGCTCACTTTATAGAAGAAGCAGAGTTATATGACTTGGCCAGGATCACAAAGCTAGCACGTGTCTAAAACCAGATTTGAACTCAAGTCTTCCTAATTCCAGGGCAAACTTTCTATCTACTGCACCACTTACTTGCCAAGATTGAGTTTAGCCTCTAACTAAAAAGGTGCTCTAACTAAAAAGGTGCCAGCTGACTGATTTTTCTCCAGCAGATTATTGAAATCCACCATTTTCCAATTCTTTAAAATAACAATTTAATCCCTCCCTTTAGAGTTAATGAGGGTAGCTAGGTGGCACAATGGATAGAGAGTCAGGCCCAGAGTCAGGGAGACCTTAGTTCAAATCCAGATTAGGTACTGTGTGAGTCTGAGTATGTTATTTAACCCTGATAGCTTCTGTTTCCTCATCTGTATAATGAACTGGAGAAGGAAATGGCAAACCACCTCAGTATCCTTGCCAAGAAAACCCCAAATGGGGTTATACTCATTCACAACTTAAAACAATGAAACAATAAAAGACTTAAGGAGAAAAATGGAAACCCATCAATAATACACACACACACACACACACACAATCATATTTCCTCCCTATTGAACCTTTTATATTTTCTAGTTAGAGTGGAAACTATCCTTGGTAGGGTCTAATAGATATTCTTTAGTAGTTGTCCCCATTCTGGAAGTTCACCTTATTTATGCCAGAGTTACTATGGACATTCAATTGGCATTAGTCTTACTGAACAACTGGGCAATCCACTAACCTCTGCTTGCCCAGCATCAAGGACTACCTACATGTGCCACAATGTCTGACGTTTCCTTCAAATGTTTTTTTTTTTCCTGAAAATGAGTCAATTTTCACTAGACTATTATAACACCAATATAATATTCACAACACCCATGGTGGCTATGAATACGTTGGTGTAGTGGTGAATTGCAAATTGTAACAGGTTCTCCACATGGAGAACAAAACCAAAGTATTTATTAAAATGCCAGAAAACCAAGAACCCAAAACAGAAAGTCAAAGTCATTACAGTAACCACAAAGTTGGTACACATAGTCAAGTAGTGAACAGCCACATCCCCAAGCCTTCAAAAAAAAACAAGCTGCCTCAAGCAAGTATCCTCCTCTCTCACTCACTTCCTCAAGCAAGAATCCTCTCCTCACTAATGATAACTCCTCAGGCTCCACACTGCTCACTCCCCGTGGTTCTGGCTCTCAGCAGGTCTCATTTCTAGCAGTCCTGGCTGGCTCTCAGAAGTTCTCTAGCTCCTAGAAGTCCTCAGAAGTTCTGGCTCTCTAGCTTGGGCTTTTCCTTATATATGATATTAGCTTCTGCCCCTTCCTGTTACATCAGCAAGTACATCCCACTGTGGGATTTATAAGTTCTGTATCGTAATACTTGATACAATCATGAACTTGAAACAAGGTGCTAAGTACCTGTTTGCTTGCAAATATAAGGGGCATGGAAGATCTTCAAATCACATTACCATAACAACTATCAAAGCAGTTTTGATTCTATGAAGTTGGAGCTATGAACAACGAAAGCATTTCATAAAATAGAGTGATTATTCTTTATATAATACATTGTAAAATTGGATTAACCCATTAGTGGAAGGCTGTATTGTTCAGTTCCAAGTTTTAACAAAGATAGACATATTTGACACTCCAATTTCCCTTTTTACTTTCAATAATCATACTTTCAAAAGACACACTCTTCCCAAAAAATCCACATGGAGGAATGAGCCAATGGTCGAGATGCTTGGATGAAGATAGAAATAAAGAACATAAGATCATTATTTCTATTGATCTATGTGTCATAATTGTGATAGAATAAAGACCTGAATATAAATGAGAAAGAAGAAAACCAGCAGTTTTTTTGAGCACTATTCTTGTCTTTAGACTAATCACTATATTGGATACATAGCAGGACATAACTGCTAGGGTCTAGAGAGCAATTTCAGATTTATCTGTGACCCCAGGCATGACAAATCAACACTTACTAAAGGACTCATCTGAAACATCAAAGAAAGATACTGATCACTTCAGGAACATAGATTTCAAATGCTATTCTGACTCTACTTCCCAGAGGCAGAAACAAGAGTAATATCAATCAATATTTACTAAACAAATATTATGTACCAGTGACTATACTAGACACTGAGGATATATCTACAGAAATATAATCCTTACTTGCAGTCTGATGGGAGTTATCTTCAAACCTCCATAGATCTATTGTTCTACCATTTTGAATGATTCTGTTGTTGTTATATTCTTTTATTTCTTCTCTTCAGTACTGGATCTACTTATTATCTGCAAGAAGCCTATCAATATCAATTATAAATAGAAAAAAATAAGTAAAAATAGAGGAGAGATATGCATAGATGGAGAGTAATAGAAGCATGGAAATGACAGTCTCTGAATCTCTTGGTAGTTGGGTAGAGGGGAGAAGAATCAGAGCACTTGAGATGACAAAGAGCAAGTGACATGGTAAAGAACTGTCCATAAAATACAATGAATGTGAGATTAACGAAAGAGAAATGAACTCTGGAAATGGGAAACTTCCAAAGACCAACTTTGCCTTCTTCAGAATTTTATCCAAGATCATCTTTGTTAGAAAGGCTTGGTTCCTATTGAAAGGAAACTTAAAGAAGCCTGAAGCAGAACTTAACAAAATGAGATTCAATTGCAAGAGGGAAAATAGTTCATCAGGGGAAAAAATATAATAACATACCCTGAGCATATTTAATAGGAGGAAACAGAAAGCAATCAATAGTTTCAAAAGAAATGAAAAAGTAATATGAGATTGCAAATTAGACAGTAAATCAGATATGATATTGTAAAGTGCATAACAGAAAAACACAATTTCATGTGCTTTTTGGTTGCGTGCATAATACCAAAAAGCAGGGAGATGATGATCACTCTTAATAAGGCTCAGATGAGAATGGATCTATGCCATAATCTTCTATTCACTTCAAAACTAAAGATATTCATGAAAAACAAAAATTAATAGATGGCGGAGGGATGTGTTCAAGCTGAAATGCTGAAGGAATTAAACACTCAGAGGGAATTTAGAATAGAAATGTACAACCTCCTAGGGAATATACTAACCATTTAATCCTTCTTAAATGTACTCTGAAATGTCTGACATTCTAGTTGCTACAAGTAGGAGATGTTTGTCAGAAATGACCATACCATGGTTTTGCTTTATTAACAAATAACAAAACATGGAAAGGGAGGGAACTGTAGAGACTGCCTTATGCCCAGCTGCTTCTTTTACAGATGATAAAACTGAATAACTGTGGCATGATACAAATCTGGAAAATAAGATTTGTGTACTTATGTATTTGTGCATATGTATTAACAATTAGAAAAGAGTGAATGACCAAAAAGGGAGCTAGGTTTGTTTTATCCTGTATTATCAATAAATAATAATTTATTAAGTATCTACAATCTGTCAGGTATGGTACTAAGGATGGGGGTTACAAAAACAAAAATTAAACAGTTCTTGTCCTCAATGAGCTTATATTCCATTGGGATAATTTGTAAGAAACTGTTGCCTGATGATAATTTTTCATGGACGAAACTCTGTTTGGGTATCACACATGCTTCTCCACTACTGAGAGTCACTAATTCCATATTTCATTCTGGGGAATCAGGCTCAAGAAAAAAATATTTATATGTTAGATGCTATTATGAATTCTATGATATTATGAGAAACACTGTGAATGGTAGATAAAGAATTGACAGTTGTATAACAAAAACTTCAACCCAATCCACTTTTGACACATACTAGCTGTGTGATGACAGACAAGTCACTTAACCTATTAGTACCCTAAGCAGTTCTCTAAGATTACACATGACAAATAAGTGAATGACCTATACAGGTCAATAAAATTTCCTATGATTATCTGATGCAAAATGAAGCAAGCAGAACCAGCAGATCATTGTACTCAGTAACAGCAACATTGTATAAAATTAAATGATACATTACAATATTGTAGTGAAAGTCAACTGTGAAAGACTTAGCCACTCTTCTAAGCTGAATGATTCAAAATTATTTCTGAAGGATTCATGACCAAAAACCCCATATACCTCCAGACAGAGAGAACTAATGAACTTAGTTATTTTTCACTTTACTTTTCTTTTGAATTATTTTATTTATTTTCTTGTGTACATCATTCATTTCCACAAGATTTTGAGTTACAAATTTTCTCCTCGTCTTTCCCCTACCCACAACTCCAAAAGAGCCATCCCACTGTAAAGCCCCTCCCCCAATCTGCTCTCTCCTGTGTCTTTCTCCATCACCCCTCTAACTTTCTGGTAGGCAGGATGGGTCTCCCTACCACAGTGCCTGTATATCTTAATACCCAGTTGCATGGAGATAATAATAATAATAATAATAATAATAATAATATACACATACATATATATGTATTTTTAAACATTTCATTATAGAACTTTAAATTCTAGATTCTTTTGGTTCCTCCCTCATCACCCTCCCCCACTGGAAGGACAAGCAATTCAATGCAGGCTGCACATGTGTAATTACACAGGACATCTCCACAGTGGACTTATTGTGAAAGATTGGTTATATGTCCCTTCTTTCTATCCCATGTCCCCCCCCTCCCTTGTTCTATTCTCAACCCTATGCCTGTCACTTTACAAAAGTGTGTGCTTCCAGCAGCCCTCCCCTACACTCCCCTCCCGTGCATCATCACCCCTGTCATCCCCATTCCCCCTACTCTACTGTGTGGCAAGATATACAGTTTAGAGTTTATGTCATTCCTTCCCTAAGGCAAATTCAAAGAGAGTAAAGTTGACCCTTTCCCTTTTGCCTTCCTGTTCTTCCCCTCTGTTGTAACAGTAATCCCTTGCCTCTTCTATATGGGACGATTAACTAAATTCTGTCTTTTCCTGTCTCTTCTCATTCTAATCCTCTCCCACCTCAGAAATTCACATTTTAAAGTATCATCCCTCCCTATTCAATTGATCCTATGCTCTCTAAGAACTCATATACACACATATTCAGATATGTATTCGTACGTATATATACCCTCCTATGTAGACATATGTGTACGTGTATGTATATATACATTTGTATTCTCTTCACCTATCCTCATACTGAGAAAAGTTTCATAAGTTACTATTATTGTTTTTCCATGTTAGCATGTAAATAGTTCAACTTTGATAAGTTCCTTATGTTGTCTTTCCCATGTTTACCTTTTCACGCTGCTTGTGTTTGGATGTCAAATTATCTGTTCAGTTCTGGTTTTTTCAGCAAGAATGCTTGAAAGTCCTCCACCTCACTGAATGATCATGTTTTCCCCTGGAACATTATACTCAAATTTGCTGCATACGTGATTCTTGGTTTTAATCCTAGCTCCCTTGATCTCCAAAATATCATATGCTATGCCCTTTTATCCCTCAATGTAGAAGCTGCTAGATCCTGGGTAATCCTAATTATGATTCCACAGAATTCAAATTTCTTCCCCTTGGCAGCCTGAAATATTTTATCCTTTATCTGGGGACTCCAGAACCTGGCTATAACATTCCTAGGAGTTTTCTTTTGGAGAT
>CM053601.1:99117289-99143185 GCA_028646575.1 Pseudocheirus occidentalis | reverse complement strand
CAATATTTAGATCACATAGAGAGATGGGGTTCATAAAAGTGAGATTTAGAATGCTTTGTAATATTGCTGTGAGTGAGAATGGGGATGTGGAAATGTCTTTTTTCTTTTTTCATAAATCTCCAATTTCGTTAATGCTTGGACCTCTGAGTTGTAGAAACTCCTCCAATGATATAGACCACCATGTTGAGACAGTATGCAACAGAGAAAGAACTTGTCAATTCTTCATAGTTAGTGCTGGTCCTATACACCAAGTGGTGTGAAATTGAAGCAGGAATGGAGACCACCAATCCCCTTATAAGGATCCCTGTAGACCACATATTGACTTAGACAATCACACATTTTTTTAATATATTTCTTTTTTATTAATTAATTTGTTTGATTTAGCATTATTCAATTACATTTTAACCTAAATTGGACCACATTTGGGAATATGGGCTGCATGTTTGATATACCATACTGCTTTTTAGCAAACATCCTATGACTATTTCTATATAAAAAATTAAATGTGAAAATTTTGGCAATGAAAAGGGAGATTGTACAACTGAATTCTAGGAACTTTTGCTAAGCCAAGGACTGGGCCGTTTGTTATGAGTATAAAGAAAAATGGAACAATACCAACTCTCAAGGAGCTTATTAGACAATCCAAGGGTCTTACACTAGAAATTACAAGATGTGTGAGTAAATGCCAGACTTTTTCACTGTTTTTTATATATGTTTTTGTTTGTTTTCACTTTGGCTTGAAGAACAACTTGCTGGGGATTGGTGAAGCCTATATACTCACATTGTAATTAAACAGTGGTTCTATAACACAGGGTTCTCTCTGGACTCTAGGACTTCACAGTGAAAGGAAATAGACTGCAGATTTAATACTACAAAAATGAGCAAGAGGACCTAATCTGAGCAGCAGATATGTGCATCCTGGGACTTAGAAAGAGTGTGAAGAAATGGATGGATCATGTTAATCCTATATAAAGTAAGAGTATAACATTGAACTATGCAGTACATTTGGAGAATAGTTAACATTTTAACTCATCAGCTATTTTTATAATTGCCTCACTATCAAATAATCACTACATGAAATTAAATCTAATTAAATAGACATAATACATTGCAAAGCTGAAGGTATGCTTTTCATATTGAATCTTAACTTGCAGAAAATAAGTGAATAGCACTAATTGTGTTATCTCCTAGTTTCACTAGCTTTCTTCAAGTCTCAGCAAGTCATATCTTCTTAAAGAAGTCTTTCCCAGTCTTACTTAATCTTAGTGCCTTCCCTTCGAAAGGAAGGAAATTTATCCTATTTATATCTTTTTTCATACATAGGTCCCAATTAGTGCAAATAATGAATCTCATAAAGTGGTAAAACATATCTGAATTTATTTGAAATTATAATTATATAAAATATGGTAATTAGTTGCAGCTCAACAGAAATCGACAATATAAATTCACATAACAGGGTCACTTTATGAAATCAATTAGTCATATTAGGAGGGGACAACTGTATTTTTGTTTGTGCTTACAGTCACATCCATTACTTCATGAACTACTCAAGAGTAGAGACTATGCTTGTTTTTGCTTTTCTTTGTATTCTGGGCAGTTATCATCATGCCTGGCACATAGTAGTTATTTAATATGTGTTAGGTGACTGACTCACCTTAATAAAAATTTCAAGTCTCTCAGGAGTCGTGGATGTCTATCTGTCTATGTCTACTTATGATTTGTCTATCTCTCAATGTGTACTTTTCATTTGTCTATCATTTATATATCTCTCACCTGTGATTTCATCATTTCTACTTCCATTATTTCTTCACATCCTTACTTGGATTAAAACATTAGATTCTTTATCATTCTCTAATACTAGGGGTGACTGGGTAACGCACAAATCTCTCCACCTCACTTTTCCAGCAATACTCTTGTACATATATTCTCTCTGATCAGCACCTTTAAGGGGTGCTGGAACTTGTAATTCCACCATTTTTGCTCTGTACTATAAAGGATAAAGTAGGCATCTGAACCTGAGTTCAATTCTATGTGTTTGATCATTAACATGATGGTATTCCAAATCCTCACCATCCATGTAATTTAAGTTCCTCTATATCTTTTACAAAGGATGGATAGTTGTATTTACAGATATTAATTGTCTGAATTATTAAAGAAAGCTTAGTTTGATTTGATTTATAATTCAATTATACAAAGTCCAAATAAAATAGGGATTGCCTATCAATGGAGAGATTCTCCAAAAGCTGGTTTTATATGGTACTGTGTTAATTGGGTTAAACTGCAGAAGACCAGAAGACCTTAATGAAATTCAAAGCTTACAAAGAGACTCTCTTAAGAAAATTAGGATCAAATAAGTCACTTTGTTTTTGTCTTTCATCGTCTAATAAAAATGGGCCTGAGCTAGAGGAGTTTGAGTCCCATACAACTCAAATCATTCAGAATTATTTCTCTTTATTTAATCTAGATTGTAACATGGGGAGTGGAATATACAAAGTCTGCAGATCAAATAAACTGTGACAATTCCTATTATCTTTAAATATATCAGGAAAATCAAATACCTCAAGAAATTTTTGTTTGTGTCTGTTTTAAATGAGTATTTTAACATTATATCACTATAGGGTTTAAGTAACTGGCGTTTTTCTAAGCTGTATTTTCAGAAGCAGGATAATCATTAAGTATACATAGTGTCAGTCTTGGAAGATCTGGAATCAAATTTTGACCACCAGCTGTGTGGTCTTGAGAGAATCCCTGGGATAATCTATTTTCAACTTAAGACCAAGACAACTTTAGGTTTGCTTCCTGGGCTTTTTTCTTTCTTTCTGGAGGCTGGTCAGGAAAGATAGTATAATAGGAGAAATATTAGGAAAAGGAGCAAAATACTACAAAGATACAGTGCTCCACAAAAAGTTATTTTAAAAAGTTTTATATATATATATATATATATATATATATATATGTAGAGAGAGAGAGACAGAGAGACAGAGACAGAGAGACAGAGGGAGAGAGAGACACAAAGAGAGAGAGAATCTACCATATACTAAGTACTGTGCTAGATTCTGAAAATACAAAGACAAATGAAATAAATTCTACTCTCAAAAGGGTAATATTCCATTTTGATATAACTCCTGTTCCAACAGTCATTGGTATAAGACTCTTTTCTTATGGGTGGGGATGAGTGCCTACAACACCAAAGTGATACCCATAGCACCGGCTATGAATATGCCTTTGTATTTCTAGGGTAGATTCACAAAATACAATAAACTTTCTTCCTCAAAAATATTTATTTGGGACAACATTAGGATAACCAGAAGGAAAGATTTAACAAGGTCCTCATCACTAACCCAGAGAGAGCCAACATTCAAAGCCTTCTTTCTATCAGGCCTCCCCACAAGCACAAGTTCTTCCAGGCAAATTCCTCCCTCCTCCCACTCACAGTTGGCTTCTCTCTCTCTGTTCTGCCTCACTCTCATTCTCACTCTCTGCTCTTCCTTTTCTTTCTCTCTCTCTCTCTTTCTCTCTGTCTCCCTCTCTTCCTCTTTTCTTCCCTCCCTATCTCCCTCTCCTCCCCCCTTGTCTTTAGGGAAGCTCCTCCCACACTGAGCTCCATGTGACTCAGACTCCATGTGATCTCCAGCTCCATGTGTTAGGGCACTTAATGCGAGAGGAAAATCTTCCTTTTTCATTAACATTACAGTGACCTGCCCTCCATAAGAAGCAGGACAAAGTTGACAAGAGATAATAGAGCCTCCAACATTTCCTTTCTGGTCTTGCCAATGGAGAGTTTTGATTATAAAATTGTTTCAGGCACCCCTGTGGTTTCTAGCTTGGAGAAAAAAGATGGAAAGAGTCAACTCCTTTTCAGGTTTCGGAAGGAAAAGACTCTAGAAGGACAAGAGTGGAGCAGTCTCCTTCACCTCCTTATTCCCAGTTTGCTACTATAGAGACTTAAGGTAGGTTTCCCCACAGGTGAGATCCAAGATCCTCTGTCTTGGATGAGATGAGTTACCTTGCTTCCAATGGAAAAGTTCCTTCACTCTATGTTGTGTGGAATATATTCTATGAATACCCTCTCTGATTTCTATTTTGCTACAATTTGAATAAATGGTCATATTTTCTATTCTCTATGTATGATCAGTATGGAACTGGTTTTAAGTAGTGAAGTGGTCAAGTGCTTGATATAAAGCATGAGGTTCCTTTACTTCCAAAATGACAAAGCAATCAAAGTTAGATGGAACCCGTGGATATCACCTAACAAACAAATTAAAGGTATCAGACAGATACATTTCTAGTGTAGTAACCTCTCTCTCTGAGAACAAAGTGTTTGCCTCTGGCCCTAACTTCCTACTTCCCTTCTTTGAAGGAATGAAAGTCTCTGTTAGAGAAGAGTTGTGGGAGAAGGAAGAAGAGATGTCTATTCTGCTTCTCTTCACACCATACAATGGTATCTTCCCTGCCACATAAGGAGTGTCAACACATATACAGGCACCAGTCACCTACATTTCTCATATAAGTAGCATTGGGAAAGCACCATGTTTGTCTCTCTGTCTATCTGTCCACTATCTAATCTAATCAATCTATCGGCAGTTTACACATATATGGGTTTATATACATGCTTACACATATATGCATGCACACATTCATCTACAAACACATACATATAAGTACACACATACATACATACAAATATATATGATAAAAATAGATGGCTAATTTATGGGAAACATTAGTATAATTGGGGAGATAAGGAAAGACTTCATAAGTTTTTTGCTTGGCAAATCTGGAGTAAATTGTGGTAATGTAATGTTTCCTAAAAGAATTGGTGATTGGAAGTTAAACAAAAATTGGTTTCCTGTGAAGAAAAGAAATGAAATTTATCTCTTTATCTATATTAATTGAAAAAGAAGCTAAAAGAAATGTGCTTATATATCAATCATTAATAGTAGGAGGAAGCTGATGACTGAGAGTAAATAAGAAGGATTTCAAATACAATATATGGCTAAACCCCATTCCCAACCCCCAAGTTTATCTTTTGTTCTCACACTATTCATCCATACTTGGCTAGTAGTTCAACAGATCTGTGATCTCATTCCTGTGGATCATAGTATTATAGAAGGCCACCTACAGAAGCATGACTCAAAATGAATAAGATTTTGAAAATAATGTGATATGAGAAATGTTCTAAATATTTACCTATGAACAGTTTAAAAGGAATAGTGACCCTCTACAGCCATTAGATGCAAATTTAGCTCCCACAGCAAGACACTCATATGTAAACAGGTACTTCCTTTCCAAGAATTTGCAGGGTTTTTTTTTTTAAGGAAATATTGCTAGTCCACAGAGACATCTATTTTAATCTCCACAGGCATCATTATCTGTAAAATAGGGCTAAGAGCATAAAGCTTCTTCGGAGAGTTGGTATAAAAAATAATAGTGATTTTTTTCAATCTTTCCTGCACACCGTGTAAAACTCAAAATGTACCAAAATTGCACAAGAATAAACTGCTCAATCACATGCTGCTTATAAACATTTTCCACTGCTACCTGGTCAGTTCTCTTTTAATTCCTTCAAATCTCTTACATTCCTAGCTGCTTTTACATTTTCTCAAGTGCTCCCAAATGATTGTTCTTATGTTTATTCTTCCTTGCAGCAGAGATGGTTAGTTGGGATGTTTTTTCAACCTTGTTTGGACATCTTTCTTTATGCAAATTGTGGGTAAACAAGGTCCTAACTGGCAATTAACATTCAAATAAACTGGTGGTTCCAATTCCTGTGTTTGTCTAGGTTTTATTCAACCTCTGGGATGAATCAAGTGCATTGAAATTCAAATTCAGCTATAAATTTGAAGATGATAAGCAATTCTCCTATTAAAAATAGTGAATTAAAAATGGTAATTAGATTTTTTTTAAATGCTCTCTTGAGTTATTCTTGGTTAAGGAGCCATTGTCCTACCTTAACTTAGTAGAGTTATGTAGCTGGGTATATTTTCCCAATGACTCAGAGTTGCCATTCCTGGTTTTGGTGATAGGGTGAATACTCTGGGATGTTCTTCAAGACATCACATGGTGATGGTCCCTTGACTATGCCCTTACCCCTTAATGGCAGAAGTTATCACTACCATCATAGTGGGGTATTACATTAGTTGAAAAAAAGAGTCAGTTTCTTACTCATGCTCTTGTCTACAATTCTTTTGACTGTGCAGGAGTTTGCAGGGAGGAGAGGTAGGTTCATAGGAAGTACTGTTTATCTCACTCAACTGTTTGCCCCTATGTGAAACAGGGTCTCATGGAAGCAGACTTGTGACCTTTTACTTCTTCGTGTCTCATTCCCATAGTAAATGACCTAATACTGAGCTTGAGGTCCATATGGCAGACTTAAAGAGTACTTAATGATTTCCCAAGTTTTGGGTCAAATGAAAACAGTGGATGGTTATAACAGAAAGAGGCTCCCAGAAGGGAGAGTTTCTTCATCAGAAAAGATGACCACTTCTAGGATGTCTGATCCTAGTCAAAGTATTCTGAAGGCAGATGTACTGGAGTGGTTTAGATAGATTAGTGCCAACATGAAATATAAAATGTCTAATTAGCAGTACTATGAACTGTTTTGCATCCTGATAAGGTTTAAATACTGCATCATCCTTCTGTCAGACTGTATTAGTAGTTATAGATTAAGTTTCTTTATCCTGCTTTGTCTCTTATGTTTATCCATTGTGTGCCTGATTCACTGAGTACCTTTTTACTCCTTCCCTTTCTGAGGAAGTCCTAGATGTGAACCATTAAGTAAATGGCTCCTAGTGAACCAGAACAAGGTATTTAATAAGAAAAATAGTGTAAGAACAAAAGCTCCTCTCATTAAAGTCAGGATTTCTCATGACTGAAACTAGTCTGCTTGGGCATAGAACATAGCCATTGTAGTGACAGAATAGCAGTCTCCAGGTTATATGTGGATCTGGAAAGGAAGATAGACACCAGAAAAATTTTCCCCAACCACAAATGATTGTTTCATATATGAATCTGAATTGGAATGTTGGTGGAATCATAATAACTATGTAATTCCCAAATATGGCACTATAGAGGAAATTTTTTCCTATACCTCTTCTATATAGCTGTGAAACCCAAACCACAGAAAATAGAGCCACCTTGATCCCATGGAACCCACTATTACACTTAGTCATCAGAATTTACATGTGTAAATGTAATGCTCTCTGAAAATTTGATGTATATTTGACTGGAAGTGAAAATGGAGGGTGTGTTGTAAAGAAATGAAGTATGTCCCTTTGCCCGCATTATAAAAGAGTTTAGTAGGAAGATGAATACATGTATGTATATATATTCATCTTACATGCATGTATATATATGTATTAATCTTTCTATGAACTTATTTACAGACACACATAAAACATACATACACATACTATATGCACATACATAAATGTATATATGTAGACAATATACATATATTACAATTATGATTTTAAAATTCAATATAATAGTATTTCTCTAAAAACCAGTAATTAATAAATGTTGTATCTGAATTCATATGATCAGAGGGCATGCATTTGTAATATCTACAAATAAAAATTAATTTTGATTAGAGAAGGTCAAGGGAGTAAACATTTAGTAAGTGCCTACTATGTGCCAGGCACTATGTTAAGATCTATCAGAAATGATCTCAGTTCGTCTCACAAGTCTATGAGGCAGTACTAATCAAATTAGGTAGAAAAATATAGTAGGGGAAAAAAGTACAAAAATGTAGGCAATGAGGTTGATTTAACTAGTTATAATAGCAACAACTGAAAGCTAAGAAATGGCATAGATTGAATTTTCACTTTAATCCTCCTAATCAGATGTGCAACATGCTATCTGCCAAAATTGATTAACCATGTAACGTACTGCCTAAATCTTACAGGGAATGATTTTCGGGGAGCGGAACATGAAGTACTGTTTCTGGAGTCAGGTAATGCAGTTTCAAATATTGTCTCTGACACTGGCTACCTTTATGACCTGGTTCTGTTTAGCTAAGTCACTTAACAATCTTGGGCCTTCAGTCTCTTCAGCTTTTGTAAAATGAAGTGGGGTGGGGTGAAGTAGAGGGGCATGACAACTTGACCTGACAACCTCCATGCTCTAGATTTATGATCTCATGATTTTCCTGGGTGCTTGGCAGTGGTGGAGAGCAAGTTACCTATGGGCAAATCTATCGTCTTCCACTGTCAGCTTAAGAAAAGATTTAGACATTTTTATTTACTGAATGTATTTTAAAGTGAAATAATTTAATGACATGATATAAGGATGTAATTTATTTAGTTCAATATCTATAATGAGTGTTCATATTTTAGTGAAACTTGGTGATATTATTAGATCATAAACCTCTTGAAGACAGGAACTGTCTTTTGCCTCTTTTGGTATTCTCAACATTTAACCCACTGTCTGTCACATAGTAGGCACTTAAGAAATGCTTATTAATTTATATATTAAAAATGACTTAAGAAAACTTTAAAAGTGAGGCAGGATAGAGCAATAGACAGAAGACAGGCTTCAGAGTTAGCACAACCTACACATTGGGTATATGAAAACTCTCACTCATCCTGGTAGCATGACTCAGGGCAAGTTACATAATCTTTCCATGTCCCAAGGAACTCTCTAAGACCACAAGTAACAAAAGAGCTGCTGATCTGCATTGGTTAGAGCAGTGGTTCTCAATGTTCCTAATGCCACAAACCTTTAATACAGTTCCTCACGTTGTGGTGACCCCCAACCATAAAATTAGTTTCATTGCTACTTCATAACTGTAATTTTGCTACTGTTATGAATTGTAATGTAAATGTCTGATATTCCAGATGTATTTTCATTGTTACAAATTGAACATAACCCACAGGTTGAGAACCCCTGGTTTATAGGGACTTTCCTCACTGGGAGATTTAGTCTACGGATGAAATTCCAGGTCCAGAATGTACAAAAAAAATGAAAGTCATCATACATAGTTTTCCAAAGATGAATTATGTCATTCCAAAGATGCTCAAAATATTTAAGAACTCAACTTGTGACTTCATTGTCCACAGAAAAACTTAAATGATTAGAACAAGTAGAAATAATGCAAAATAAATGTAAGTTTTCTCAAGAAGCTATTTATAGTCAGTGCACCAGTGTATTGACCTGTGGATGTCAAGACATGATAATTATTAAGAAAATTAAATATGATAGATGGAGTCCCACATGGAGACAAGCAAAAGAATAACTGTCGGTATTAGGAAAGCAGGATCATGGATTTAACTTATCAACCCACCAAGCACCTCCTGGAGGAATAATTTAAAGATACAGTTCAGACTATGGCATATATTAAACTGGTTTCTTTGACAGAAAGACCACTCCCTCTAAGGATTTGTAGCACCTGTCAGTATGTCAGAGAATTTGCACAGAGGAATCTACTCAGTCAGAGCTTCAAATATTTATAGAGAGCAAAATATGAATAATGAAGTCTGCTATGGAATGTAGCACTAACTTTCTCTGGTTGCCAATCTCCATCTCATTCTTTCCCTTCCCCCACCCACATATTCAGTTTACTAAGAACTGTTGTCCACTTTGCATATTTAAATGCATGCATGTGGTTTGAATGTTTTCATATGAAAATGTGAATAGTTTTAAGTGAAAGTTTTGGTACATGATGTTTAAGTTTACAACAACAAAGGTCTTGGCTCCCTGTCCTTAGATATTAGCCAAATGTCCAGTGCCTAGCTCCTTATTACTCACTACTTCTGAACCTGTGTGTTATGTGTAAATTATGCACATAATTTAATTATTATCATTTATGAAGGAAAAATTTATATTTAGTGGAACCACATCTGAAGAAAGCCATCTTTCAAATCCATTCTTATCTGTATACCTATTTGACAGAATATTTATTAAATAACTATAACCTTCCTCTCTTAAAATCTTGCACTTCATAAAGTCAACTTTTCCAAATATATACATGATTAGTATGTGTGTGGCTACTTCACTTAATATTTGCACGCTGTTCAACTGTACACAAAATTAGTGAACATGATGTGATTTAGATGCTGACAGTTCACCCTTACTTCACTGCTGCATATTTTACTGGGGAACAAGTTTAATTTTCACAGTTCAATCAATAGTCAGAAGATCAACAACCCTCTGTACAATATGTCATAGATTTTTAAAATGTCAAACCTAAAGTAGGATTCTTATGGACTGTTCCAGATGCAAAATGAACATAAATAATTTAGGGAATGAAAAAATAAGAATGTCGCCTGTGACTATATTAACTTTAAATATACCTGAGAAAATGACTCAGCATAGACAGACAGGAAAGGAGAGAAATGAAGTGTTTTTGCACATATGGACACTTTACAGTTACTGGAACTTTCTGTTCTGAATGTGACTTCCTCATTCCAAAAGAAGCTCCATTCAAAGGACAAAGGGATATTTTGGCTAGACCAGGAAACTTACCATATGCTAACTGCACTTCAGCTATTAGTTTCTTTTATATTCACCACAAACACTTTTTTGAAATATGCTCTTGGCTTGCAGTACACATACTTCCTGTTGGTTGCCAATATCTTGGTTCAATGGAGTGGGAGGTTTTTAATTTTTTTTCCCATCTGCAAAATGCTTCCAGAAAAAAAAGAAAGAGAAAAAAAAATGAAGAAAATCAAGGCCAAACTTAGCAATGCAAAATGAGATGAGACTTGAGTGAAACCACTTTGGTTTTTCCTGTCATTAACACCAAGTTACAAATTATTAATGGTTATCCTTCCTTTCTTCTTTTCTTTCTTCCTCTCTTCTTTATTTTCTTTTTCATTCATTGCCTTGCTTTTTCATCTCTACTTTATTCCTTTCATCTTTTTGTCTTTTCTTCTCTCCTTCCTTCTCTTATTTCCTCCTTTCTGTTTTATGTTCTTTTTTAAACTTTTCCTTTATCCTTCCCACTGCAATTTCTTCCTTCTCACTTTCCTTCCTTCACTCTTTCCCCCTTTTTTCCATTCCTTATCATCATTTTTTTCTCCCTCCTTCCTTCATTTCTTTCTTTCTCTAACGTTAATCACTGAAAGCTGCTTCTGTTTAACTGAGACCTGTTAAAGACCTTAGCTTAAAAAGGCCAAGGTCTCCCACTACATCCAGAACCATCTCCACTCTTCCTGATCTATGCCTCATCACTGGATCCAGATGGCTCTGGAGGAGAAAGTGAGGCTGGTAACTTTGCACAGCCCTCTCTCACTGAAATCCAATTCATGGCTTCACCTCACGGATGTCATGGTCCTCTTCAAGAAAGACAAATAGCAACAATCTTTCTCCTTCACTCTTTCTCTCTCACACTCTAATCTAGTGAAAAGTATAAGTTTTGGAGTTGGTTTATCTGTACTTAAATCCTAGCCCAACTTCATATTACCAGGGTCATATTGGCAAGTCATTTCCCCATTCCTGGGTATTGGGTTTCCATCTGCAAAATCAAAGAACTGGATTATATGGTCTCCAAGGTCTCTTCCTCTAAGGGATACAGAGAATCTTACCTGGGAATAACATACATTTTGAAAAGATGAGGAGGAATGAAGTTCCTTGGCAGAAGTATGTTGCTATTTTTCATTTTCCCAGGGTACTATAATCCCCTGACAGGAAGAAACAGAGGATGTCTTTAAGGTAAATTGTAATGTAGCTCAAAAGAAAGAAAATGAAGGAAAAAATAGATGCAGCCAACAATAATAATGCCATTCTCTGAGTTACTTTTTTTTTTCAAGTATTGCTGTAACAAGCATGATATTGATCTCATTTCTGTTCATTTCAGGATGAGAAAACAAAGGTGAAATATAAACTTTCATATAAACTTGAACTTAGGTCTTTTTTTTCAGGCAGAGGAAGAGTTTTAAAAACCTTTGTCAATATTGTGGCACCTAGGGACATTGCTTTAAAATATATATATATATATATATATATATATATATATATATATATATATATATATATATGTATGTGTGTCTGTGTCTGTGTCTGTGAATGAAATTTTCTAAAGCATTATTACAAGAGAAGCCATAGACTGAGAGACATTTAACATTTTCGCATTATACTCTCTACCCAAATAATTATGCACAAAATCCCTCTATGTAAGATTTTGTGGGGAGACAGTTAGCCTCAAAGTTTTTACTTCCCCCATCAATGTTTGACCAAGAGAGGAAACATTTGATTCTCACAAAGGCTTGTCATTTTCTGCTTGTGGTGATCTAAAGACTCTGTGATTTAGGTCAGCAACAAATCTTTAGAGGTCTAGTCAAAATTTACTGAATCTTTGGATTATTGCTACTTTGTCTTCACTAGTTCTTCATTCCCTCTCTGCTCACTTAATGAAACCCATAACTTGAGGAGTGTTTTTAACTCTTTTGAAATTATTTTGTTGATATTTTTAATGCCTCCCAGGAGGAAACATGCTTTTACATTGTTATCCCTCATAGATTTTTCTGTCATCATTGCCCAAGGAAACAGCAAGCTACAGGAACAGAGTCTTTGGTTCCAGAGTGACATTTCTGTGAAAATGACTGAACAAAATAGAGTAAATACCAGAACTCAGCAGGGGTGGGGGATGAAATATTCTTATATCTACTCTATCTCAAATGATATAACATTTGTAATGCATTTAATAAAGTGTCTGACACAGTTGTTGTTTTTTTTTTCTTCATACTCTTAAGAGGACCAAATACCAATGTTGGGGTTGAGATACAGTGTGTTTGACTGTGTCTGATCAGAATAATACAAGCTCAGAAGGTTCTACCATGAGTGGGGCACAAATAATCAATTTGAACATTTTGGATGTAGATGTCTCTAGACTGCCCATCTCATGTTTGTTTTGGGCTATTGTGATTCTCCTATGCTCATAGAGAACAGCACTTTCTTTGATATAGACATGCCACACTGAACAGTCCTATGCCAGTGTCTCCCATGTCTCACAACTGATACCAAAGTTTTTCAGAAAGACCTTGACTGTGTCCTTGTACATATTAGATGCTTAATAAATTCTTATTCTCTTTTCCCTATTTCTCTTAAGTGGAAAGTGTGGAAGGTGTACATTGGTTTCAGAGAAAGGTTGATTAGTGTTCTAGTTTATTGACTGGTGATTGAAATAAAATTATCTCTGGATGACTGTACTTAAACAAATTTCTTAAAATATGAAAGTGTACTCGATATTGAAGAAACACTGCCAAATCATAGTGAATTAAATTATACTGAAGAAGACCAGCAGCATGGCTTCAAATAACAGATGGGGTCTTTTTATAGGGTGTAGCTGTTATTCCTGGGTTATTACTGCCGTCATCTAGGAGTAGAACCTATTATGTGTTTTGAATAATTAAAAAGATCTGTTGCTTGTTGATTTTGGATTTGTTTGCCTGACATACTGAATTCAAAACTCAGGCAATGAATGACATATGGCTTTTCTTTCATAAAAACATGGCAAATATGGCTTTATCCTGGTGAACAGAATTTGTTTTCAACCAATTTCATAAGCTGTCACAGAATGAGTGCTTTCAAAAAGGAATGCACAAGATTTATAAATCACATACATTCAATAATTGTCTTCTGAGACAAAATAAATTTAGATTTGTGGAAAATAAATAATAATGAATATGAAAACCTTCCAAAGATTAGATACTTCAAGAAATATATGCAAGCAAACATTTTATACCCTTCTAACTCCTCTATTCTCTCTCCTTGTTTTCTATCTATCTATCGATAGATCGATCGATCGATCGTTCAATCTATCTATTGATCTGTCTGTCTATCTGTATTCATTTTAAAACATTCTCTACATCTCTATAGGTTTTCTTGACTTCTCTCTTTCCTGTAAAAATTCACTCTCCTGTCATAGGCTACAAAATATGACTAATTAATTATGAGTTGCAAAACTAGTCTACAACCTTTGCACATTAATTATCCTATGAAACACAGATGCTAATTATTACCTGTCTTAAAACATTCATAGGATCATACTCATAGGATGATAAAGTTGGAATCAACATCAAGGTCATCAGATCCAACCTTCTCATCCGCTATGCAATTCTGCTTCTCTGTCCTTTATCACGCTTTCAAGAAACTATAAGATATAAGTGGAGGAATTAAAAGAAAAATACCTCAAATTTCCTTCCATAAGGAACAAGGTCCCATATTTTGTTAAGTTTATGTGGTTCTACCAATTTCTTACTAATATTTTAATGCATATTGATGCGGCAGGGAGGGGAGTAGTTAATTATTTGACTCATAATCCTACCTAGTGCATCAAGCAATTAAGATGGATAAACACTCTTTGCTTCTGAGATACTGGACAAAAAGTTTCAGAAATATTAAAAATATAGACATGAACTATGGTTACACATTATTGCATTCCCCATATTCAAAATCACTCAAGAGTGTCAGAAATCTATAATGGACATAAGCTTATTTAATGACCCTTTTTATCATAAATATTAGGTAAAGTGTATAGCTCATGTTTCTCAAAGCTGACACAAGTTCAATGGAAGAGATTTAACACAGACCTCAAGGTGAAAATGGAAGTGCTCCAGAGGGTCCTCTTTATGGGTGACATTGTGTTGGCTGCTTCAGGTCCTCAAACATTATGAAACTGAGCAGAGGGAAGCATGAAGCATGGCTGGGACTTTGATTTAGATGAAGACTCACAAATCACCAGTTTGTCATCAGGGTAGAGTCATCCTTAGAGAAGAGGGCAATCAGTGTAGAACTAGAACAGACCAGAGAGTAACCTTTGAGGGAAGTAAACAGTAAGCTAAAATTTCTCGGAATATAATACATCTGATCATCATAAAAGGAAGAAACATGGAAGCCCTCTAGCACATCAGACAGAACATGGGTATTGTTGGTGTGGATAGGGATAGGAGTCTCACAAGATAAATAGGAATTATTAGAGGGAACAACAAGACTAATAAAATAACAAATATAGACTAGTGCTTGAACATTTCAGTATAATGTGTCACATAGCAGACAGAATCTAAATGTGTTTATCTTGAAGGAAAGAATGTTCAAAACTTCAACAATTAGCTACAATAGAGAAGTAAGGTAGGCAAATAGGAAAAAAAAGTTAATATATTGTGTATGGATGTTTGTGTACACATGCACATATCTGTTCTCTTTCTCTGCTGAATTTGTTCCAGAAATGACCTCTATGTGTAGCAGCAAGCACTTAGTATACCCAGGATGGCTGCTAGCACCAGTTCTCAGATATGGTTTTCTAAAGGAAGGCAGTTCAAAATGGGTAACTTTAATCAATCCAACATATATGATTTACCGAGTTCAGGGGAAAAAGTCAGCACCTTGAACTTCAGAGAACACAAACAGAAGTTACAAAAGAAAGTAACATAGTTTATTAGGCAGGGCTTCCAGCTGTCTGACCATTACATCCACACCTAGTTAGATACCAGAGAAGGAAGCACCAACATCTGGATTTTCAAAACCAGGGGGCTCAACAGCTGCCTAGAGTCTAATCTGGCCAAATCACATAACTTTTCCCAAAGTGAGTCCCAAAGCAAAATCTCACATTGGGGTGGATATAGCCTTCTCCTGTGTCAGGGAATGTCACAGCCTTCTTGATCCACTGCCCAATCACAAAGTAACAAGGTATGGGCATTCCTGAAAAAACAAGCCTCCTTCCACAGACTCCATGTGACCACATTCAGGCTATTAGGGGCCAGAGTATATTTTCAAATCAGGGAAGGTTTTCTGATTCACTTAAGCCTATCAAGGGGTCAAGGGGCAGGGAAGATCTTCAGATTCCCATTGCCATTACCTTATGTCAGCAATGAAGAGTGAAGATAACAGAAAAGTTCAAAGTTCATTTTTTTAAAATTGTTTTCTTTGGCAAGGCAAACAGGCTTAAATGACTTGCCCAAGGTGACAAGATTAGTAAGTATCAATTATATGAGGCTGAATTTGAACTCAGTTCCTTCTGATTCCAGGGCCAGTACTCTATCCACTATGCACCCTAGCTGCCCAGAGAAATTCATCTTAGCATCATCACATAGAGGTTCTGAATATTCTCATAACTATATGGCTGTGCTTTCACCAATGCTGGTATTTCCTCTAAAAATACTGATTGTACCCTTAACCCTACCCCTACTCCCCACCCCGAGCCTGGACAACTTTTGTCCATGCCGTCTTACATTTCTGCCTCCAAAGGTTCTTACAAAACCAGAGGGCTTGATTATCCTTCTTTTCCCAGAGCATGGATAAGAATGAACCATGGAAATTAGCCAACCCTCTCTCTTGCTATGTTCATTCTCTCTCTCTCTCTCTCTCTCTCTCTCTCTCTCTCTCTCTCTCTCTCTCTCTCTCTGTCATTTTTGCCAGTCATATATTTTTCTAATGATATTTTTTCACCGGTGTCCCTATGTACTTCACTTGTAAGTTACTAGAATTTCCAAAGGTCCATCATTATCCTTTGGGTGATCCTCAAATTTAATGTTCTGGAAACTGAAATATCCCAATACTGATAGCCATAGATCACCCTGAGAAGAGAATTAGTGTCAAAAAGATGGACAAATCTGGGGTTGAATAAAAGCTATGAAATTTTAGAAAAGGAATTCAATCTGCTCTCTTCCTTTTATTCAATTCTGGTCTGATATCAGTTTGCAATACTTGTCCATGATATATGTGTTAATGTAATTACAATTTCCATGGGATAGCCATACAATTGCATATAAGTTGGAGGTTAGTCACACTTCATCTACTTGGTTTTTCCTTTTGGGTAGTTTGGACAAATACTTTTAAGTTTAAGGATTGAATAAGATAATATTTGTAGAATGCTTAGGCAAGTGCCTGGCATATAGTAAATATGCGTATTCTTTTTCACTTTCCCCTTTTAAACAATTATGGATCTCATTTAAAGTGTTCTGCTATCAATAGGACATCATTTGTAATGAGGAGCATCAACAAGACCTCAACAACTCCTTTTTCTATGCTATGTGCCCTCATTGACAGTGTCAAACATTTCTGATGACCATACATTTCACTATTCCATATTTTGTTCATATTAGTAGTCAGGGAGTCAGTAATCAAAATTGTCTATTTTTTCATCCCTTTTAAAGAATCTTGTATGATCGTGTTGCCTTTAATTCAACAAATGATTCTATGAAGGTATGGTACAGTAGAAATGTTTTCATAGGCCAAATTAATATATACTTTATTCCACACCCACTCGCTGACACATCCATTAAGCTAGTATATTCAATGTCTTCAATCCATCACAGGCATCTGAATTGCCTTTACCATGCTTTTTTTTTGTTCCTTAAAGCATATAACTCAGGTGTGTGTCATATACTACAAATGAACATCCAATGTCATTTGCTATCAAGAGCATATGACAAATTATTCTGCTGATAATAGACAGCACTATCACTCTTGTTGGATGAAATTGGCTAAAGGGAAGAAAGCAAGAAAGAATGGATGGTAGGATATGTCATCATTGGCATGAGTTTCACACACTACTAGTAATTTAAAACCTTGAGCTTTTCTAGGAAACCCATACCAATTCCTTGACCTATAATTTTAAAAGGGTCTCATTTTAAATCTCTTTTGTTTGCTAATGATCACGCACAGTTTAAAACTAATTCTAAAAATCTTCAAGTGATGATGAGTCTGATCAACTGTAGTTCTCTAAGGGATTTCTTTTTTTAAGAAAAGCTAGAGAAAGTTCTTTGAGATAATAGAGAAACATCTTTCAGGATACAAACTCTTCACACTTTCATTAATTGCACTTAAAAAGTATCTTACTGAAACTACATCAGCTGAAAGTTACCATTAAAGTCCCCTTACTCTCCACCTTAAAAACAAGCAAAACTTACAGTTATGGCAATACAAACTCCTGAATTTAGTTTCCTTGTTCTTTTCTTAGTCTAATTTTACCCTGTTGCCATTTGCTACTTATACTTTCTTTTTTTTTTTTTGCTACATGTAGTCTCTTAAGAGAGACTTCTTATTACAGACTATACAGTGCCATTAGAGGAGAAGGAAATTGGCAAAAATTATTGTGTACATTTAGAAAGGGTCAAACCAAAGCAAACTAACAGGAAGGAAACAAACTAAAAAACTCCATACTCCTGGATATTGGTATCCTCATTAAGAATGGCATACATTGGGACAACTAGGTGTTACAGGAAATAGAGCACCTGCCTTAGAGTCAGGAGGACCTGAGTTCAAATCTGGCCTCACACACTTAACACTTACTAGCCCTGTGATGTTGGGAAAGTCACTTAACCCTAATTGCCCTGCCAACCCCTCCAAAAAAAAAAGAAGAGCATAGGTAGAAAAATGTTTGCATTACTCTTTGAAGGGTGTTTGTGGTTCAAATATCTGCAAAACCCAAACATATTAAATACATTAGAAAGTGGTCGTAGGTATAGTATTTTTTATTGCTTTTTATTGCTGGGTGTTTGACTTAGACCAAGTCATTCCATAAATAGTGTGGCCATTGAAGTCACACAAAGTAGAGGTCATACAAAGTAGAGTTAGGTTTCTTCCAATTTTTAATAAACATCAATTATTTGTCCCTTGGCACATGAGTCTATGACACTTCTGACATGTGATTCATTTAAGCCATAATATTTGTGTGTGTTATTAAGTAGCCTCAACTATCATTTCATACAGATTTTGGTTTCCAAGTAAATTTTTCTATTCATCAGAAACTCTGAGGCCACAGGTAACTATGGGTACCAAAGCAACTGGTAGTCATAAGTAATCAGCTGTATTGAAGTTAGAAGGGACCTAGGAATCACGACTATTGACATCCAAAAGTCATAAATAAGACGTTTTTAGAGGAAAAAAAACTTCACACGTCTTTTTTGAAACAATTTTAATTTATATATCAAAATATAGCTATTGAAGTCCATTAACTAGTTAGTTCAATTCATGGAAAGCGAAGTAGAATCTTTGTTAAAGTCTGCAGGTTCAATTAACTAACCATTTTAATCAATTTTCCTCTTTCTAAGAGCTCCTAAATCTTTACATTTTTTTCCCCAAAATGAGACACTTTCTGTTGAAAGGGTCTTTCAATAGACCCTAATGAACTAGTTCTTCATTCAAAAGTCTCTATCCTCAGGGAGATTCCAATCTATTTTGAAAAAGAAGACTGATGTAAGAAATAGTTAAGTAACATTGTGGTATGATATATGCATAAGCATTAAAATTAATGGTACAAACAATGAGATCCTTAAGAATTTAGAGAAGGGGAAGTTTACATTGGGCTGGAGGGAAAGGCCTTTTGTTAAAAAAAAGTATAATTGGATTAGGTTCTAAAGTATGTTGTTAAACTAGGAGAGCATGAGGCACACCAGGAGGATTACTGGGGGACTCCATGAATAAAAGCATGATGAGAATCAAATTGCTATTGAGTAATATAGCTCATCCAAGCCAAGAAGATAATTATCAGTTATGACTAAAAAACGAGCTTTGATCCTATGAGGTGGGTTAAGTTTCAACACTCAGTTGAAAAGGGAATCAAGGGTAAATTTCTAATACTATGCCATTTTTAGGCTCCAGCCCTCATCAAGATGCTTTCCCCCAATACTATCAGATGAAATTTGTTTTAGTCAACTCTTCTTAAGATGCTTTTAAAGAGCAATTTATCAACCAATAAAACTGTATTATCTGCCTTGCTGAGCTCTGGGGATACAAAAAAATAGAAAAAAAATTACAATCCTTGCCCTCAAGGAGCTTACAACCTAATGAGAGAGACAGTATGCAAATGGATATATACAAAGCGAGCCATATAAAGGATAAATAAGAAATGATTAGCAGAGGGAAGGCACTGGAATTAAGAGGGACTGGGGAAGACTTCCTATAAAATGTAAGATTTTATTTAGGACTTCAAGGACCCCAGAGAGATCAGTAGTAGGAGTAGAGGACAAAGAGTGTTCCAGCCATGGGGGTCAGTGTAACAATAATCAATTTAGCAGATACTTAGCCCTTAGTAACTTCAGTCTAAGTACCTCTTGAAGGAAATGCAAAGAGTGAGCTCTGTCTCCTGTTTAGAGGGCATGAACTCTGTCTTGTGTTGCTGACTTGCCAGGTGCGGGGGTTGGCTGAGACAGAAGACCAATGTGTGTATATAAGAAGAATTCCAGAAATGGAGAATCAGAATCAGGAATGTGACTCCTAGTGGAGGAAACAGGATTGTCCCAGGATCTGGGAGCTGGGCCTGCTGGAATGAGAACTGAGTTGGAGTCTTCTATGAGACTGTCTACCTCTGATGACTGGATGAGAATCTGGAAGCTGTCTGCCCCTGAATCCAGGTGACTATTCAGAGAGAGCACCCAGAGTCAAGAGGAAGAAAAGGCCTTGCCTTGGACACATGGTAAAATTAAAGACACCAAGGGGTGGAGGGTTTGTGTAATTTTCTAATGATTGTATTTAGTGACTTATTGCTAGATAAGTGACTGATTAAGTTAATCTATTATTGCCCCATGATTGGAAGATTGATTATTGTATTGTAAATTGATTGAATGATTAAGTAAGGAGGGTTTCTCCTTTTGGGAAACTAGATGATTATTCTTTTGTTCTTTGTCCTAAATACTGTGGCCACTGTAGTGAAAACTATGTAGCCATTCTAATGTTAAGCTGTAGTGAACACTATATGGAGACTTTCTGTGATAAGATGTAATGTTTTGGATATTATATTGTGATTTGTTGTGAATGTTTGCCTTGATTTGTAATGGAATAAACTGAGTGTTCACTATACTGTGTAATCTGAATCTTAAAAGCAATTCACTCTAGCCTTCTTTTGGGAAGCTGCTTGTGCATGGCATTACAGTCAGACAGAGAAAATGCCTAGAACTGAGAAATGGCATGTTTTGTTCACAGAACAGCAGGGAAGGCAGTGTCACTGGATCAAAGAATACACCTCAGAAGTGCTTTGAATATCAAATTGGGATTTTCTTTTCGAATCTGGAGGCAATAGGGAGCCACTGAAGTTTATTGAGTAGAGTAGTGACACTTTAGGAAAACCACTTTAACTGTTGGATGACAGACAGATTGGAGTGGGAAGAGACTTGGAGCTGGCAGACCCACCAGAAGGTTATTGCAATTATGATGATGTGAGTCTGCAATAGGGCAGCAGCAGTGAGATGGGAGGAAAGGGGGAGGCATATTCAAAACATATTGTGAAGGTGAAATTGACAGGTCTTGCTAACAGATTGATTATAAAAGATGAAAGAGTCCAGAATGAATCCCAGGTTACAGCCTTGCAAAGCTGGGGAAGGAGGGAGTGATGTTGCCTTCTATAGTAATAGGGAAAATGGAGAAGAGGGTTGAAATGAATGAAAACCTGAGAGACAGAGTTTCTGGGTAATGAATGATCAATTTATGAATTAGGCTAGTTAATAATCAATAAATTAATGATCAATCATTTCTCTCCATGACCAAAGACAAAAACATGAAAAGACTTAATATACTTTTGGAAAGTGGGGTACCCCCTGACAGATGAAAATCAATCCTGATTGGCAAACAATTAGAAAGGTGGTATGCATTTAAATGAAGAGGTGGGCTAAAAGTCTTCAGCTCCTCCTGCTGAGAATGTGGCTTGATCATAAGACTCAGCTGTCCCCAACAATCTAGACAGAAGAATCTTTGTCTACCTAGACCACTTTGTTTCTTTTTCCTTTTTTTTTTGTCATGAGCTAAAGTCGCTCTAAATTCTAATGGAGGGGTACAAAGACATGGGCTTATTCTCTACAAGCATATAGGAAGAATTCATCTAGATTAGATTCTATTTACACCTCAAACAGGGGGTATGATCTGGAAGAAGATGCAGCAAAGGAGATAGAGAAGAAGCAGGAGATAGAGAAGGTAGGAGGAAAACCAGAAGAGAATGATATCCTGAAAACCCAGGGAAAAGGAAGTGTCAAGGAGGAGAGAGTGATAAACAGTTTGGTGAGCAAAGGCCACAGACATAAAGGGAAGCAGAATGAGGACTTTGAAAATGAACCTGCATTGGCTACTAGGAGATCATTAGCAAATCTGGAAAAAGCAGTTTCCCTGGAATAATAAGGCTGCAAATAATACCGTAAGAAGTAAAGAAGAAAGTGGAAAGAGAGAAAAGTGTAGGCACTTAGTTTTAAATAGCTTTTTCAAAGAGCTTAGCTACAAAAAAGGACAACATGTAGAGAGCCTGATAGTAGGGAAAAAAGATAAAGTGACCGTTTTGTTTTGTTTGATTTGTTTTCCGGATAGAGAAGTCAGTTCATACAAAAGAGCAGTTGTCACAAAATATCTGCGCATAAAATCTGCCACAAATTCATACAGAGTCCAGGAGAAAGTGGTCTCAAGCTTAGAGAGCATATTGCAATGCCATGCACGAGCAACATTTTAGAAGAATGCTGCTGTGAATAGCTTTTAAGGTTCTGATTACACAGTACAGTGAAAACTCTATTCCCTAACAAATCAAAGCAAAACATTCACAGAAATCAAGGTACAGCATTCACAATATTGCAACTTAGCACAGATAATCAAAATACAGCATTCATAACAACTTATCACAAAAAACAGCCACATAGTTTCCACTATAGTGGTCACAGAGTTTTGAACAAAGAACAATCATTTAGTAACTCAAGCATTCACAAAATCCTTATTTCAATCACAAAGTACAATAGTCAAAGTTTTCTACTCATAGGGCATATACTATGTTACAAATCAATTATTTATCCAGTCATCAATCACTAAGTACAATCATTTAGTTAATCAATGATCTTTTCACCTTTAGGTCACTAGTAAATTATAATCTTAGTACAAAATATCCAAGTCAAGTCTTCTTTCAGCTTGCCTTGGGGTGGTTTCTCAGATTCCCTGGATCCCCTCCCATGGTCCCAGATCCTGCCTGGATTCACCAAACTGTCACCTGGGTTGAAAAGCAGACAGCTCCCAGGACCTTATCCATTTCCCCAGGCAGTTCTTGCTCTACATTGGAGCTCAGTGTCCAGTCCATCCCTCACAGTCTCTGCTCCCAGGAAGACAAGGCACAAAAAACCCACAAAATCTCAGCATCACAGTCATATTTCCTCAGTCCCTTGGAGCTCCAGCTGGCCTTTGGACCCAGAAGTCCCAGCTGGCTAGCAGAATCAAAATCACTCCATCCAGGTTTTCAAAATCAAAACCATTCTCTTCAGCCTTGGGTGGTGGGGAGTGGCTTTCCACTTCAGCCTCCACAGCTCTTCTTCAGCCTTCATGGAGCCTGCTCCAAGAAGATCTCCCTCAGTTCTCAATTCTCTCCAGCAGCTGCTCTGCTTCCAGATGATGGTCCCACAAAATTCTGACTGTCTCTCTCTGGGGCTTTTCCTTATATACACACAACATCAGGTGCTTCCTGTTTCAGCCAACCCTTCCTGTTATGTCAGGAACAGGAGTTCATACCTTCTATTTCTTTCACAGAGGCTTGATTAACTAACTGCTAAGTTCTAAGTACCTGCTTACTTGCCAATACAAAGGAAAGGAGCAGGTCAGGCCATCTGCCCCAGGGCAAGAAAGCAGTAGAAGGGACAGCCCTGCAGCTGCCTCGTGGCTGCTTCAGAACTCCCAGGTATTCAAATTCAAATTACATTAACATTACACATATGTAGCAAAGGGATGACTCACAAATCATAAGGTTTTTTTGTTGTTTGTTTGTGAGAGGGTTTCCGTGTATATATTTTATTTTGTTTTGTTTAGTTTTATCCTATTCATAGAATTCTCAAGACATCTCTTTGGATATGGTATAGTTTTGTTATTGTTGTTGAGCTCCTTTTTAGAGTCATAGTTCAATATCTAATCTGTCCTTGGTTGTAAAATATAATGACATTGCTATTAGCTGATCAGGAGATGCCACAATGAAGCCAATGGGAAGTAAAAAAGTTTTTTTTAAAGTTCCCAAAGTTCTTCCATAGCCTTAGGGGCTCTGGAACAATCCCTAGATAGTAATAGATTCGAGTGCAAATGAGGGGCATTGAATAAAATGAAAGTTAATGTGAACTAACCCCACAGAGGTGTGAGTAATTTTTTTTTCTTTTTTGAAATGGGGGCAGTAGGCCAAATAAATTTGGGAATCTCTGCAACTCTGCTCACAGCAGGTGGGAAGACGATGGCAACATGGAATAGCTGAGGGCAAAAATAAGGCCTCTCCTTCCTTATTCATCACTCCCCAGGTAGGGTTTTTTTTCCTTAAAAGTTTTTAACTGGAGAGGTATGGTGACTCCAACATCATGGGATCATTTTCAGGAAAGGTCTTGAATGACAGGCTAAATGAGATTTATATATCTATATCTATGTCTGTATCTGTATCTATATCTATATCTATATCTATGTCTATATCTATATCTATATATATACTGCAATGAAAACAATGGAAATTAATCCATTCAGTATTACAATATTAATTTTTTATTGGATAGTACATTACTAAGAAAAGAAATGAAAACAAAGTAAAATTTTGAGTGAGAGAATAGTATGTTAAAAATCAATTTGTTACAAATATTAATACAGTGGCAGTATCTAAGATTTATTGGTTTGAGAATAATTGAGGCAAGAAGACCAGTGAGAAGGATTTTAAAGTAATCTAGTCTTCAGGTAATGGCATTCTATGTAGATATGTTGACAAAGCAGTCTGTGGTATATTTATTTTTTTATTCCTATCCCAAGTACCAACCAGCACCTAACACAGCTGACATATTTTTTTTCCTTTTTCTAACTGAATGGAATGAAAGGAAGCAATGTCAGAATCGTTTCGAAGAATACCCCTCCTACTTAACATTTCTTATTTCCTTCTGATGCTTATTTCTTCTATTTCTATTTCCTATCTCATTTTCTTCCACTTCAACCTTGATCCTCCATATTCCATTGATGCAATATAAGGAAGGTAGGAAAAGAACATGATGTCACAGGAGGGGAAACTATAACAGTTTCTTTTACTTCCCCTTGTCAAGCTCTGAATCATTTTCAAGAATTACATAGGAATCAAAGATGGTAGTATAGAAGCAGGAGAATTTTGTGGGTTCCCCCCATAACCACCTCAAATACCTGTGCTGGGAAATGAGACCAGCTGTGGTTTTATCCCCAGGACATCCAGGACAAGCATCGGCTGGAGCATTCATGAGAGTGAATCTCCGGCAGCTGTGGCAGTTTCCAGAATTATCAGCCCATAAGGGCCAAGGACAAAGTGAAAGGCCAGTGGAACTTGACAAAATCTGGCTGAAAGGAGCAGGTCAGGCCATCTGCCCCCAGGGCAAAAAAGCAGTGGAAGGGGCAGCCTTGCAGCTGCCTCCATGTGGCTGATTCAGAGATCCCGGGCTGCAGATTGCAGAGGGGGCAAGCAACCATTCAGAGGCCAAGTGCTCTTGCCTTAAGCTGCCTGGATTGGGATCATGTTCTTGAGTGGTGGTCCTGAGGTGTGTGACCAGTGAAGCAAAGCTGGTGAGGGCTGCAGAGATGCTGGCCTCCTAATAGCTTCAGCAACCATGAAAACCCCAGCAATTTGGGACAAAACTCTTCCCTCTCAAAGCAGAGTTCCACAGAGATAAAAAGTCAAGTAATTGACTGGCAAAATGAGTAGGCAAAGGAAGCAAAGTAAACACAGCAACCCAACTTTAGATTCCTTTTGGGGGGACAAAAAGGATGAAAGTATGGATTAGGAGGAAGACAACAGAGTCAGAACTCCTGCAGCAAAAGCTTCCTGGAAAAATGTAAGCTGGTTACAGGAAATAGAGGAGTTTAAGAAGGATTTTGAAAACCAAATAAGAGAAGAGGAAGAAAAATTGGGAAGAGAAATGAGAACAATGCAAGAAAATCATGAAAAGAGAGTCAACAACCAGACTGAAGAAAATAATACCTTAAAAAAATAGATTAACGCAAATGGCAAAAAAAAGCCCAGAA
>CM053601.1:99102349-99117189 GCA_028646575.1 Pseudocheirus occidentalis | reverse complement strand
TGAAGAGAATAATTCCTTCAGAATTTGAGTGAAGCAAATGGACACAAATAACATTATGAGAAATCAAGATACTATTAAACAGATCTAAACAAATGAAAAAATAGAAGGCAATGTGAAATATCTCCTTGAAAAAACCACTGACCAGGAAAATAGATCCAGGAGAGACAATTTAAAAATTATTGGACTACTTGAAAGCCATGATCAAAAAAAGAACCTAGAAAGAAATTCTCTAGGAAAATTGCCCTGATATTTTAGAATCAGAGGGCAAAATAGAACTTGAAGGAACTCATCATCATCTCTTGAAAAAGATCCCCAAAAGAAAATTCCTAGGAATGTTATAAACAGGATCCAGAGTTTCCAGATCAAGGAGAAAATATTACAAGCTGCCAAGGAGAAACAATTTGAATACTGTGGAAACAAAATCAGAATAACACTGGATCTAGGAGCTTCCACATTAAGGGATTACAGGCCTGCAATATGATATTCCAGAGATCAAGGGAGCTTGGATTAAAACCAAGAATCACCTACCCAGAAAAATTGAGTATAATGTTTCAAGGGAAAGTATGATCATTTGATGAGGTGGAGGACATTCAAGCATTCTTGCTGAAAAAGCCAAAACTGAATAGAAAATTTTACATTCAAATACAAGAAGCATGAGAAGGTAAACATGGAAAAGAAATCATAAGGAGCTTATCAAAGTTGAACTATTTACTTGCCAACATGGACAAAAAATAATTATAATTTATGATACTTTTCTAGGCAAAGGGAATATAAATGTATATAAATATATATATATGTATATATACATGCACATATGTCTATATGGGAGGTATATATGCATATGAATACATATGTGAATGTCTGTATATACATGTACATAGACAGAGAGCACAGGATCAATTGAATAGGAAGGAATGATATTTTAAAATGTGAAATTGAGAGGTGGGCGAAGAATAGAATTAAAGGAGATAGGGAGAAACAGAATGGGGTTAATCATTTCATATAGACGAGGCAAGTGATAATGGTTACAATGGATGGAAAGAATGGGAAGGTAAAAGGGAATGGGTCAACCTTACTCTCATTGAATTTGTCTTAGGGAAGGAATGACATACTCTAAATTGGGTATCTTGCCCAACAGGACAGTAGGGGGAAGGGGATGAGGATGATGATGGAGGGGAGCGCCGGTTGGGGGGGAGGTTTGTTAGAAGCACACACTTCTATAAGTAAAGAATAGAACAAGCAGGGGCAGGATAGGAAGGACGGAAATATAGTCAGTCTTTCACACTATGTCCATTGTGGAGATGTTCTGCGTAACTACACATGTACAGCCTGTATTGAATTGTTTGTCTTTGCAGTGGGGGGGTGTGATAAGGGAGGTAGGGAAAGAATCTAGAATTTAAAGTTATAAAATCAAATATATACATATATATATAATATGTAATTGTTATTATTATTTTCATGCAAGTGGTAATTAAGATATACAGGCACGGGGTTAAGGAGATCCATCTTGCCCTACTAGAAAGTCAGAGGCTTGATGAGGAAGGATATAGGAGAGAGCAGATTGGTCGAGGGGACAAACATGGGATCACTCTTTTGGGGTGATGAGTAGGGGAAAGATGGGGACAAAATTTATAACTCAAAATCCTATGGAAATGAATAATGTAAACTAAAAATAAACAAAAGTAAATTTATGTAAGGTTTAAAAAATTACACAGAAATCAGCAAAATTGAGTTCTCTCACTTTTCTTGTAAATGTAAAGGCTACTTAAAAATAGTGGAAGATAAAGACATTCTGAGAACTAGACCTGACAATAGAATCACAGAATCTCAGAAATAGTCAGAAAGTGGATCAGACTTTGAAATAATGGCAATATGGTACTGAACTTTATAGCAATGGTCTATGTAATCACCCTTGGAGAAGTCAGAAAAAAGAAAGAAAAATGAAAAGTCATTGAACTTATAAAGAATTTATTTCATAATACTTGTTCTTAGCATTTAGGTGAAAAAATCTATGCTTTGGAGACTGGAAAGAGCACTTTTCTTAATTTTCTCAGTGCTATTCTTCTATGCAGCAACTTTTAAAATTGTGCATATTTAATAAAATCTCACAAACATGTATTAGAAAAAAAATAAAAAAGTTGGTTGGATATTGAAAGGATAATTAAAGAAGTTTGGTTTTTACAGCCAATTAAAAAATCTTCCTTTGTATCATAGTAATTACAGCACTGAATCAATTTTGTGTTTCTTACTGAATGGTTTGGGGTCTTAATTACTGATTTCTGTTCAACTGGTCACAACAGCACTTTTTCCCATCTGATACAACCATTAAGTTAGCTAAAACACCAACTTTTCTTTTCCAGTCTAGTGTTTTGGTGCTTACAAGTTAGATATAGTTTCTACATATCTAGAAAGGCAATTCTTACATTTTCAAATAATTTAATTTTTTTTCTATTCCTAGACCTCCTTATATTACTAATAACAAAGTATACTGTTTTACTCTCAGCTAAGTACTATATTGTTAAACCTGGCACTTACCAGACTTTCCATCTAAGCATAAATGACAATGTATTGTAGAAGTCTCCCCTGCCAGGAAAGAATAAGTCCATTTCAATCACCTTCAGTGTCCCTTGCCTGTCTTAACACAGCTGTTTTCCAGTGGGAAAAGAGAGACACTAGCTAACTTCCACTGGAAAAGTAGAACACCAGATTAGATGCAAGGGCTGCCTTTTCATGCCTTAGATCAATGGTTCTCAACCTTTCTAATGCTTTGACCCTTTAATACTCATATGTGGGCATATCTGCATGTGGGTGGATCTGACTGGAGACAGATAGAGGAGCGGTGTCTAGGTTCCCAAGACCATCAGAATAATGAGTTTTTCAATGGTCTTAGGTGACCCCCAAAGGGGTCACGGCCCAAAGGTCTAGAAACACTGCCCTAGACAAACATTTGATCCTTGAGTAAAATATGTCCATCTGACCCAAAATTGAGTCTCCTAAATTTTTAGCAAGCTTTTAAAAATCATTTTTGTTAGCACATATAATAAGCTATTTGGGCATAAGCACTTGTGTACCACTACAGTTGACTAATTGACTGCCACCAGGTCATAAGCTAGTAGTCTTCCATTAAGTAGTATTTAAAATTGAAGCTGAATATAATTATAGTATTCAATTAAAACATCTGACAAACATCTGGGTCTATGATCATGTGTCCCCAATACTGAAAAACACAGACAACTTTATCATAGATTAGAAGCCATCAGATGGTGGCAAACTGATTGAGTGAAGCACATTGTATTAGGATCCTTACTTTTCTTAAACAGGATTAAAATCCTTTTTCTCTAACTCAATGTTTTCATTTTGGCTTCTGATTATTTCCCTTGGTTCATTGATTAAACTATGACTCTGTTGCTTTATTAACTTTTGGATCCTTCTTATTGATAGAATTGGTCACCTCCAAATTCTTGAAATCTACTTTGACTCACCCAGTATGATTTCTTCTTAATATCACCCACAGAAAGGAGAGTGGTCCTGCCAGCCTCTTGCTCCTACCCATACATATAGATCCTAGAACCATAGCTGAGTCTAGGCTAAGAAAAAGAGTTCTGAACCTTTCCCAAACTGGGTCAGTACACAACAGCAGCCATGCTATAAGGGGAAGAACATTAGAACTAGAGTGAGAGAATCTAAGTTCTACTTTCAGCTCCACAATTGGTTCTTAGAATGACTTCAGGTTAACTGCTTAACTTTTGGGAACCTTGTTTTTTTGCATGCAAAAACAAAGGTCTAGATCAGAAAGGGATCCTCAAACTGTGTGTGTGTGTGTGTGTGCGCGTGTGTGTGTGCGCACGCACGTGCTTGTGTGTGTGTGAGAGACACACACACACACAGAGACATAGATGGAGACAGAAGGAGAGAAACATAGAGAGAGACAGAGACAGAGAGAAAGAGACAGAGGCAGGCCCTCCAGCAGTGTAGGAAAACCTAAGTCCCCCTTCTCAAAATGGTGTTTTGAATAGTTTTTAAAATCCTCAATTTCAGTTAAAGAATGAGATGTACAGCAGATATAGCACTGGGTGTTTAGTCAGGAAAACCTGAGTTCAAATTTGGTTTGACTTCAGACACTTATTGGTTGTGTGACCCAGGGCAATTCACAGCCACTTAGCACAGTGCTTGGCACATAGTCATCTCTTCTTGGTACCAAGTAAATGTTATCAGTTATCATTATTATTATTAGTTATTGGAAATAAAACTATAATTTTTGTTCCCATCTAAATTTAGAGACCCTCTGAAACCTCTACTCAGTTTATAGATTCTAGATCAAGATTCCCTGAATTAAAGAAGTTCTAAGTTTCTTTTCAACTCTAAATATGTTCTCATATCATATAACCTCCCAGGACTTTCTTAGGTTTAAAACCTATAAAAATTGGGGGAGGACATTTAGGCATCCTCTGGCAGTTTTTTCTCATATTCCAGTAGTCAACTACTTACCGTGAATAAAATGTAACTGTTTATCTAGTTCTCAAGTGTCAACATGGCCACATAGTTTAAATACCCTACAACCTAGAAATGGAAACGTATAACATTTATAAAAATTAAAATGATACCAAGAAAATAAGACAGAAACATCTCAAGAGAAGATTAAGTACAAATTACAGGAAAGAGTCAAAATGCCTGTAATGTCCGTATCACCCTAACAGTGCCCAGGGCAAAATTTTGCAAGCCCAAGTGAGAAAAAACCCTGTCCGATAGTATTTCAAGTCTCACCTGTCTTGAACTGTTTTGTTGTATCTAGCATGCTGGACTCAGATTCAGGGAGACCTGAGTTCAAATCCAGCCTCAGACTAACTAGTTATGTGATTCAGGAGAAGTAATTGAATATGTCTTCCTCAGTGTCCTCATCTGTAAAACAAAGAAAATAATAATTGCTACCTCCAAGATTTGTCATGATTCTAAAGTCAGACAATATTTGTAATGTACTTCATAAATATTAAAGAACTATATAAATGCTACTATGATACATGCTATTATAATATTGGGTCCTCTCAAGTCAGTGAATTTGTCTGTACCCACCTTTCCTCCATCCCCGCTTGCCTGATAATAGACTGTGACCATTATCCCCCACAGGCATCTTGGGGAAAATGAGAGTAGAGACGTCGGGATGAGAGGAGTGCAGAACAGGAGGGGAAGAGTCCTCCACATTTCTTGGGGAAAGGGAGATTTAAATCAACTCTTCTCCCCATGAAGTTTTCACATAACAGGAATGTAGATCCTCCACAATACTGCAGATGAGGACACCCAACAGTTTAAAACAAAACGAAAACAAGACTCGAAGAAACATTGCTCGGACCCTTAATAAGTAAGAGAGTAGGTACGAAGGAGAAGGGGCCAAAGACAAAAAAAAGACATAAATCTATCTCCTAAGGGAAAAATAAAATAAAAAAAATAGTGAGACACATAAAGAGTGAAGAAAATATGAGTAAGCAAACAAGGGAAGTTTGAAATAAAATTGATAAATATGCTCTATAATGAAGTGATCAAAAAATCTTCAATAAAAAAGACAAATTTTCTGAATCTGCCAAACATAACAGGTAAGAAGAATAGATTCCAGCATGATTCAAGAGACAAATAAACTTTATAGAAAGAAATTAGGATAAAAATTAGGTTGAAAATTAGAATGCTGAAATAAGAAATGAATAAGACAAATAAAAATAGACAACTTGGAAAACATGTCAGAAAATCTTGCCAAAGCAGTAGATGCTCTGAATAGAATGACTTATTTGGAAATGGAAACACAGAAACAGAAAGCTATTTTTGGTGAAATGGAGTTAAAAGACAACTTTGATCAACATAGGAATATCACATAAGCCAAACTGACTGAATTTGAAGACAGCATGAACAGAGGTAATTTGAAGGTCACATGTCTCATGATTCATGATACTAAGGAAACCTTACCATACCACCATGCATCATTGATCAAATTATATTTCTGGGGATAAGAAATAGAAAATGGAAATATCACAAAAGACAAACTAATCCCCTCCTCTGTAAAAAAAAAAAGGGTGTGTGTGTGTGTGTGTGTGTGTGTGTGTGTGTGTGTGTGTGTGTAGGAATGAAATGGAATGGAATTTATAAATGTATTGTTGAAGGACAGGGATAGAAGAAGAATTGTTTTTGTTTTCCAGAAGTCACTAACTTTTATCACTAACATCAAAAGAATAAGGAAGAAACATGAATATATAAATATAAATAAATACACTTATTGAGTGGGTGAGGCCACATTTGGAAATGACTCGTAAAAACAGTACATCAATGAAATATATTAAATAAAAAAACATAAAATAATTATAATATAAAATGAATGACTATGATCCAGTCTTTTACACTTCAAAAGATTTTATTCCATTGCAATGAGTAATCCTTCCCCAATGCAGGTAGCAACCTCTTTACCAGTTTATAGATGATTTCGTTTATACATACACACACACACATATACATACACATGTAAATATGTGTGTATATATACACACATATATGGATAGATAGCTGCATGAATAGGTACATCAAATAATCATTGAACATATACTCCTGGTGGCCCTTTTGCTGATAATTCTTTTTTAACTACTTAAATGATCACTCTACTCAACTCTTAGAATTGGATATATACGTTTTGCAAATAAAAAATAAGGACCTTGCCAATGACATAAGAGAAAATGCATTCGAATAAGAGGTAGTGAAATTAGAAGGATTTTCTTCCATAGCATTGAATAGTGAGAGGTGATTTTTTTGGGATGGAAACTCAAAGTTTGCCAGTCCCAATTCTGTTGCCCTTTAACTAGGGGAAAAGAGTAAGAACAAAGAAGAAAAGTTGAGACTTCAGAAGAAATCTAGATGAGCTCCCTTTCTAATCATTATGTTCCACAGTAATGAAGTTAACTTTCCAATTCTTTTTGTACTGTTGCCTAAAGGGAGAAAATATATCAAAAAGAAGGAGAAAGAGGAAGAGAGGAGGAAGAAGAGGAGAAGAATTGAACTATTTATATTATGATGTGTTACTATTTTAAAATTCTTAATTGAGAGTTTTATATATTACTATATATCTATACAAACTGAAATCTATTAATCTATTATTAATATATTTTTACAATATTGGATTAGTTTTAGTGGTAAATGACCTTTTTATTATTGTTTTATTTTGTCAAGAGTCAGAGAACATGGATTCACATTCCATTTGGCATGTTAAACTGGATGTTAATGAGTCTATCAGTTAACTCTAACATTTCCCACCTGTAGGATTAAAGTATACTAATATATACATATGTATATACCTATACATATACTAATATATACATATACTGTAGTACTATACTATATATTATGATATATATACTATTAGTATACAAGCTTATTAATACACACACAATTTTTACCCATTTCACAAATAAGTATTGTTGAAATAAGTCTAAGAAATAATGCCATCCAACTCCTCCAGAATACAAATATGTATATATGTATTAGCACATACACACAGACAGATACATGTATATATATGTGTGTGTATGTATGTATTTATATATGCATATATATATATATATTTCACAAGAAATATCCAAATATTATGCAAAATTTTTATCTGATTCGTGAACTATTATTATTGAAAGAAGTCTTAGGAATAATATGCCTACCCCACCCCCAGTTGCTGTTTAGTCACTTTCAGTTGTGTCTGACTCTCTGTGACCCCTTTTAGTGTTTTCTTGGCAGAAAAGCTGGAGTGCTTTGCTATTTCCTTTTCCAGATGATTTTACAGATGAGGAAATGGAGGCAAAGAGGGTTAAGTGGATTTCCCAGGTTCACATGTCTAGTAAGTGTTTGGGAATGGATTTGAACTCACAAAGATACATTTTCTGAATCCAGGTCTGGCATTCTCTCTACTGTGCCAAACTCCCCTAGTTACACAGGTGAAAATTGAACCCTGCAGAAATAAAATTTTGGAGTGTATATGGCATTGGGGAAGGTTGAATAGCACCCATATTTATGTTTGCAATAGAAAGGACAGTGAATTTGGGGACAGGAGGCTGGAGTTTGAGTCCTGATTTTGCCATTTACTACCTAGGTGAGCTTGGGCAAGTCATTTATTATCTCTATTTAAATTTTCTAACAAACAGAGAAAAAACATCCTATTTTAAAAGTGATATTATCTTCATTATTTTTTTAAATGGGGAGGGAAAACGACATTTTAAAATAAAAACTGTTTCAGCAAGGAGACAACAGTAAGAATAAATAAGCCAAAGATATCAATGATTTCCAAATATATTAGAAGAAGTAAATGCAAATGCATGCCTCCATGTTCACTGAATCATCAAATACTGGGAACAGAAGTCAATTAAATGAAATGACAGGGTTGCCATGAGATTAAATGAATTCCTGACATTAATCTTTATTGCAATGACTGATGGTAAAGTGTCAATTTCAAGGACTATTTTTATTGGACATAATTATTCAGATTTAGCTGGAGTCTCCAAAGAAGATGTTATCAAATAACTTGTGCAACTCCAGCATAGTAAATAACTGACACAGGATGGTTTTCAACCAAGGCAGTATAAAAAATAAATAGAGTATTCTGAATCTTTTGATAAAGTAAAATGTCTGTAAAAGAGATCTACTTTCTCTGAGAAGTGCAAAGTTTCTATAGCTGGCATTGTGTCATCGGTAGCACTCCATTTGGGGAAAGAATAGCTGAGTACACACAGGACTGGTGTTGGAGGAGTCACATAGAATGTCATTCACAAATTCTGTCTTTTAAGTTATCCCAGAATACAAGGTTATAGAAGAACAGGAAAAGAAAATATCTCAGAATGCAAGTTTATAGAAAAACAGAGGGAATGAAAAGAAGAAATTATAAAACCTGAAAGGAAGGGAAAGGACTTGGATTGTTTTGGCTAACAGAAAAAAGTCAATTACTTCAACAGTCAGGAATGGAGCATAGATCTTCTGGTTAAAATTTGCTTTTAAAAAAAAAGGATTATGAGAATTTTGGTGGAAAAACAAGAAGGCCAAGGAATGGGACATATAGAATGATGAGACAGGAAAAATAAAAGATAAAGGTGGATGGATGGATTTAAACAAAGGGACAGAGTGAAATTTATAACTTAATTTATATGTGCATATATTGATTTGGGAAATAATTTAAAATATAACAAGCAAAAGAATATAGTGAAATTTAGAACTTAATTTGTTTGTGCATATATTGATTAAGTAAAATAATTATGTAAAATACAATACTTAATATTTATCAGCCACTTTGCTTATCAGCAACCTATGAGATAGGTAGTAAAAGTAATATTTGCTCTTACTTTACAGATATAGAAATTAAAACTCACAGAGACTAAAATGACCATGGATAAATAGCTAGTGGAGATTTCACCTGATGTCTCATGACTAAATACCATTGATCTTACATACACAGCAATAAAAATTTTCATTTCAATCATCAAAATTAATTACATTTATTTTTTGTGCTAACTATATTCTGAGCACTGCTCTGGACATTATTCAGAAAAGGGAAATTTATAAGTTCCAAGACACATTTCCTTGACCAATAATACTGTTAATACATTATAATCTTTCTGTTAAATTGTGAAATTTTACGGTGCTGTGGATTTGAAAGTTGGACACTATCACTTCCTATAGAAATAATTGTGTCTTCAAAATTTACTTGAACAAAATGTATGCTTGTTTGTAGAAACCAATTTATGAAATCAGGGTAGGTTAAGGATGCACAGAATATAAACTTTGTTTTTCAAAGACATTGGTTAGATGGTCACTTATGTTTCTTTAAATGGAAAAAAAGATCTGGGAATCAGGAAATATGACTTCTAAATTCAGCTCTCTTACTCTTTACTTGACACTTCAGAAATCACTTAATCTCTTAGTGAATGTTACCATTTCAGAACATGGGATATTTTTTTAAAGTTAATATGAACATGACAGATAATTAGAGACTACATAGACATTTAGGAAAGGACAATGTGTTACCAAAAAGCAAATCATTACACTGAGTTCTAGAAATGGAGGTACTTTTTTATATAAAGAAAAGCTATTTGTGAGGTGGAGTCAAGATGGCAGTATAAAGACAGGAACTCACCTGAACTCTTCCAAATTCCTCTCCAAACAACTTTAAAATAATGCCTCAAATCACATTCTGGAAAATCAGAATCAACAAAATGTCAAAGTGAAAAAAAAATTCCAGTCCACAACAACATAAGTTGGAAGGAAAGGTCTATCTTAAGAAGGTGGTGGAGCACAGTATAGTACAGGCAGGCCCCACAAAAATAAACAACTCAAATATCAGTATAAGCATAAAAAGGAAAAATGAAAGAGAAATCCTAAGAGATTCAATAAGGTTAAACAGTTTGCATTTCTTTATGAGAATATGATACTTGTAACTTCTAAGAACTTTATCATTATTAGGATATTTAGAAGGAGTATACATTGACATAGGGCACAGATATGACTTAACTATGAAAAGTGACTTCAAAAAAAGAGAAAAAAAGATTCATGAGGAGAAGGAGGAGGAAGGGAGAGATAGAATGGGGAAAATTATCTCTCATAAATGAGTTCAAAAGGGAAGAGCTTTTATAATGAAGGGGAAATTGTATGTATGTATGTATGTATGTGTATATATACATATATATATATGGACAGAAAAAGAGAGAGAGAGAGAGAGAGAGAGAGAGAGAGAGAGAGAGAGTACCTATTTAGCTCTATAAGGAAGAAAGAGTAAAAGGAAATAAGAGAATGGGGGGGGTGTTGATATAAAGGAAGAAAGATTAAGGGAGAGTTTAAAAAGACAGAAAGACACAAAAAGAATAAATGAGGGGGAATAGGATGGGAGGTAATACACAGTAATCATAATTGTGAATATGAATGTAATAAACTTAGAAAAAAATAGAAGCAGATAGCAAAACTGGATTATAAATCAGAATTAGACAATACGTTATTTACAAAAAATACATTTGAAACAAAGACACACAGAGAGTAAAAATAAATGGATCAGAATATTTTTTTGCTTAAATGGAAGAAAAAATAAGCTTCTATAGCAATCATAATCTGAGACAAGGCAAAAACTCACATAGAACTAACTTAAAAAGATGAAACTAATTATGCTAAAGGATACCATAGACAATGAAGTAATATCAATATTAAATATAAATGTATCAAATGATATAACTTCCAGATTATTAAAGGAAAAGTTTAATTAGTTACAGGAGGAAATAGTAAAATAATACTAGTAGGAGACCTCAACTTTTTTTTCCTTTCAGCCCTAGATAAATATAACCCCAAAATAAACATGAAAGAAGTTAAGGAGAATAGAATTTCAGGAAAGTTACATGTGATAGACATCTGGAGAAAGTTGAATGGGAATAGAAAGTAATACATGTTGGTGTTTTTTTCCCTTTTTCAGTTATATATGGTACTTTTACAAAACTTGACCCTATATTAAGACATAAGATTCTAACAACTAAATGAATAAAAGAAGAAATATTAAATGCATCCTTTGTAGATTATGAAGAAATATTAAAAAATTACTTTCAATAAAAGGTGATGAAAACATAGATTAAAATTAATTGGAAAATAGTCTAATACTGAAGAATGAGTGGGTCCAAGAATAAGTCATAGAAACAATTAATAATTCAAATAAAGAAAATGACAGCAATGAAACAACATACCAAAATTTATGGCATGCAGCCAAAACAATACTTAGGAGAAATGTTATTTCTCTAAATGCATACAGCAATAAAAGAGAAAAAGAGGAGACCAATGACTTGGGCATGGAACTAAAAATAAAAAAATAAAATAAAAACCTAAAAAAAGAATAAATGAAAAATTCCTAATTAAGCACCAAATTAGAAATCCTGAAAATAAAATAAAAGATTATTAAAATTGAAAGTAAGAAAAAAAACATTGAACTAATGATAAAAATAAGATCTAGTTGCATAAAAATAACATAGATAAATGATAGGTTAATTTGATTTTTTTAAGTATCAAAAAATGAAAAGGCTTAATTTATCACCTATGAAGAGGGTATGAAAACAATTGTTTGGAGCAATTTTGTCACAAATTATTTAGTCATTCTCCACTCAATGGACATTCCTTCAATTTCAATTCTTTGCCACCATAAAAAAGAAGTTATATGTTATTTTAAAATAAAAAATATAGATCCTCTTCTTTTTTCTTGAATCTCTTTGAAATATAGACCTTGTAAAAGTATTTCTAGGTATAAAGGCAACCCTGAGGTTTTCTCTCTAATACCATTGTTTTTGTGTCATAATCTAGTATCCTCTCTCACAATAAAAATTGCAGGTAATATCTTCCAGATGTCATTTTGACTAATTTCCTTCCTACTTTTTTATTTTTTTTTCTCTTTTGGAGAGCAATTGGGGTTAAGTGACTTGCTTAAGGTCACATGGCTAGCTTTTATGTTAAGTGTCTGAGTACAGATTTGAACTCGGGTCCTCCTGACTCCAGGGCTAGGGCTCTATTCAGTGCACCACCTAGCTTCCCCAAATAATTTCCTTTTAATAGCAATAAGCTTATTAAAAACAATTAACTTCAGCAAAGGGATATTTATTAAGAAAATATAACACAAAGCAAAGTGTAATCACCTTTCAAACTGAAAGCATGTCTTATAAATCCTTGATCCCTTGGGAAAGTGGGTTCAAATTTAAGAAGTTGCTAAAAAAAAAAAAGAAAGCAAGCAAATTTATCTCTGGCTGAGACATAAATAGGTAATGGATGAATCATTTCCTTACTTTCAAGAATTTGTGTCTTAGCTTCTTCTTCCACCTCACTTAAAAACTGCTAGAAAAGGGTGAGATAATTGCTTTGCTTGAATTTTTTGTATAAACATTTGTTTTATTTTATTGTTAGTAACAAAGGACAGTTAGGTGGTGCAGCTTATAGAGTACCAGGCCTGGAGTCAGGAAGACCTGAGTTCCAATCCAGCCTTAGACACTTAATAATTAGCTGTATGACCCTATACAAATCATTTAACTCTGTTTGCTTCAGTTTCTCCTCTGAAAAATGAACTGGAGAAGGAAATAGCAAACTGTTTCCATATTTTTGCCAAGAAAACCACAAATGTGGTCACAGATTGAACATAACTGAAATAACTGAACCAAATGTATTTACTTGGTCAGGTATCTAATCAAGCCTTGTCTTAAGTTTGTAGGGAGCGGAGGAGACTAGAATTGGGGAATGCACCCTCTTCTTCGCTTACTTTAGCTCTCCCCACTCCTATTCGCTGAGTCTATAATCATAGATCATGTCTAAGACAGTAAAATTATTCTGCTTTCCTATAAGAATTTAGGATAGCAACATTTTCTCTATAGATCTCTGAAAAACAAAGAATATGATTTGAAGTACAGAAAAAAATCTCTAGATATCTCTAGATAAGCTGTACCAAAATTTTCTGCATCCCTAAAACAACATAGATTGTTCAAAATATTCTCTATGGATTATTACTAGTACAAGAGCCATCCAACAAGAATTCCAAAGTCATCAAAAATAGGACAAGTAGTCTCAAAGATGGAAAAAAATGAAACAAAACAACAAAAACAAATGAACAAACAAACCCACAGGAACAGCTAAACCCTGATCATGTGTGGGGCTCACAAGGGATTAACCAATTGAGGTAGATTACTTGGGATTTTTAAGCCAGTGGCAAAGCCTTACCCTGTGTACCAGCAGGTCCAAGGGATCTAAGAGTAAGGCAATCAATTAGTCAATAGCCATCTTTATTTATTTTGGGGGTAAGGCAAGGCAGTTGGGGTTAAGTGACTTGCCCAAGGTCACACAGCTAGTTAAGTGCCAGGTGTCTGAGGCCGAATTTGAACTCAGGTCTTCCTGACCTAGCTGCCCCTAGCCATCTAAAGGCCTTCATATTCCAGGCACTGCCCTAAGTACTAGGGATACAAAAAGAGGCAAAAGATAGTCCTTGACCAAAAAGCTCACAATCTAACAGAAGAGACAAAAAGCAAGCAAGATGTGTACAAGATAAATAAGAAATCATTAAGAGAGAAAGCACTAGAATTAAGAGAAGCTGATAAAGACTTTCTGTACAAGATGACATTTTAGTTGGGATCTGAAAGAAGCTAGGGAATTCATGAGGGGGAAATGAGGAGCAAGATCATTCCAGGCAAGGAGGACAGCTAGGAACAATGCCCTGAGCTGAGAGATGAAGTGGTATTTGCTGCTTTATTTTTTGGACCCACCCCCCAAGGTACAGTAAGGAGACTAGTTTCACTAGATTAAAGAGGAAAGGAGTAAGGTGTTAGAAGAATGGAAAAATTGAAGGAAGCTAGGTTATGAAATACTTTGAATTCTAAAGAGGGGATTTTTAAAAATCTGATCATGGAGATGATAGGGAGTCATTGGAATTTATTGAGGAAGGGGGTAACATGGTCAGATCTTTACTTTAGGAAAATCTTTGGGTGAATGGAGAATGGATTATAGTGGAGACTGAAAGGCAGAGAGATTCACCACCAGACTATTACAATAGGACAAGTGTGAAGTAAATGGGGACCTACATCAGGATGATGACAACATGAGAGGAAGATATACAGCCTAGGTCTATTTAAAATAAAAAAATGATAATAATAAAACAAAGTGAACATTGCAGATCATCAACATTTTATAGAAAAAAAATCCACACTTCTACAATAGTTGGAATCATCAGATTTCAAGTTAAAGACAAGTTATCAAAAAGATTGTGGTCTGACTTCTAAGGAAACATAAAAGAAAATGTATACCATAATGACAGCCTAGAAAAAAATGTCATTTTC
>CM053601.1:99072349-99097349 GCA_028646575.1 Pseudocheirus occidentalis | reverse complement strand
TTCTCCCAAACAGTCCTGGAGGCAACAAATGAAACCTCAGAATGGACTAATATTTGTTGTTGATCCTAGGGAACCTTGGGAAAAATTTAAATGATTTAGGTTTTACCTACAAATGGGAATGGGATGTGATACACAGTTAAAAAGCACAGGCATGTTGTTATCTACACAGACAGAGAGAGTGTCAACAGTAAGATCAAAGCTCAATATATATACATAAAATGACTTAACATGTCTAGAACACATTAAAGTTTTAAAATCACTTAATCATTTGATCCTTATACCAAAAGTGATGGGGAAACTGAGAAGAACAGATGAACTTGCTGAAGGTCACACAGCTAGTAATTATCTCTAGCATTATCGAGTAATTATCTAGCAACACTTAAACTCAGGTCTTTTCCCAAGTTATTTCTCCATTGTGCCAAGCTGTCTTCTGGTAATCAATTTGTCACTACCTCTTTTCATCTAATATGATGGGTTGGGTGGATACTAGGCTGTGGGGGGGGGCGTGATATTTTCAGGAATAAATAATCTCTGTGACTTACTTTGCCCTTACCTAAATAAATTAGGAACTTTTAAAATTACCTAATGTCTAAATGATGATTCCAGAAAACTTAAAATAAAGCATACAACCCACAACCTGACAGAGAGGAAATAATTTCAATATGCGAAAAAGAGATGTATTTTTGGATATGATCAATGACAGAGTTTGCTTTGCTAGGATATTTGTTACATGGGATTTCTTTTTCTTTTCTCATTTCATTTAACTGGAGGAAGAGAAGTGGGAGGGAGGAAAAATTAATTTTGTTAATTGAAAATACATAATGAAATTCAAAACAAAGTTTGTACAATCTTGCCTATTCAATTCCATATCTACTAGCAAGTCAAGTTTAGAATGATAAGCTTAGAAACAGACCATTTATTCATAATCAAAAAGAAGAGTGTCATACACTAACAGAAAACAATCTCAGCCTGTTTTTCTGAGGAACAGTTTCATTTCTTTCAGGGACACATGACTTCAGTAAGAGTCCTTGACCAAGTGTTTCTGCAGTCAAAATGAGAAGAGGGAAATTTCCAATACTGTCAGCTCTGCATCCTTATTCAAAGCACTTGGTGATCTCGTCAGCTTCCAGAAGCCAGTTTATCTTTTCTTTCTACTTTTCTCACAACTGTACAACTGTTGTTGGCCCAACAGCTAAAGCATTAGCTACTGCCACTCTAGTCTTCTTCTGTCACCATTCCTGTCACTGGTCCACTCTCTCCAATCAATGCTTGCATCCTTGGTGCATACCTTCATGTGAAATAGAATCCTTGCTATGAATGAATGTACACATTCATTACATAAAGATTAAAAAAAATTCAGGGTGGGGGGAGGCAAGGGTTATATTTCTTCTGTTCCCTATCAGCCCTTAGCATAACATAAAAGAATTTAATTTCCTGTGCTAACCTAAGTTATAGCAGCTCTGTTTAACTCAATCAACACTTGTTCATCTTTGATTCCTTCTCCCTTTTCTCTCCAACATTCATTTAATAATAAAGCTCCTTCAAACCCAATTCTGTATTTTTTTTAATATGTCCAATTCTTTTTTTCCCCCTCCAACCACTTCAATCTAGGTTCTCTTTAGTTCTCACCAACACTGTGTAAGAATTTCCTATCTCATCACCACTGAGGGCATTCTGGACACTTGATGAAATAAACTTTTCACAAATACTAGTTCACTTCTTTTACTTTTCATCCAACTCAATCTTCAAAAGTTACCAATGGCTCCTGATTTTCTATAGGCTAATGTCCTAAATCGTTAGTTTGGTAACCAAAGACTCTGACACAGCACTCTACATTTATCTCCTATTACTCTTTTTAAAATTAATATTCTCCACACTAAGTCATAACTGGTTTCCTCAACATTCTAAATCCTCAACTATATAGATTATTCCCCTTATTTGATCCTGCCTCCCCCCAACCTTGACAAATTTCCCTCTTCTCCATTTCTCTTATTTATATTTTCCTCCCATAGTCATTCTATATTCCACCTTATTCATGAAGTCTTCATTAACATTCACAACACCAGAAGGATGTAACCTTCCTCTGCATTCTTATAGCACTGCTTGTATCATTTATTTTAAACCAAAAAGAGGCTTTGTACTGTTATTTTTCTTATTATGTATATGTTCTTTCTCTCTCTCTTTTTTTTTTTTGCTTTTTGTAGGGCAGTTGGGATTAAGCAGCTTGCCGAAGGTCCCACAGCTAGTAACTGTTACATGTCTGAGGTCAAATTTGAACTCAGGTCCTCCTGACTTCAGGGCCAGTGCTCTTTTCACTATGCCACCTAGCCACTCCTTCTTTCTGTCTTTCTAAATAGCAGGAGGTCAGGAATTAAGTCATATATATTTATTTCTCTCCAGTATAGAAATATAATATCAACAAAAAGAACAATAATAAAAATAATAACTAATATTAGAAAATATTTGAAGATTTATCTTACTTATCATCAAGACAACTCTATAAGATAGATGCTAATATTATCTGCATTTCATCTACATTTAAACTGAGGCTGAGAGAGATGAAGTAAAATACCCTGGGTTTCTCAGCTAGTAATTTTCTAAGAGAGGATTGAAACTCAAGTTTTCCAGATATCTGCTCACTATGACAGAAATAGCAGACATTTCTTTATACTGAAGTTTTTGTTGCTAATTATGATTATGACACTGATGGTGGGGTAGATGATGTCAATGGTACTATAGATCTAAGATCCTAAAGAATGATGAGGAAGTTGATTTGCAGTCAACATGACCTCCTTTGGGGTGAAGTTATAGAATTAAACATTTTCTTTATTTTGGGCAATGTAGAATTACAAGCGAAGCCCTGCACACAGAAATAAGGAAACCTTCCATTGAGTCCTACCTGTAACATTAACTTATTCTGTGACCTCGGGCAAGTCGCTGAACCATTTAACTTCCATCAAGAGTAAATTATAGATAATAACATAGCATGTCACCTACATCAGGAATTTTGTGAGGGCTAATGAAATAATATTTGCAAAGTGCTGAACTCATCAAAAGCAAGTACACATTGCAGAAATACAAGAGAATATAACCGCTATTGATATTTGATGTTATAAAAATATAATACTAACAAAGTTATTGGTGGTCTATCCCTATGGAAATAATTCTTTATATGTTTTTAGAAAGCCAACTAAATTAGTTATGACAAAATATTTCCTATTATTTCCTTTATTAGATGTGACAAGCAAAGGATTTCATACTGTGAACATACTGTCATTTCCTTCTTCCAAATTCATTTTCAATAACATTTCACCATGAGACCACTTTGTTTTGTATATCATACACAGAGGCAAAAATCAGTCATGAAAAATCTTATTTTGTATAATTCAATAAAGCAGAGGTCATTCAAGTACCTCTAAAATCTTAGGAATATTCATATTCTATTAGAAACTTTCCTGTGGAAGGGGAAAAATAGATATACTTCATAAGATGATCTGTCAAAAAAGCATTTATCAGTTATTTACTATATTGAGATCAATATGGTAAGCATTTGTAGTGCCAACATAGTATTCTCAGCACCAACAGCAATTATGAAAACACTGGCATAGTTCTCAATTGCAAAATATAACAGACTCTCCATATAGAACACAGAAGCAAAACCTTTGTTCATATATCAGAAAGCCAAATCCCAAAACTAGGAAACCAAATCCATCACAGCAATGAAGAAGTTAATAAACCATAACACAGCAGGAACCCATACTGTCATTTAGCCTAGGGCTCATAGCAGGGAGTAAACAAGCCTAGCTGTCTCCTTGAGTGCAGCCGCTCCTTCCTCTAGTTCTAACTGCTCTGACTCCCAGTTTCCTGTGCATTCTGCTCCACCCATCAACAAGCTCCTCTCTCCACAGGCTCCATTTGATTACATTCAACCTATTAAAGGGTAGCAAAGAGCTTCAAATTTCCTTTGCATTACAGCACTAATGATACAAAGAAAGGCAAAAGAAAAAAGAACTAACATTCTAAAGGGAGAAGCAATGCAAAGACTAAAGACAAATAAGATATAGACATAACAGATTAAAAGTAATTTAAGAGAGAAAGATGATAGCAGCTATGTTGACCAGGAAAGACCTGTTACAGAAAGTCAGATTTTAGTTGAGATTTTAAAAAGTGAAGGGAAATAAGAGATGGGTGTCAGGATGTAGAGCATTCCAGGAATGTCATACAAGCATTAGAATGGCATAGAAGCAGGTGTGACATACAGGGAAAAGCAACTTGGCAAGTATAACTGGGTTATAGAGTAAGCTGAGAGTAAAGCACAAGAAAGCCAGAAAGATAGGAAAGGATGGATTCATAAAGACCTCTAAACACTAAGTGAGGGATGTTATATTTGATCTTGAAGGCAATGGTGAGCCACAGGAGTTTACTGAGGGGGTAATTTCCTCAAACCTATGCTTTAGGAAGATCACTTTAGAAGCTTAGAGGAGAATAGATTGGAATGCAGAGAGATTTGATTCAGGAAGACCATCAGAAGTATTGCAATAGTCCAAGTGAGAGGAGATGAGGGTCTAAACTAGGGTGGTATCGTTGTGAGTGACGAGAAGGGGGCATATTTAATCAGTGTTGCAGAGGTAGAAAAAATACCAACAACAGCAATGAGACAGTGGATAGGATACATGGAGTAAGAGTCTAGGGAGCCAAAGCTGGCATTAAAGTTGTGAAATGGATTGACTGGAAAGATGACAATGCCCTCAGAGGTAATAGGGAAATATGGGTGCTAGCCAGTGATTGTGGAAAGATGTGTTTTTGGACATAGTAAATTTGAAATGTTTATGGAACATGCAAGAGGTGGTTGAAGATGTGGGATTATAGCTAAGGAGGATAAGGGCTGTATATACAGATCTGAGAATGATCTCTACAGAGATGATCATTGAAGCCAATAAGAACATCAAGTAAGATAATGTTGAAAGAAAAGAAACAAAGGTCAAAAAACAAGCCCAGGCAGAATTCTGGGAGAAACTTCTGATTAACGGTTGGGGCACAGATGAAGATCCAGCAAAGGAAATTGAGAAAGAACAGTCAGAAAGGAGAAGCAATAAAAAGCAATATTACAAAAACCAGTGAGGAGTGATCATTTAAGAAGAAAGAATAATCCAAAGTGTTAAATGCTGCAGAGAAGTCTTGAAGGGTGAAGACTGAGAAGAAAGCCGTGATTTGACAATGAAGAGACTATTAGTAACTTAAAGGACAACTATAACAGTTAAATGATGAGATATGAAGTCAGAATGCACATGGGTTAGGAGTGAGAGGAGAAGAAGCAGAGATTCCTAGTGGGGGAATACACTTAATAGAAGGGGGAAGGAAGATAAGAGTTTGGTGAATAAAGATCAGCTAGTTTGACCTTTCCTCTGAATAATGGTTCTAGGAGGAACTAAACAATGGGAAAACAGGGGACAACAGAAGCAGAGGCAGCTGAAGCATGCTAGTAAAGTTTAGAGTGTGTGAGTATGTGTGCGTGTGTGTAGTGTAGTGTATATGCATGCATGAAGTTGTACATGTATATACATACATGCATTATAGTGTATATGTATTTCTGATGAATATATACAATGGATTAACATGTAAATACTTGGAAAACCCTACATTATTATAATATTATTATTATGTCCCTAGTGCATATATGTGTATATGTATATACATTATATATATATATATATATATACTATGTGTATTCGCATGTGAGTTCATGTTTGTATTAAAGCGTCTATGTGAAAGCTTGTCCACATAGAAGTAAATGTATTGAAACAATTTGTCTTTGTTCAGGTTTAGAGAATACTTTGAAAATTAAAAACAGAAAAAATATCCAAGAATAATCAAATTAATGTTGATTTTCAATGATACATTTTTTTTAGCAGGTAAAGTTTGTTTTGATGACTTTGAAATTGAGGGAAAACAGCAGAATTAATTATTACCTTGATATACTTACTCTGCTTAATGTAAAGCAAAGTCCTAATACTGTTCCATGGACCTAAATTATTTTTTTCTGAATTTTCCAAGGATTCATCTAATCATTTGGGGAACCAGAACAATAGGTAGAACTTATAATGGATTGAAAGAGGTACTTTATAGGTGTCCATTGAGGGTCAGTGAGTTCTCCATCATTGAGGGTATTCTAGTGGGGATTGTAGAGAGTACCGATCCATGTCAACCTGGAGGGAAGAAGGTATTGCTACAGGGCTATCTCTTCTTCTCTGTCTTCTTCCATTAATCAATAACTTGAGTGTATTCCTAGATGATATACTTTTGAAATTCATGAATGACAAAGTGTTCTAAGTAACACGGTGACTGACAGAATTAGAATCTAAAAAAAAATTGATAACAAGAGGTGAATATAATAAAATAATTGTTATAAATATCAAAAAAGAATCTCACCCTTTAGATCTGACCAGATGCCTAATATTACAGCCAAGGTACTTTCCAACTAAATAGTTTAAGGGCATTATGATTTTAGGGCAGTGTTAATATATATGTTGATTCATCATATGGAGAAAAACATTCACTCTTCACTTTCCTATGCCATTCCAATCCTTCTTGAGGCAAATCTAATAATCATTAGATGTTTTGATAATTGGCAGAAAATATTTTCAGTCCTTTGCTATGAATTAATATCTTAGATGCAAGTGAAAATGTGATTCATAAAATGTATTCAGTTTGCCTATTTTTGAATGGAGTACAGACACAGACGGTTAAACCCCTCAAATCCTCTAGGACATTAATAAACCTTTGGGAGAGTTCCTCACTTATAAATGTACTTTTATTAAATAAGCCAAATGCTGCAGAACCTTGAAGATAGGGAACACAGGGGAAAAGGGAGATACAAGAAACACACTTGGACTCTCATTGAAAAGAATTTTTATTTCTGGAAAGGGAATTCCTTAATTTGATTTTGAACAGAGCAATATTTCCTGGCAGATTGTTCCTTCCTCTTAAATTAACTACCAAAGTTAAATGCTTGTTTATGTTTCTTTTGTCTTTCACAAAGAGAAATATGTGGATTTTGGAAACTATAGTGAGCTCTAAACTTCACAGAACAAATTCGCTTTAAAAAAGGGATTTGTTCTGTAAAACTTGGACTTGGGGGTGTCTAGGTGGCACAGTGAATAGAGTATCAGCCCTGAAGTCAGGAGGACCTGAGTTCAAATCTGGCCTCAGACACTTAATACAAAAACTAGCTGTATGACCTTGAGCAAGTAACTTAACCCCAGTCGCCCTACCTTCCACCATCTGAAAACAAAAACAAAAATCTTGAATTCAATAAAAAGGTTACGCCCTAGAAAGTCACCTGTGGCCTCAATGGTGCAGGTTCCCTAATCCTAGTTTGAATGAAGTGTGTCAATATATTAGATGGTCAATCTTATATTCTGACACTTTTTAGATATACATATCCTCCCACTGGCAAATACCAAAAGATTTGATAAAGGAGAGAAGAGTAACAACAATGAGGATGAGAAAAGAATCCACATAAGAGGTGCCCCCAAACTTAGAAACACCATAGATACTAAGAAGAGCTAAGGATGAAATGAATTTCAGATAATCCTGGAGGAAAAATATGGAAGAAGGAGATGGAAAGTCAAGGTTGGGTTATAGCTATTTTAGGCCAATTTTCTAGGAATACACATATGATAATAATAATATCATTAATGTTAATAATAATAATCTGAAAGGAAATAATGTGAATTATAAAGCTGGAAAGATTTGTTAGAGCTGGATTACAAAAGACTCGAAATGCTAAGCTGAGATGGTTGTATTTTATTATTCAACAAATAATGAGTCACTGAAGAAACTTGAGAAGTGAGAGGCGATGACATGGTCAGACTTTGGGAAGATTATTTTGACAGTTTCATGAGAGTAGAATCTGGAAGCAAGGAGTCTATTGTAATACCCAGCTAATTGACAGTAAGGACATCTAACTACCCCTGGGTTTAAGTACTCTAAGGCTCAGGAGAGAATATAGTGGAAAAGGTGCTGGAGAGGAGGGAAGGAAAAGCTCTAAGTTCAAGTACTATTTTTGAAACAATAACTGTCATCACAGTCAGTCATTTAATTTTTCTGATGCTTAAATTCTTATCTAAAAGTGAGCAAAATCAAAACTCCATTACTTGCCAAAAGGGTTGTTGTGAGGATCACATGAAATAGAACATGAAAAGCACTTTGCAAAACTTAAAATACTATATAAATGTCAGCTATTATTTATCTTAAGATGTAAGAGTTGTAAAATGTGCTTGGAATGAGTTTAATATAAAGGTGTTTGAGTTAGAATTTGATCAAAGTCTAATGTAGCATGATTGTCAAAACTAAAAAGAAACATGTGGCATTTTAAATTCAATTTCCAAATATGTGACACACACATGTGACTTCAGGAAAGTCAATTAAGTTATCACTAACTCATGCCTTCTGTTACAAAATAGGGAAAACTGTTATCATACCCTAAGGAATTCTGTGAGTACTCCATATTCACGAAAATTTGTAAAAGTAATGGGAGTTGTATTCATTTTAAAAAATACTTCTAAATGTCTGTAAAAGAGGGAGCACGGGGTATTGGAAATTACAAACAGACTAGGAATCACAGTTAAATTCTAATCTCAGGACTTCTAGTTGAATCATCTTGGGGAAATAATTTCTCTGACCTGAATTTTCTCATCTATAAAATTATCAGCTAAGATTAGACTTTTAGGTCTTAAATTTTTTCAACTGTTAAATTAGGAAGCTGGATTATAAAGCTGTGATTCTCAAGGGCTCTAAGGCTCTAACTTCCAATTTATAACACATGGCATTGAGGCTGTCTATATTCAGGAGGGGAAGGTAGTTCAATTGTCTAAATACTCTTATACTTCCATAGATCCTAAATTCATGATTTGATTAGTTTCAATACTCCCTCTCTATACCCTCTTATTCTGGTCCCTATCTTCCATAAGATTTTCATATAGGATGGATTCAGACATGCTGCCCCTAGTTTCTCTCTCTCTCTCTCTCTCTCTCTCTCTATATATATATATATATATATATATATACATATATGTGTGTGTGTATACATACATATATACATGCACCTACATGCATATACATTTGCACACACACATATATCAGGTACCAATGCAATGTATCATTCAGTCTGTTTAGCTGTGGCTTCCATTCTCTTTATATGCTAAATTTGTGGCCTCTCTGGATCCTCTATCTTTGAAATTTTCTTTTAAGCCACTTCTCGGATATAAATATTTTGTGAGATGCTACAGCTAACTTATGCTTTCCATTCCAAATAATAAAAAGATAAATTATTTTTAAAAATCAAGCTAAAAATCCAGAAATGCTTTCCTGTCATTAATTGCTCTTATTATTTTATGTCTTTTTTATCATTGCAAATGCAGGTATCACATAAATCTTTAAGGAAAAAAAAAGTCTGATCACTGTAAACAATATTGATACTTTGATACACTGTTGAAGCTCTGATTTCAACATGATGGGTACTTATTCCAGTGACACACTTTTCAACTACCTTTCTCATGTTTGTCCATGCTATGTGACATTTTGGCCATGCATGAACTCCTATAAATATCAAGGACTCTGAAATAACTTACACAGTATGTATGTGTATAAAAATGCATAAAATAAAAATATATTCATAAGATTAACGTATAAACACCTGTATACACAGTTGTGTTTATGCACATGTGTGTGTTTTTGTATGTGTATATATTTGCCTAGGCCTGTGATTTCTTCAATGTGTCTGACAAAATCAAATGTCCTATTAAAAATGTCCCTAAGAAGGACTTTGTCCAAGGTCATCCTTTGGTGGGTGTCAGACACTGGACTTGAACCCAGATCTGTATGACTCCAAATATTTCTCTATTCACTACGCAAAAGAGTTTCTTTAGTGTAAGAATACATATCTATTTACTTTGACAACTCAAATGGAACCAAACTTTTAAAGAATATTTTGCTCCTTTTATATATTTATTGCACAGTTGCAGTTTGTACTAAATTTCATTCACAGAGGGAATCTATTATCAAGACAATAGCTTCTGATGTAAAGGAAAGACTATTATTATGCCAAATTTCTATGAAGCCATTTTTACAGTTAAATAATTCTGTCAGTTTCTTAATGACAAAAAATTTCCATGAAGGAGTAGTGGCAACTCTCTTGCTTTCCAGTTTTCAAAAATCTCTTTCACCTGATTTCAAGACCTCCCCACCCTAACTAATTAAATTAAATCCAGTGGCTACTCAACCACAGAATTTCATATATGGGAAAGAGGAGAGACTTCAGTGGATAGGCAGTTTAATTCTTACCTAAAAAAACAAACTACCATCACTACACACTCAACAAATATTTATGGAGCCTTTTTTTTTTATTATCCCCAGTGAGCAGAAACCTTTTATTTCCCAATACAATGGCACCTACTTTGGGATATTCAGCCTATGGCCATTAACTCCCGAGAGTCCCTTTTTCTAGGTCCTGAAGATAATCTTAGGCGATCTGAAATTTAAAAAGCTAAGAAATATGGAGACAAAGTACAGGAAGAGTTCTTATTGCCCTGCCTCAGGTTATCTTAAATGTTTGCCCAAGCTAGCCTTAGACTGCCTGAACTTGCCTTACTCTGTCCCACACCATTTATCTGAATTGTAGCACCTGGCTTTTGACTTGAATATATTCAACCTTGTCACTGAATATCTGATATTTTTAACCACTCCTACATGGCATAATCTCTTTGATCCAGGGTAGAGAATGACTACTCTTTCCATTAAAGTCAAGTTTATTTATATATTAAACCACTAATATGACCTGCTCATTCCACTTCTGGGTCATCCTCCAAGCTCTTCCTCCCAAAAGTAAGGTGATTCAGTTTATACGGGATTCAGAGAACTGAATGCTAAATTTTCAGTGTGAGCATTTAGACCTTGGAAATATGCAGAAATGTGTATATATATATACATATATATATATATATATAATCAGGATTTGGTTTATTGTTATGTTGAGAAAATGATGGAGAAAATATTGACATTCTTAAATATTTTTTTCTCATTTTTTAATGGAAAGCAAGTTATTAAACATTTATCAGCCTGCCTTTTTTTTACTTTCTAGGAACACTGAAATGAGCAAATCAACCCACAAATATATTGAGGAGCTACTGTTTAAGTCCATATGCTAAAAAGTATATAGGATGCAAAGAAAAATAAGATATTCCTGACTCTGCTCTCAAGGTGCTAAAATTTGTTTGGGGGAACAAAACATATTTACACATAAATAGCACTAGTTAATATTATGAAGGGGTATACAATGTCAAAAGAGTGGTTTCCTCTTGAGGCTGTACTTTACCACTCCCCAGAAACGCATCTTGGAATCTCACTTCAACCCTGGAATTCACACATTGGAAATAACTTTTGCTTTCTCTAACTGGAATTAATTGCTTCAAGGATCCTATGATATAAAAACACAGGAACAGACTGAATAGTCTGTCTAGTTTGGACCAGTTCAATACAGTACTTAATACTCAAATGATTTTGTAGATTCTGGAATACCCAGCAAATATGAAAACTCTACTAGATACCTGCCTAACATGTCTAAGTCATATTTTCCCAAACCTTGGCCACAGAGCTCTCTATGAACATTGCAGAAATCTTCCTCGTTTTCTAGAGACAGGAAAATCTGAATTCAAAATTTTTCTCAAATGTTTACTAGTTTTGTATTATACACATAATAGCTATTATGATTCACTTGTATCTATTATTTATGATACACAATCACTTGTATCTTCACGAATTTTTCTTTACTATATCATTGCAATAATTTCTGTTTGTAGTCATTACAACAAACCCTGCAACCTTGTTTTCTTCATCCTCTTCTTCATCATCATTATCACAGCTAGCATTTATATAGTACTTTTATGTCCAATGCACCGTAGTACATGCTTTACACTTATTTCACTTGATTCTCAGAGCAATCCTGGGAATTGTGTGCAATTAATATTCTCATTTTATAGAATAGGAAACTAAGACTGGCATAGGCTAAATGACATAGTGTAATGGCAACAGAATTTAAAGATCCCCCTGTATTGGTTTGGTTTTCGGGTTGAGTGTTAAAACCCAGAGCTTGCGAATCCCACTTGTGGGATGGACTTGTTGACATGAAGAGAGAAGGCTGAACTGGGAGTAGCTGGTTCAGTGGATTCAGAGAGAAGTCCAAGTAGAGAAGGCCAGAAGGACTTTTGGGAAGCAGTATCAGGGAGTCAGAGAGACAGAATTGCTGGGGGCCAGAGTTGCTGAGAGAAAGATTGCTGAGGGCCAGCTGGAGCTGCCCAGGACTTTTGAAAACTGCCACCCTTAGCTGCTGAGAACTGAGGAGGCATGGCTATTTTGTCTGTCTGTTTTGATGTTATTTTGCCAGATTCGTCTGCTGATGAAGGATAGTACTACTGTTGTAGAGATCCTGGAACCTTGTTGTTAGTTCAGAAGCCCTAAAGGAGGATTTTCTTGTTGTATGTTTATAGAAATCCTGGAAGAGGGTTTTGCTGATGTTTTCAGGGGTTCTAGGTCTGTTCTGCAGGTAGAGAGTGAATTAATAAGGACACTGGCATTGTATATTGTGGCTTTGTTAGGCTTTGCCTACCCAGGAACAGTGATTGCTGAGAATTTGCCTCTCTTGTCAAGATGAAGGAAAGACCTTTCCTTGGGTTTTCAATGCTGTGATGATATCTTAACCTTATTGTAGCTCAAGGGTAGATGGCCTCTTGTGTTCTACTGCCCCTTTTGAGAAAGTGCTTGGCATTAACGGATGGTATTATAATTCACTTGTGATCCATGGGTGGAAAACTTTTAACTTTTGTGTGCTCTTTGACTGACCAAATGAATGTACTTTTTTATGATTGGAAATTAATCTCCATTTGAGACTTTGACTGTGAATGTCCACTGTCCAGGGGTGGAGTAGTACTTGGATTGAACTGAGAACTTACTTGCTAAATGACCGAGTTACACTGTACTTTGATTTTCTCTGTTTTGAGAATGTTTTACCTTAATCTATCACCAAATAAATGGAGTTTGCTATGCTGGTATTCCAAACCTCGGAAGTTGCCTTTACTTGTCATTACAGTTACCCAGGGTGACACAGCTAATGTCTGGGACTGGATACAAACTCAGGTCTTTTTGATTCTAGGGCCAGGAAACTATTCAACCTACTTGCCTCTCAAATTGTGATGACTACAAGTAATGATAATGAAAGGTTCTTGGCCCAGGGGTAGGCGGGTAGGGGAGAGAATACCCAGTCAAACAATTTAGAAACAATCTGGGTTACAAGATAATGTTCCTATAAATTCTTGCAACCTGAATTATTGTTATAGCCAAACACAGGTGTTCAGGTAACAAGCAATGTGGTTACCTGAGGTTTCCCGATTCCAACAGTGATTTGGAAAACAAAGAAACTTTCCCTTCTCAGGGTCAAGCATTAGGATGTAAAATTAAAAGAGTAATCCTTGCCTGCTTATTTAGAGGCCCAAGAAATCACAGGAATACTCCCTGCTATAGTATAGCCCCAAATTTGGCAGACAAAATAAACCATTGCAAAAAAAATGGTGGGGGGAGGGATGTGGAATACAGAAGCAATTCTGCAATGCGAAGTACCCAAATCTTCAGGGAGTTGGGTCAGAGAATAAAACATCGCCTGTCCAGAGCTTGCTCCTGCTTAGAATGCTGAAGAACAAAGACACATGTGCCACAGGGAGAGGCTTATGAAAGATTGCATTACTTAACTGCACAATGTTTTTTTTCAGATATTTGGAACATCTGGTGGCACAATAAAAGCTTCATTTTCCAGGTTCGAGTCACAGTGCACGCCTATTTGCAAACTCTTTTACGTTGAAATGTAAAGGGAGGGAGGAATATAAATGGAACCTAAACGTATGCTGAGTGGGTCCCATTATTGAGAATATAATTATCATATACAGAGCCTTGCCCAGTTAATAATCTAGGAAAGCTAAATGATAAGACTGCTGTGCAAGGTGGCCACAGCTTTAATGACTACATGCAAGAGGTTTCATAAATCTCCAATAAAATAAAAAGCCAAGCCCTTGAAAGAAAATGACATTAAAAGAAGAAGTGCAGGCAGTGCCTATTATGAGTGGATTGAATTGCAGCAGTCATCTACAGACCTTCTTCATAGATTTTCTCTTTAAGTTTTAAAAAGAAAGCCATTACATACTTTGGCATGTAGTTCTAGGGGGAAAAAAAGGGAGATGGGAGAGAGAAAGAAACAATATCATGATGCTTTTATGATATGCAAGGCCTTGGTCTTTAAGTGGTAGGAGGCATTTGATCTGGTTCTGATGTGAAATGAATGAATCCAAATCCTTAGCATAATTCTTGTCGAAGATATGTGAATAAATTGGTTGAAGCTGCTGCAAAGGACAGAAGCTCCATAAACAACCCCAAAAGCCCAAATATTACATAATTCTGTTTATTATCCATGTGGTAGACACATATTGCATGTCTTAAGTTTTGCCAAAATCCTTAAGTTTTATATTTCTTTGGAGTTAGCCTCCTCTAGATTCTAATTATGCCCTTTTTTCCTGAAATATACCTGGCATGTAGCACTTTCCTCAAGCTCCTGTCTGGTCACTACCCCTTAGAGATACCTTGGGAATATATTGAGGAGGGATAAATCATGTACTCAGGAGAAAAACAGGTTTATAGCATTCATGTCCAGCTATGTAGTAGTTAGTGAACCTCTGTTTGGAATGAAGAATTGAGTGAGAAATATGTTGTTGTTTTGTTTGCTTGCTTGCTTGTTGTTTTTGTTCTGTTTGTTTGTTTGCTTGTTCCTTTGTTTTCTGACGTAATAAGTACACCTGGTGAGGGAGTGAGATTAGGGAATATGTCAATGAAAGGTAAATGAAGAAAGAGCAGTAAAGTAATAAGATTCACCCAAGATCTGCCCTTACCAGGAAATCCTTCAGTGGTTAATTCAAGGGTCCAGGGAGGATTTCTGGTTTAGAAAGAAATGCCTATTCTTGTCGTTCTAATGCATTTAATTCTATATATTTCTATTATGATACAGACAAATGTATCAAGTATGCATTTAGTGAGAAAGGTCAATGAGTTGGGAGCAGGAGTGAAGGTTCTCTCTTCCTCATATGGATACCATCAAAAGTCTGATTGCATAAACCCACAACCTAAACAGTTAGGCTAACACAGTTATTCATGCCACCTACAAAGGGATGGAGTTCTTTTTACAGAAGAGAAACAGTCGGATTTCTGAGTCAGAAAGAGCTTTGCGGTCATCATAGAACATCTGCTGGTATCTAATGGAACATATGACCTTTGGTGATGGGCATTGAGTTGATAAGATGGTCTTTATTAATAGCTAGAAAAAGGAAACTATTCAGCATCAACCTCTTGTGGTTAAATGTAATGTTCACATTCTGTAAACCTTCCTGATTATCTTGTTATAACTGACCTCTATTTGCTGATGTATCCTACATGTAGTTACAAAATTAAATACTGAAAAAGTGCCAGTCTGGCTAAGTCACTCACTTGCTTAACAAACTTCAGTGACTCCAAATTCCTCTATTTGGCAATTAAAGCCATTCATATAATTTTTATTATCTTGTCAAGGATGATTATGCACGCTCTCACTCACTACCTGTTTCAGGCCAACTGACTTTCTTGATGTCCAATCTCCCATCTCTGCATCCTTACCCAGAATGACCCCTATGCCTAGAATGTGTCCCTTTATTTCCTCCCCGTCCTTGCACTTACGTTCCTTCAAGGCTCAGTCCAGGTATAACCTTCTATAAGAGACTTTTCTTGATTCCTCTAAAGTGTAGCATTTCCCACAATGAAATTACTTGGCAATATATGCAATATATATGCTGTATTATACTATAGATAGATACAGATGTGCACACAAACTTCTGCTCCATAGATATTTATCTCTTTCACCCCTTTAGTAGAATATAAGTTTCAGAAGGGCAGGTATTCTCATTTTTGTTTAAGTCATAGCACCTAGCACAGTGCCTGACACATACAAATGCTTCTTGAATAGAGTTAATTAATAATAAAACATATTGGTCTATGTAGCTATCACCTAGAACAAAGTAGGAAGGCCATCGACCCCTTCTCACTCACGCATGGATAATTATAACCACTAAACGCAGGTCTAATATGGAGTCAATACTAAGGCACTTAGCTCAGGACAGGAGCTTATTATAGATAAACTAATTCCCACTGCAACTAATGATCTAGATTAGCTAATGATACACTTGTAGACACTTCTTGTCCCACTGATATCTGATAATTCAGGGAGGTGGAAAGTGAGTCAACTCATAGAGACAAAGCAACATTCAGCCAACCTACAGTCGCCTCATGGAAATAGTGTGTTTATTGCATTTCACTCTGCACTTTCAGTGTCAGTGGGAGCCTTAACATACCACAGCATACAGCTATAGCAAGATCAAAAGGCAGCTATGCTGTTTGGAGTTGCCACTTTAGGTGTTTGGGATAGTTCATGTTTGGAGAGTATGTGAAGGTAGGTGTGAGTACAAATGGTCATATGGATCCTGTTAACACCTTTTTATCACCTAGCTTCCCTCATAAAGTCTGTTCGAGCAATGAGCATGCATAACTGTGTCATAGAGACAAAACATCTGAACCCAATATCAAGACAAAAGATTTTCTGCCCCTTGTCAAAACTGTGGGCACCTAGATGCTACACTGGATAGTATACTGGGCTTGGAATCAAGAGACTAATTTTTATGAGCATCAGACACTTAAAAGCTGTGTGACCCTGGACAAGTCACTTAACTCTGCCACAGTTTTTCATCTGTAAAACGATTTGGAGAAGGAAATGTCAAATCATTTCAGTATCTCTGCAACAAAAACGCCAAAATGGGTCATGAAGAGTTGGATATAACTGAAACAACAACAGCATATCAAAGCTGGGACAGAGCTCCTTGTTAAACGATCTGACTCCTTGTGACCTATGTTGAGTGTTACATGTAGCTGGGAATCATACTAACTCACATTTATATTGTACTCTGGAGTAACACACATCTTTCACTAAATTATGCTGGATTTGCAGTCACTGTACTTCAGCCAAAATCTTGACCCTGTTCTTCTTTACCCATGTGAGACTTAGGCAACTTTTTAATCCCTTGGGCTTCCATTTCCAGATCTATAAAATGAGAAGGTTGGATTAATGTGATGCCAAGCAAAGGCAACTCTGTTCAGTTTACCAGCATAGCATTTAATCAGCAAGCATTCACAGAACAGAGAAAGTCAAGATACAGTACCGTATTTAGCAAGTAAGTTTTCAATTCAATCCAGGTACTACTCCACCCCTAGACATTACATTCATTTAGTCAGTCAAAGTCTCTTCTCAAATGAAGATCAATTTCCAATCATAAGAAAAGTATGTTCATTTGGTCAATCCCAGAGCACAAAAAGCCCAAAGGTTTCCCATCCCTGGACACAAAGTAATTACAATACCATCCATTAACACCAAGCACTTTCTCAAAAGGAGCAGGAGAGCACAAAAGGCCATCCACACTAAAGCCATAACAAGGTTAAGATATCATCTCATCATTGAAAACCCAAGGAAAGGCCCTTCTTTCATCTCCACTGGAGGTAAGCCCTCAGCAATCTCAGATCCTGGGGATACAAGGCTCAACAAAATCACAGCCAGTGTCCTCATCAAGTCACTCTCTCTCTGTAGAACAGTCCCAGAGCCACTGAAAACATCAGCAAGGCCCTCTTTCAGGATTTCTGTGAAGGTACCACAAGGAAATCTCCTTCAGTGCTTCTGAATCAACAGTCAGGTTCTAGGACCTCTGCAACAGCAGCACTATCCTTCGCCATCAGGTGAATCTGGTAAAACAACACCAAAACAGACAGACAAAATACCAACATCACAGCCATGCCACTTCAGTTCTTAGCAGCTCTAGGAGGCAGTTCTCAAAAGTCCTGGGCAACTCCAGTGGGCTCTCAGCAGTCTTTCTCTCAGCAACTCAGGCTCCAGATACTGGATGCTGCTCTTCCCAAAGTCCTTCTGGCCTTTCCTGGGCTTGGGCCTCTCTCCCAATTCACAGCTACTCCCTGTTAAGCCTTCTCTCTTCATGTCAACAAGTCCATCCCACAAGTGGGATTCACAAGTTCTGGGTTTTAACATTCAACCCAAAAACCAAGCCAATATAGGGGCATCTCCAAATTCCATTACCATTACAATTAAATACAGAAAGCATGCTATTATGAAAAGAGCACTGACTCTGAATTTAGAAGCTCTGGGTTTTAATTTAGCTCCTGATAGTATTTACAAGACCTTGAATAAGTCACTGAAACACACAGGGCTTCATTTTTCATATATGTAAAATAGGTAAAGGGAAGGAGGCAGTTGAACTCAATAACATGTGACATGCCTCCCAGGTCTAGACATTAGTCCCTATGATCCTAAATAACTCTGATAAGGGGGTGGCTAGGTGGAGCAGTGAATAGAGCACTGACCCTGGATTCAGGAAGACCTGAGTTCAAATCTGGGCTCAGACACTAAACACTTGCTAGCTGTGTGACCTTGGGCAAGTCACTTAACCCCAATTGCCCTACATTCCCCCCATCCAAAAAAAAAGCAAAAAAAGTTACTCTGATATCCCATATAGTTTTAAACATATGACCTTGTGATCAAAAGTATAATCCTTATAAGTTCAGTTTTGTTCTCTATATAGAAAATTGACAAATTAATACATCCATAATCTTGGCTCAGTTCTATATCTCCATTTGCCCTTTAGAAAACTTAAACTGTATGTGTACAGGCATCACAGACTCAGTATGTCCAAAATAGAACTTTCCCAACAATCTTACCCCTTTTCTGAGCTTCCTTATTTGCTGAGGATGTCATCATCCTTCTAATGCCCTAGGATTTACAACCTCAGAATTATACTCAACTTATCATTGTCCTTTTCTCCGTAGATCCAATGAGGTACAAAATATTGTCAATTTTACCTTAATAATATTTCTCACATTTCACATTATCTCCTCTCACACAGCCCATTTCAGGCTCTTATTAGTAGTATCCTAATTGGTCTCTCATTTCACAGCACTCCCTGTTCTGATATACACTCCCCTTAATAGCAATACTTCTATTACTGAAGGATGGTCTAGTCATGTCATTCCTATACTTAAGAAGATCTAGTGGTTCTCTCTTGTTTTTAGCCCTTACAATATGTATTCAGTCTACCTTTAGAGACTTATTGAACATTCCTTTCTTTCATACATCCAGTGTTCCATCCAAATTGGTTTTCTTTCTTTCTATCTCTCAACTTCATGACTTTACTGAGGTTCCCCATCATACCTGAAGTACACTACTTGGTCATCTTTCCTATTAACAATCTGTTACTTTGCTCAAAGCTCTGCTCAAGTGGCACTTGCTACAAAGATAATGCTAACTGCTAATGTAATGTTCTCTGCAACCCCTAGGCAGGCCTTCAAATTTATCTTTTATTTGCTTGATTTTTATCATGTATACATGTGCATGTTTCACTGGATAAAAGTAATTTCCTTGGGGAAGAACCTGCTCCATCTTTGCCTTTGTATCCCTGAAACTAGCATGGGACCTGCCACATAAAAAGCATTTAAAATGGCCTTTTCTCAACTCACTAGAAAGGTTTCCCTAATAGTAAATAGAGGAGCCAGAATTCAAATCCAGGGCTGACTCCAAATCCAATATTTTTATATGACGCTGCACAATCTGGATGCCTACAGCTGGCACCCTTCAAGAGTTAGCATACTTCATAAAAATACTTTAAATCTATAATGACCTTTCACTCCCTTGGTTTCTATAGAAGCAAATCCATTATTGGTAAAGATCACTGGCAGGGAACAAATACAGAAAATAACATTCATTTTCAAAGGGATAGCAGTTGCGAAACACCCAGATGACTGACAAGGGTCACTGTTGTATGATGAAATTAAATCAGTGGGCTAACAAAGCCATGTCTGCTCACAGCGAAGGCTTATTTTAAGCAAATGCTATGGACATGATTTTGTTTTCTTCCGTGTCTAGATGGATTTTCCAGATCACTTGTACTCTAGATATTACCCCAAAAGAGGTAACATTTCCATATTAAAACTGGCTGCCTTTAGAACATACATACGTGTTTCAGTTCTGTGTATATTGGTATATCTGTTTTGGAGAGAGAAGAACTTTTTAAAAGATGCTTTAGGGGAAGATGGCAGAGTAATCCAGAAACTTTCAAGCTCTCAATGTGTTCTTCCACAAAAGAGATAAAACAGTGTTTGGGGTGAACATAAAGCTATGAAAACAAATAAGAGTAGGGGCAGAACAGGGGCCTCTTGGGCCAATCAGAGAAGACCTGAAGAAGAATTCCAGGACTATATTTCCTCCCTGTGAAGAGTAAACACCTCCAGGCTAAGGTCCCCTTTAACAACTAGCAGCGAGCTGCTTAAATGACAAGCCACAAGCCCAGGAATTAGCTGGTTTAGGAGGCTGCCTAGACACACCACAGGAACTTTTACCCCTTGGACAGTGAGGGGAATTGGGTGTCAGACCTGGGGAACATCTAGGAAACCTCTGATGACAAGGAACTGCCAGATCCAGTTGTGCTGCAGAGAGTAGCTTGGCAAGAAGAAAGTAGCTCATGCCTGCCCAGTGAGTGCAGTAACAGTGGGGCAGGGACACTGCTTGTTGTGGGCACTTACAGGAAGCAAGAGGTTTTAGTTTGATTTTGAGATCAGAGGGGAGAACTAAAGAAGATCAGACACCCGAGGTATCATGCCCCAGGACAAGAGGTGATTATAACAACTAAATTATTATTAAAAATGCACAGGCAGAGGAGAAAGGTCCAACCATAGAGAACTACTATGAGAATAGAGAAGGCCAGAGTTTGTCTTCAAAAAAGGATACTGAAGTAAAGAAACTGTCTTCTTCCCCAAAGAGTAATGTCAAATGGTCACTTGCCCCAAAATAATCAGGTGAAGACCATAAAAATGACTTTAACAATCAAATGAGAGAGACTGGGGAAAAATTATGAAGAAAAATCAGAATAAAACAAGAAAAGCAACAAGATTATGATAAGGAATATTAAAGAAGAAAATGACTCCATGAAAATCAGAATTGGGCAAGGGGAAGCCAGAGAGGTTAAAAGAGATTAAAAAATAAAGCAACCAAAAATGTAAAGAATGAAAAAAAATAGAAGAGAATGTTAAACATCTCATAAGAAAAAATAATACATCTAGAGAACAGATCAAGAAGAGAAAAGATATGAATAATTGGAGTACCTGAAAGTTCTAATCAGAATCTTGAGACAATAATACAAGAAATAAATAAAGAAAAGTGTCCTGAAGCATTAGAACAAGAGAGGGAAAGTAGAAATAGGAAAAATCCACCAATCACCACCTAAAAGAGATATACAAGAAAAATTCACAGGAAAATTATAGTTAAATTCTGAAATCCCCAGATAAAGGACAAAATATTATAAGAAATAAGCAAAAGCAATTTGTATATGATAATACCACAGTTAGAATCACACAAGACCTAGCACTGGAGGCACTGAAAGATCACAGGTCTTGGAACACTATATATAGAAGAGCCAAAGAAATGTGCCTCTGGTTGAAAATATCATATCCAGCAAAGCTAAACATAATTCTTAATGGAAAAAAATGGACATTTGAGCAACTGTCAGACTTTTAACACAAACTAACAAAGACAAAACAAACAAACAAACAAAACCCCAAACTCAAAAGAAGATTTGACATAGAAGAGCCAAGAGAAATATGAGGTACATACTAATGACCAATTACAAGGAACTAAAGAAGGATAGAATGTTTACCTTTTAGGTATGGAAAATGTAAAGCCTACGTCTAAGATTGTTACAAGTTAGTAGTTAGCTTAAGTTTGGGTTAGACCTGAGTATGATCTGATTTTAAAAAGCAAAACCATTCAAGAAAAGCTAAAAGAGTAATTATCTTATATAAATGAAGTACAAGAGAAAGAACCAATAGAGAGGAATGTGATTTTTTTTTGGGGGGGGGGTGGAGGAGTTGTTAGTTCTGGAAACCTACTTTTTGGGGAAAATGCATATATATCTAGAAGAGTATAAAAGTCATCTAAATCTAAAAAGAAATAAGTCTAAGGGAATAGGGAGGGAGGGAGACAATAAAGGAGGGATCTTTAAAGGTGAGGGAGAGGGAATAGGTTAAAAGAGGAGTATAGAAGGGTGTTTAGATTTAGGGGAATGAGAAGGTAAGGGAGGGATTGCTAGAGTGGAGTTAGGTTAAGTAATAGGAGGGCCAGGTAGAAGTAAAGTAGAAGAGTTAGGAGAGATGGGAAAAAAGAGATATACACAAACAAAAAACAAGATTGGGAGTAGAATCTCTTAGGGGAAGCAAATGTTTATATAGGTATATAAAATATGCATGTGTATCAATGTCTAGCTATATATCAATATATCTATATCTATCTCCATCTCTATATCTATCTATATCTATATGTATTAATCTGTATATGTATTAATATGTATCAATTGCATCCTTTGGGTGGTGGGTATGGTGGAGGAAGGGGGGAAAAGAACAAAGTAAAACATGCACTGAATAGAACAAAAGAAAATCTACAATGAAGCAAAGAAAAGATGGACAACTTTCAACATAACACAGGGTATTTAATACATGGGTTTTAAGTTATTAATGATTAGTTATTGCTATAAATTCTAAATCCTCTCCTATTTTCTGCCATACACATGACATGTAGAGGAAGTTAGGTGGCACAGTGGATAGAGCACAAGCCCTGGAATTAGGAGAACCTGAGTTCAAATGCAGCCTCAAACACTCGATACTCATTAGCTGTGTGACCCTGGGCAAGTCACTTAACCCCAATTTCCTCACCACAAACAAAAAATGATGCTTTTCACTTTTAGAAGCATAAATACCACTACATGTTACCCAAAATTTCTACTTTTTGGTAAGAGAAAAATTAGCATCCTCAAAATAAAATAGAGGGTCATTAAATTTGGGATTGAATGGATATATGAAGGAAGTGTTGTTCAGTATATGTAAATTAAAAGAATAGGAATGAGCAGTTTTATCTGTTTTGGTATTTTGAATGTGAGAATGAAATACAAATGATGTGCTGGGATTATTGTTGCTCTACTGGAAAGGAGAAATGAAAGAACTGGGTGTAATGGTTATGGGATTTGAAGATCTCCCATGTCCCTTGAACTTGCTGATGTAGCAGGAAGGGGTAGGGCAAGAGGAAGCCAGAGCCAAACTAGAATCAGTGGGGTGACTGGAAGCAGCAGCTTTGGCACAAAATCCTTTCTTTTTTCCTGATCTAGTCAGAATTTCTGCTAAGGACTCCTGCTGAGGACTGCCAGGGACAGGAACTGTGGGGGAGTGGGGGTGTGCAAGGGGGCCACGGAGCTACCATTCTCAGACAGGCCTCAGCTGTGTGACCTTGGACAAATTGTCTAATCTCTTATTGCCTAACCTCACCACCACCACCACCACCACCACCCCCACTGGAGGAAGAAATGGCAAACCAAGTCAGTATTTTTGCCAAGAAAATTCCATAAACAAGTTTGGTATGCTATGGTCCATAGGATCAGAAAAAGTCAGATATAACCAAATGTCTAAACAACAATAACTGACCTATGTTTCTGCCAAAGGCTCAGGTTTACTCTGGTCTGGAAGATGTCTTCATTCCTATTCTTTGTACCCCTAGAAGCCTCACCTCCATTCCCACCATGCATGAGTTTCTCTGGAGAATCTTTATAAGAGGGTTAAGGGATTTAACTAGTACCAAATGCACTGTAACCAATCAAATAAGCTTCACTGCAAAAGTATGAACTAAACATCTAACAGAACTTGTTGAACATCCATTACATCTCTGAGTAGGAAGAGGACCTAGGGATGATATGCTCTGGTCCTTTATTCATGGTAATCCAACTCCCAAAGTACAACACTAGTCCAACAACAAAGTAATCCAACCCCCAAAGTACAACACATAATTCACAGAAGGGTGTGATATAAACTAGCACACATGGTATTATTAGGTTATAATAATTGTTATCATCTTTATACAAGAATTGATGTTGTCATTAATGTGGTTGCTGCCCCTCTCTGACCAATGATGCTGATTATAATCTGTTCAATCCCTAATGCATCCTCTTGCAAATACTCCATAGAGAATACTATGTGTAGGTGGAACTGTTAGGCTAAGTGACCTGCCAGTGGTTACATTGCTTGTCTGTTATCAGTGGAAGAACTTGAATTCAGGACTTTCTGATTCAAAGGAGAGCCCCAATTGAATATACCACCCTGCCTTTCCAAATTCATAATATTTAGAGAGTCATGGCTAACTCTCATGACATTGAAATCTTCTCTTATCATATCATTTGTCTATTTTACCTCAATGTCCTCACTTTCCCTTTATTGCAGATAAACTCTGAGACAATTTCCCAACTAACAGGAAAAGTGTCATTGTTGTTGTTGTTATTGAAGATACCAGCCTTCAATATGTGTTATAAGATGGAAGGCATTGAATTGCTACCCTTGTCTGCACACCCATCAGGATCTTAGGCATTTTCTGAACACTTTGTAAAATTCCCCCAAAGCAGTATAACTGATAACATCTGTGAGGAACTGCTCAGGTCCTTGTGGCATTTCTATACTGTGTCCTCTCTGAAAAGTTGCTAAAGCTGTTCTAAAGCTGTTTTGTTAAGAGAAAAGTTTCCACTAAGCTCACCATTATTCCCCTCATGCAAAAAGCTATAGAAAGGAAGAAAGGAAGAGAGAGAGAGAAAGAGAGAGAGTATATGTATACCCTCTGTATACACATATACACACATGCTCAGATATATATTCATACACATATATAGACACCTATATGGACCTATGTGTATGTGTATACAGAGGGCATAGGATGAATTAAATGTGAAGGGATGATACTTTA
>CM053601.1:99023386-99071849 GCA_028646575.1 Pseudocheirus occidentalis | reverse complement strand
TAAATATATACTAAACTGGAATGGAAGGAAGGAAGGAGATGAGCATTATATGAACATTTTTCTCATTGGTTCTGATTCAAAGAAACAGTTAAGTTTAGATCCTAATATGATATAATATGATATTGCAGGATATAAAATAAACCCACATAAATCCTCAGCATTCCTATATCTTTCCAACAAAGTCCAACAGAAAGAAATATTAAGAGAAACCCCATTTAAAGTTACTGTAGGAATCATTAAATATTTAGGAATTTACCTGCTAAACAAACCCAATACCTATATGAACACAACTACAAAACACTTTTCACACAAATAAAATCATATCTAACTAATTGGAAAAACATCAATTGCTTGTGACTGGGTTGAACTAATATAATAAAAATAACAACTTTACCTAAAGTAAATTACATATTTAGTGCCATACCAATCAATCTACCCAAAACTACTTTATAGAGCTAGAAAAAATAGTGACAAAATTGATTTGGAAGAACAAAAGGTCCAGAATATCAAGGCAATTAATGTAAAGAAATGCTAGGGAACGTGGCCTAGCTGTACCGGATTTTAATCTTTATTATAAAGCAGAAGTCATCAAAACTACTTGGTAGTGGCTGAGGAACAGAGTAGTGAATCAGTGGAACAGACTTAGTACAAAAGACTCAGTAGTCAACAACAATAGTAAAATACTGTTTGATAAACCCAAAGACACCAGTTTTTGGGATAAGAACTCACTATTTGACAGAAACTGCTAGAAAAATGGTAGAAACTGGGCACAGACCATGACCAAATGCCGTACACCACAATCAAGTCCAAATGGGTACGCAATCAAGGTATAAAGACTGATATTGTAAGCTATCTGGGGAAACAAGGAATAGTTTACCTGTCATATTTATGGAGAAGGGAAGACTTTATGACTAAAGAAGTGTTAGAGAGCATTATAGAATGCAAAACAGATAAACTTGATTATATTAAATTGAAAAGTTTCTGTACAAACAAAGCCAATGTAACCAAGATTAAGAGGGAAATGGGAAACTGGGAAAGAATTTTTACAACCAGTGTCACTGATAAAGGCCTCATTTCTAAAATGTACAGGGACTTGAATCAAATCTATAAAAATACAGATCATTTCCCAATTGATAAATGATCAAAAGATATGAACAGGCAATTTTCAGAGGTAGAAATTAAAGATCTATAAGCATATGATAAAATGCTCTAAATCACTATTGATTTCAGAAATGCAGATCAAGACAACTTTGAGGTATCACATCTCACCAGTAAAATTGGCTAAGGTGACAAAACAGGAAAATAACAAATGCTGGAGAGGATGTGGAAAAATTGGAACACTAATACATTGTTGGTGGAGTTGTGAATTGATTCAACCATTCTGGAGAGCAATCTGTAACTATGCCCAAAGGGCTATAAATAATTACATACCCTTTGACCTGGTAATATCACTTCTGAGGTTGTATCCCAAAGAGATCATAGAAGTGGGAGGAAGTCCCATGTGCACAAAAATATTTACAGCAGCTTTCTTTGTGGTGGCAAAAAACTTGAAATTAAGGGGATGCCCATCAATTGGCGAATGGCTAAACAAGTTGTGGTATATCAATGTAATGGAATACTATTGTGCTATAAGAAATAAGGAGGAGATGGACTTTATATTTACCTGGAGAGGCTTATACAAACTGATGCTAAGTGAGAAGAGCAGAACCAGGAGAAATTTGTACACAATCACAGACACATAATATGTGTGACAACCAACTTTGATAAACTAGACTCTTCTCAGCCACACACAGTTATAAGACAACTCTAAAAGTCTCAGGATGGAAGATGTCTACATTCAGAGAAAGATCTAGAAAAAACAGTTTAAATGGAGATTGAACCATGCATGCATGCTATCATTCTTTTCCATGTTTGGTTTTCGTTTCTTCTTTCCCACTGTTCACTCCATTGGTTACAACCCTTGTATACGATCAGACAAATGTCCAATGTGAAGGTATTTGCAGATCCTTTACCTGACTGCATGCCACTATGGGTGGGGGTGTGGGAGGTGTAGAAGGAGAAGAGAAAATTTGAAACTCAAAGGATTGTGGAAGTAAATCTTGTAAACAAAAATTAAATAACCACATAAATTTAATTTTTAAAAAAGACTTCATTTTTCAAACATAAAGAAAACTGAGTCTAATTTATAGAAATAAGAGCCATTCCTCAATTGATATATGGCCAAAACATACGAGCAGCCAGGTTTCAGAAAAAGTTGTCAAAGCTATCTATTGGCATATAAAAATTCTCTAAATCACTACTGAGGAGAGAAATATAAATTTAAAAAAACTCGGAGTTACTACCTAACACCTGTCAGATTGGCTAATATGACAGAAAAAGAAAATGACATGTTAGAGGACATATGGGAAAATTAAAACACTAATGTACTATTGGTGAAGTTGTATACTGATTCAACCATTCTGGAGAGCAATTTGAAACTATGCCCAAAGGATTATTAAAACCATGTATAAATTTGGCTTAATAATACAGACTACTAGGTCTACATATGAAAGACATTAAAAAAAGGAAAAGGATTGATATGGACAAAAATATGCATAGCAGCTCTTTTTGTGGTGGCAAAAATTGGAAACTGAGGGGATATCCATCAGTTGAGGAATGGCTGAACAAGCTGTTGCATATGATTGTAATGGAATACTACTGTATTTTAAGAAATGATGAACAGGATGCTCTCAGAAAGAAAAATATGGGAAAACTGATGAATTGATGCAAAGCACAATGAGCAGATAGGAGAATATTGTACACAGCACCAGTAATAGGGTATGATGGTCTACTATCAATAACTTAACTATTCTCAGTAACACAATGATACAAAAAACTGTAGAAATTACGATGAAAGGGTGGTATCCATCTTCAGAGAAAGACATGGTAGAGTATGAATGCATATCAAAGATATTTTTTCTTTATGTTTTCATTTGTGATTTCTTTCAAAGAACGACTTACATGGAAATGTGTTTTTCAAGATTATATATGTATAACCCATGTCAAATTGCTTGCTATCTAGATGTGGGTGGGGTGAAGAGGAAGGCAGAGAATGTAGAACTCAAAACTTAAAAAAGAATGTTGACACTGTTTGTATGTGTAATTTGGAAAAATAAAATATTAAATTAGAATAAAAAAGAAAAATATTTTTAAAGTTAGCCCATTAAGACTAAAAGGATTTTAACTATACTCATCACAATATAGCAATTTCTACATCCCCTCCTATTTCAAAAACATACAATACTCAGTGGGGTTTGACACCAGTTTGGCCCTTTGGCCTAGATTTTTTCATCATTAACTAATCACAACAAGCTTATGATGAGGTTATATTTGATTCAGTAAACTTAACAAAAACTACAAGCTCCAAAAATTAATTTATACCCCATTAATTATTATGTCAACAATAAATCTAACTTGTGCTTTGAGCTCAAAAGGGCTCCCAAAAGAAGATCTAAGTAGAGAGGTATAGAGACAGGAAGAGGGTACATATATGACAGCTTCTCTAGCATCAATATTAGCCAATCTGCCTCTTTTTTTCCCTCTTATTCTGCCCCAGGACCCAAATGGATCAAGAGATATAATTACAGTGGGACATCTGACCCTGAGCTATATATAGTGAAAGAAAAGGAATCATTGTGTGGCCTCACCATCAGCTAAAAGTTTTCCACTTCTATGATCCCAAACTCTGGAATTAACCTTCTGTAATGACATTTTCCTGTCCTTCCATCCTTCACATTGTCTTAAAAAAAACCCAACGGGTCTTTGTCCTCACCACAAGCTGATTATTCAACCCACCCCTGTTATTCTACTCCATCAGCCATTTTATAGCTTCCATCTTCTTTCATTCTCTTAACCCTGTACCTAACCAGCTAAAGAAGGTACTGTCCTCTACTTCGGCCTCACTCAACCTCTTGTCCTTATATTGTTCACATCTTACTGTATCTTCAGCTTGGGTGACCTTTGCCATTTGTGTTATTTTTTTCTATTCCTGAACCAATGAAGTTTGATGAAAGAAATCAAAATAATCCTGATTGAGTACACCATACATTTATGAGGTCTAAACTCAATCAATCCCATACTATTGAGGGCAATCCTTCTATTCATCTCTGATGGACTCCCTACCCCACTCTTCACTTCCATTTTCCAAACTTGCTCTTTTGTTTTCAAGTTCTTGACTCCATCTTCACACATTCAAATTTCTGCAGGTGACCTTGTCTGCTATGTGCTCTCCTGTCTCTGCTCCTTCACAACTCAAAGCCTCCCAATATTTTTTCTCATTCCATACAGGCTCAGAAGACAAGATGACTCTTCTTTCCAAGGCTAACTCTTTTAGAAATATTTTGATCCAATACACTCCTATCATTTGTAAACTCATATCTATTGATTTCTAGCCTAACTCCTCACTCCTGCCACTTCATCCCAAATTTCTTTGTATCCTCTGTCTTCTTTCAAACTATATTTAAAATTTACATTTTAAAATAGCTGATTTTTCAATATTTTATTTTTATTTTTTAAATAATTAACTTTTATTTATTCTTAGTTTACATCATTCTTTTCCACAAGATTTTGAGTTACAAATTTTCTCCCTGTCTTTCTCCTACCTGCCACCCCAAAACCGCAGTCCCACTGTATACCTCCTTCCCCAATGTGCTTTCTCCTATATCCTCCGCTATCACCCCTATGACTATTAGGGCAAGGTGGAACTCCCAACCGAGTGCCTGTATATCTTATTTCCCAGTTGCATGTAAATAATAATAATTATATATATATATATATATATATATATATATATATATATGTGTGTGTGTGTGTGTGTGTGTGTGTGTGTGTATACATGCATACACATATATAAATATACACACATACATATACATATATCTATATCTATATAAATATTTTTTAAACATTTGATTTTAAAACTTTAAATTCTAGAATAACTTCTTCCCTCTTCCCTCTTCCCTCTTCCCCCACCCCCACTGGAAAAACAAGCAATTCAATACAGGGCATATATGTGTAGATATGCAAAACATTTCAACAATAGACATATTGTGAAAGACTGACTTTATTTTCCTCCATGCTATCCTGCTCCCCACTTGTTCTACTCTCTACTTTGTCCCTGTCCCTTTACAAAAATGTGTGCTTCTAACAACCCTCCCTCCACCAACCTGCCCTACTCTCCATCATCCCTGCTCTCATTCCCTTCCCCATTACTCTCCAGTATGGCAAGATACCAAATGTAGAGTGTATGTCATTCCTTCCCTAAGCCAAATTTAAAGAGAGTAAGGTTAAACTGTCCCCTTTTGCCTTCCTATTCTACTCTTCCATTGTAACAGTTATCCCTTGCCTCTGCTATATGAGATAATTAAATCCATTCTTTCTCTCCCTGTCTCTTCTCATTATATTCCTCTCTCACCTCTCAATTTCATCTTTTAAGCATCATCTCTTCTTATTCAATTGATTTTGTGCCCTCTGTCTATATATACCTGTATACATATATATATGCACACTCACATATGTATTCATATGCATATATACCCTCCTATATAGATATATGTGTATGTATACATTTATATTCCCTTCACCTATCTTCATACTGAGAAAAAGTTTCGTAAGTTACAATTATCATTTTGCAGGCATGCAAATAGTCCAACTTTGATAAGTTCCTTATGATTTCTTTCCCCTGGTTACTTTCTCATGCTTCTTGTATTTGAATGTCAAACTTTCTATTCAACTCTGGTTTTTTTTATCAAGAATGCTTATAAGGTCTCTACCTCATTGAATGAACATATTTTCACCTGAATCATTATGCTCAGTTTTGTTGGGTAGGTGATTCTTGGTTTTAATCCTAGCATACCTGATCTCCAGAATATCATATTCCAGGTCTTAAAATAGAGGCTGCTAGATCCTGTGTTATTCTGATTGTGTTTCCAAAATATTAAAATTGTTTATTCTTGGCAGCTTGAAATATTTTCTCCTTGATCTGGCTATAACATTCTTAGGAGTTTTAATTTGGGGATGTTTTTTAAGACATGATCAATGAATTCTTTCAAGTTCTATTTTGCCCTCTGATTCTAAGATATCAGGGTAATTTTCCTTCAGAATTTCTTGAAGGATGATTTCTAGGTTCTTTTTTTTGATACCAGCTTTCAGGTAGTCCAATAACTTTTAAATTGTCTCTCCTGGATATATTTTCCAGGTCAGTGGTATTTTCAATGAGATATTTCACATTGCCTTCTATTTTTTTCATTTGTTTGGATCTGTTTAATAGTATTTTGATTTCTCACAGTCATTTGCTTCCATTTTCTCCACTATAATTCTGAAGGAATTATTCTCTCCAGTGAGCTTTTGAGATTCTTTTTTTCCATCTGGAAAATTTGGCTTTTTAAAGGCATTCTCCTTATTTGCTTTTTGGGCCTTTTTTGCCATTTGAGTTGGTCTTTTTTTTAAGATGCTATTTTCTTCAGTCAGGTTGTTGACACACTTTGCATGATTTCCTTGCATTATTCTCATTTCTTTTCCCAATTTTTCCTCCACTTCTCTTATTTGGTTTTCAAAATCCTTTATAAGTTCCTCTGTCACCTGTAACCAGTTCATATTTTTCTTGGAAGCTTTTGGTGCAGGAGTTCTGATTGTGTTGTGTTGTCTTCCTCTCATTCCATGCTTTGATACTTTTTGTCCCCCAAAAGGAATCTAAAGTTGGACAGCTGGATTTGCTTCTCTTCCTTTGCCTGCTCATGTTGCCAGTCAATTAACTAGACTTTTAGGCTTTTTGTCACAGTAGAACTCTGCTTCCAGAGGGGAGAACTTTGTCCTAAATCACTGGTGTTTTCACAGCCATGGAAGGTTCATGGAGTCTGATGTCTCTGCACCTCCTCCCTGCTCTGGCTCACCAGTCACACACCTCAGGAAAAACACTCAAGACCACGATCCCAATCCAGCCAGATTAAGACAAGACCACTAACCCTCTGAATGGTTGCTTGGCCCACCTGCAACTTGCAGGCCAGGAGCTCTGAAGCAGCCACGTGGAAGTGGCTGCAGGGCCACCGCTTCCTGCTGCTTCTGGCTCTGTGGGCAGGAGGCAGGACCTGCTCCTCTGATCCCCCAAATTCAGCTGAGTTCCACTGACCTTTCATTTTGTCTTTGGCATTTATGGGTTGATAATTCTGGAAACCTCCACAGCTGATGCTGATCCACTCTCACAAATGCTCTATCCATGGCTGGTCCTTGCCAACCTGGGGCTAAAACCGTGGGGCTTGGCTTGGGTCTCAGACTGCTGTGATGAACCCTTGCTGTCCACTTGCTAGACTGCCTTCAGTGGGAGCTTTGTTTCTCTGTCACTTTGTGAGTTCCAGAGCCCCAAAACCTGTTTAGAGTCATATTTTATAGGTATTTGATGTGGTTATGGGGGGAAATCATGGAGTTTTCCTGCTTATATGTCACCATCTTTCCCTTACCACTATCTTCTCCTATTTACTGTTAACTCCAGAAGGAGGAGTGTACACTAATCTTTACTTTTTTTTGCTTTCTAGAGAGCAATTGGGGGTTGACTTCCCCAAAGTCACACAGCTAGTAATTGTGTCAAGTATCTGAGGCCAGATTTGGACTCAGGTCCTCCTGACTCCAGGGTCAGTGGTCTATTCATTGCACCACCTAACCACCCCTCATCTTGCTTTCTGACCCTCTTACAATCTAAGTTCTAACCGTACTTTACAGCAATTGCTAACTCAAAGGTTATCAGTTAATCAAGTCAATAAGCATTTATCTTACATTTCCATGCCTGGTACTGTACTAAGCACTGAAGACACAAAGGAAGTTTAATACAAATCCTTCCCTGAAAAACCTCACAATCTAATGGGGGAGACAACTGGTTAAAAATACACCTTTGAACATATAAGATATATACAGGAAGAGTAAGAGAGGGAAGGCACTATTATTAAGGGAAAGTTTAGTGACATAAATGGCTAAATCAAATGGTCTTTTCTTAATTCTTATTAACATTGGCAATGATGAAATATCCGGCATTGGTGAGAGTTTCTTATACCTCAACATTCTATCCTCCACTGGCTTCTTTGACAAATAATTCTTCTGGTTCTACTCCCTGACTGTTCCTACGAAAGGGTATTCTCCTAGCAGCTTTCCTAGGTTTTGGCTTGACTTCTCTTCTTGTCTTGTCTTGTCTTCTCAAATTGCCACCATGGGTCTGGTCATAAGTTCTACTTAAATGAATTTTAAACCTATATACTTATTGTTATTTTTACCCCTCAACTCCAATTCCACATCTCCAAATGGCTCCTGAATATTTTCATCTAGAACCCCTTAAAAGTGTCCCTTCTCTTCCCTTCCACATTTTAGTTGATGAAATCATCATAGTTTTAATTATGCATACTCAAAATTTGCGTTAATTCTTGATGTTTCCCTTTCTTTTGTATTTATTGGTTGGCTACATAAACCTTAAACCAATTGTTAAATTTTTAGCATGAGTATTTATGCCTTAGAAAACAGCAAACTAGAAATCATTGCCTGAATAATTACTTTGTTTTTGTTTAGACTAAAAAAAATACAGATTAAATCTAAAAATGTATTGTTTACATTTTTATCAGAAAGGTAGTTATTAAATATTTGTCAGCAAACACCTGTTTACAAATCATACCCAGTAAATTGTTACTTCTTCTCCACTTCTCCACTATTTCTTGAATCTGTCCCTTCCTCTCTACTCACACAGTCCTCATCATATTCCAGGCATTCACCACCCCTTGCCTGGAATATTTTTAATAGCTTTCTACTTGAGTATGCCACTAGTATTTCAGATTTTTTGTTTGTTTATTTTTTGTTTCCATTTTGGTTTGGTTGGTTTGTTTGATTTTTTTTCAAACCTGTTCTTTCATTGTTGTAGAGAACTCCTAAGTCGGTAAACTTCACTAACCAATACAGATAATCAAATGTTCTGCAGCTTAGAGTCTCAAACAGTTTTACTGTATGCATCTGAATATAATATTCCATACTAAACATGTATTACTTCCTTGTGCTTACTATTCTGATAGATATTGAGGAAGATAAATCATTGGTAGAAAATATAATCCCCACCCCAGAGAAGTGTAACATATAGTGTGGAAAAGGAAGTGAAGAAACAGATAACAGTTGCTTACAATATTTTATGATAAATGCATTGGAAAGTTATAAATAAATAAATGGGGTATGAGCCTAAGGTGAAAGCTCATAATCAGCAAAGACTGTGTATGAGCTGGTCTTATAAAGTAGATAGGCATCCAAAAGATAGAGAGAGGGAAAACAGGACACTGTGAGGAAAGGAGAGAGAGCACAATTTTGGGAATGCAGAAAGTGGCACACTTAGACTGGGGAAGAATAATATGAACTAAAACTAAAAAGGCAGGGTGGCACCAAGTTGTGGAGAGCCTGAAATGTTAGGTAGATGAATTTCAACTTTGTGTAGAAGGCAATACAAAACTAATGAAGATTTCTAAGGAGATCACTACTTGATCAAACTCCTAAGTAAAAACCATTGTTCTGGCTGTGATGTGAAGGACACATTAAGAAAGTAGAGACAACAAGCTCTATAAAAATTGATTCCAATAGCCCAAGTGAATGCAGCACTCTGTACCAGAGTGGTGCAGTTTGGAATGGAGAAGAGAGAATGAATTCCAGAAATGGCAAAGAGGATGATTAATTGGATCTTATTTTATTTCAGAAGTCACTGACAGAAGGTGTAATGCTATGCATGAGCAGTTTCCCAAAAGAATGCTACTGTGAACAGCTTTTAAGTTTCTGGTTACACAGTATAGTGAACACTCCATCTTTTCCATAACAAATCAAGGCAAACGTTCACAGCAAATTACACTATAATATTCACAACATTACATTTTATCACAGAAAATCACAATATAGTGTTCACAACAGCTTAACATTAAAATGACCACATAGTTTTCATCAAAGTGGTCACAGTATTTAGAACAAAGAACAAAAGAATAATCATTTGGTATCACTAAGGAGGTTTGCCTCCTTACTTAATGATTTAATCATTTCACGATACAAGTCTGCCTTCCACTCATGGGGCAATTATGGGTTAATTTAATCAGTCACTTATCTAGCAACTAGTCACTAAGTATCATTAATCACTAATCATTAGAAAATTAGGCAAAACCTCCATCCCTCCATGTCTATTAAACTTCAATTTCATCATGCATTCAATATCTAAGGAGAGACCATTTCTTCATCTTGACTCTGGGTGGTCTCTCGGATTCCCTGGATCCCCTTCCATGGTCTCAGCTCCTACCTGAACCCACCAGACAGTCACCTGGATTCAGGGACAGACAGCTCCCAGGTTCTTTTCCAGTCCTCTGGGAAACTCTTGTTATGCACTGAAGTTCACAGGGTCCAGCACATCTCAAAACCTTCACAATTTCTGTTGCCAGGAACTCAAGGGTCAACCAAGCCACAAACAAAATATTATCCAGTCATGCTTCTTCAGTGCTCCAGTAGTTCAGCTAGCCCTAGGACCCAGAAGAAATCTCTTCATTACAGGCAGCCTTCTCAGTAGCAATTCCAGCCTTTACCAGATTCTGGTCTCATAGAAAACTCCAAGTCAGTTCTCAGTCCAGCAAGTAGCAGCCCAGCTTCCAGATGCTGTGAAAATTCTGCTTCCTCCCCCAGGAGCCCTCCAGAAGAAAAAAAAATCTTCATTCTAACTGCCTCTCTCGGGTTCTTCTTATACACACACACACACACACACACACACACACACACACACACACACACATTGGCTTCCTGTATCAGCCAACCCCTTCCTATTATGTCAGCAACAGGAGACAGTGTTCACAGTTTCTGTTTCTTTCACAGAGGTACTTAGCCCTTAGCTATAAGGGCTAAGTACCTGCTTACTTGACAGAACAAAAAAGGGGTCTTCAAACTTAAATTAATTACCATTACAGAGGGGTAACATTAAAAAATAACTCATGAATTAACATGGTGCTTCAGATAGATATAGTGAAGTCTGAAGGTGAAGTAGGTTTGACAGTTTGAGCTGTACGTGGGACTTGTGGTTGGATATGTCATGAAGACAATAGGCAATATAAGTTTAATGCTCAAAAGAAAAGTAAGAACTGATGATGATTTGGGAATCATCTATGTGGACACAATAGTTGAAGTCATATGAATGAATGCTAGAGTCAAGGAAGAGGTGGCAGAGACAGAAGAGAAAGGAGCCAAGGACAGAACCTCAGGGAGCACTCATATGAAAGGATTTGAAAAATGGATGCAGTAAAGGAAGAAAAGCTGTAGTAAGAAAGAGTGGGGAAGAACAAAAAGATGATAGTTTCTATGAAGCAGCAAGTGGAGAGAAAATCAAGAAGGAAGGAATTTAGGTGGGAGGTTAGCAGTGTCAAAAGATGCATAAATGTCAAGGAGGAGGAACACTTAAAATAAGGTATGATATTTGGTGATTAAAAAGTCATTGGAAACATAATGGAGAACAGTTTTAGTTGAAAGGGTATAGAGTTCAATTTGAAGTATTCAGGGAAAGAAGCCTTGGATATTAATTCTTTTTCAAAATTTTTGAAATGATACAGGGGAATGAGTAATGACAATATTGATGATATTCAAATTGGTATAGAAGGGCCAAGGAAGGACTTCTTTTTTTAGGTTTCTGTGATTTAAGTATGTTTATAGGAAGATGGGAAGGAGCTAGTTTTGAAAGAGAAGGAATAACTGCTAGAAAATGATTCTGGAAAATATTAATAGGACAGATAAGCATCCCAGTTTTCCAGGAATATTTTAAATACTGAATATGCAATCTTACTAGAGGGTTATGAGGTATTAAAAAGTTTCTAAGATTTTCAATAAATACATATGATATGATAAACTTATTGATCCATACTTTGGTCTCATAGACAAATTCATCAAGTCATTTAACAAATAGATCGTTGGTGGACCATAAACTAAAGAAATTACTCTTTTTTAAGGAGGGGAGTGTAATTGTTTGAAGAACAATACACAAAGCCTTCTGACTAGTTGTGGATATCAACCTAGAGCAGATCATTACGGGGTTGCCATAGGAATTAACCTTAGCACTGCTTTGTTCAATATTTTTATAACTGATTTGAATCTAGATAAATAAGACATGCCTATCAGATTTGCAAAAAAGATAAACTTGAGAGGGGTGCTTTGTACAATGGATTAAAGAAAATACAAAACTCTCTCAACTGACTAGAGTAGTAATCTATTCCTAAACAAGCTGAAACTCAGTAGAAATAATAGCCTGTCTTTACGTTCTTTTTTGTTTTAGTGAAGAAAAATAAATAAATAAAGGTAAAAAACCTAAGTCCTATAAACAAGACAAATATTTACTTGAGTCAATCCATATAACATGAACCAGAAGAGTAAAGTAGCTGATATATTATCTAATGTATTATTAGGTTGCAACATGGTAAAACAGAAATAACCTTGATCTTAGAAGCAAGAAACCTCAAATCTGGTTCCGCCACTACTTACTTGTATGAGCTTGGGTATGCTGATATGCATTTTGTGTTTCTTTAGATAGAAGACTAATAGATAAAAGTTAGCCCTATAGAAGTTAGGATATTTGTAATACCGGGTGTTCCCCAACAATATAATGATCTATCATGCAAAATACTAAGCTCCCTACTGCCAGAAATATTTAAACAGAGGCTAAATGAAAAAATTTAATGTATATTTTAGGAAGAATTCCTTCATTGACTGAGAGAGTCAATAGAATAGTATACAACTAAAACCAAAACTGAATTCTAACATTAATTCTAACCTACCAAATCAATGAAGTCCAAGAACAAAACCTCGTACAAAGAATAAAGCTTACTATTTACCTCCTCACAGTGCATTAAGATTTAGAATGCAGAATTTGATATATACATGCAGGTGTGTGTACATATTTATGTATATAGGTATATATACACACACAAGGATAAATTCATATGTAATTAAATCTAATATTTATGATAAGATAAACAGAAGTACAATAAAATAAATACTAAAATATGTTATAAATGTATGTATAATTGAAATAAATTATTTATGTCAAATTATCTTGAATAAATTATCTAGATTCTGAATGCTCTATCTCCTCTTGTTCAATGAGTATGTACAATGTGTCTGTCTCTAGTGAGAATCTAGTTTTGATATCTCCACTCAAAACTTCTGGAAGAAAGATGGAACACATGATAAATGAGAAATATAGGGAATATTATTGAGTACCTTATATCAATGTGTAAATCATGATCTACACATCAATTAGAAGATCATTGATCCTTATGTCAATAGAAGAATATTGCATATGACCCTGAGAAATAAAGTTGCAGGTCACATAGGAGAAAATGATGAAGTACATGGTGTCAAGTGGAAAGCTGCTTCACCTTTTTAACTAAGAATTGATCATACGAATTGAAATAAATTTAATCAGAAACATATTACTGGACAGTACATATATCGCATGGTATCAAGGGAACCTAAGGTAGGGTCCCAATACACTGGATGGATCTCCTATGAAAAATGACAAAGATGTAGCCAGGAGTTGTTCAGAATGAGTTGAAATTTCTTCTACTGAAATGAGTACCACTTGATGAGATAAAGATAAATCAAAGCACTGGTGAGTGCTTTGTTGGTTTGGTTTTTAGGCAAATTCTGAAGGGTGCACAAAACAATAATTTCACAAATTTCTTATATATTTCCCTTCCTTTTGACTCACATAACCATCACCTTACTTTGAGTCCTCTCCATCCTTTTTATTTTTTTTTTAAATTTCTGAACTTAAGAAATAAAGGAAGCATTTCCATTACAAAACAGAATAGGGGAAAAAAAGATTGCACATGAAACTGCAGTTCTATAATATACAACTTGGTTTTCCTTTTATATAATATAATAAAGTGATAATGTCACTTTCTCCCTGCCCTCATATCCAAACTATTCTAGAGATTTCTCTTTTCTCATTTTCACCTCCCCCTTTTTCAACTTTCCTGTTCCCTTCTCAAGTGACTCTCTTCTATAGTCTACCTTCTCTCCTTTCCCTCAGGAAATGGGTTCTACTTCTACTAATTCCAAACCTGTATTCCTTGGAACTCAGAAACCAACTATCTTTTAAAAAATAACCTTTTCATCTTCAATATGCCACTGGAATTGCTTGTTCTGATTCACTGGACAAAAGAATTAATATATAATAAGCAAATTAGGATATAGATGCATAAGACCTGATATCCTTCTCAGTTTCTAGGTTGGTGAGTTGGTCAACTCCTCGATATTTATTTTTTCCTATTTTTTTAAATTTTACTACAACTTGCTGTCTATTTGGGAAGTATATTTCCCATGGCATTACATTAAAATGAGAAAGTAAACATATTCTTAATATGGCTGAAAAAAAGACTAGGCATTTTACGCATCTTATCAACATGTTTAATTGCCTTGGAGAACACATCTGCAGTGTGAGCAGAATAGACCAAGATCAAGATCATATGAGAAATATTTCTTTAGGATGGAATTTCTTTGAGGGCAAGACAAAAGCAAAATCCTAGCAGTGATCCAGGAAAACATTCCACAGGATAATTATTTAACAAAATGGGCTCTATTACTTGGGAGGGGGAGGTGGCATAAAAATATCTAAAAAAATTACCTCATTTCTTCTATGAAGATTGCCTTGCATGTTAGCCACATCTCACTACAGTTAGAGTCCCATGGAAACAGAACTAATTAAAGCAATACTCACAAAGGCTAGTGAAAATGTCACATTTCAATGCAAGCACATACAGTACTTGGATACAAAAACACATTCAGAATTCGGACTGACAGTGGGAAGTGAAGTTATTTTAACTTTGCATGGGGAAATCATTGCACTGCAAAGATATTGCCCATGGGCATGAATTAGTAATACAGTACAGGTCATTTAGAATCAACCTAAAGTAGAGTAAGTATTCTTTTAGATTGAATGCAGTATATCAGATAATTTGTACTGAAATATAAATTATTGTTAAAAGGAGTAGAAAAATATGAAGAAGTTTGGAATGGGAAAAATTCAAAAGGATAGATAATAAAATCACCTACTACCTACTAATTTCTAGTAGGATGTAAATGGGAGAAATTTCAATGTCTGATAAAACAGAAGGAGGTAAATAAATTCAATAATCATTTATTAAGTGCCTATAAATATGCAAGATACTGTGCTAAATTCACAAAAGGCACAGATTAAAGACAATATTTCCCCTTGGAGAGTTAATAATTGAAATAGAAGTGGGGATATTGTGTACACATACAAGTAAATTATAAGTTAAAATATAATAGGATAAAAAAGAGAATCTCAAGTACATATGTATACACACTATATATATATATATATATATACATACACAACTATGTATACATATATATAGTGTGTGTATGTATGTATGTATGTATGTATGTATGTATGTATGTGTATAATTAGACATAAGCTTAACTCTCCTTTGTTGAGCAATATCTGTTTGACCTGGGGGAAGTCAATTAACTCTATGGTCTTCAGTTTCCCACCTGTGAAATCATAAGTCTGGACTAAACGGTCTCTTAAGTTTCTCCTAGTCTTAAATATATGATTCTATTATCCTATAATTGGGTGGTGGTTGCTATTTTTTTCATCTTATTGATGTTAGCAGAGTTTATAGCACTCCTTTTATACAGGGATTAATTTTGCCTGTGGACTGAATACTTCAAAACAATCTTCCAGTCTTCTGTGTTTAGCAAAATTGATGTTGATTAGATTGTGAATAAGTCTGAATTTGAGAACTACAGGGGTAATAGAAAAACTATCTTTTGTTGTTTAATAAAAATCATCTGAATTAATGGGTGGAAATGGAAGTCCATTAGGAAAAGCAGTGGATGGTTATTACATATGAGATAATTTTCAATAACTGTGGACAGTCCCTCATTTTAAAAAATTTCTGCATTAGAGTTCTATGTGTTATGAACATAGAAATGCATTTGGGCAATTTCACTCTACTGATGTGAAGTGCTGAAATTATGTGGGTTGATTTCTGTGGAACCATAAATTTGATTTCTTTTTTCAAATTACTTTGGCAGTTTTGCCAGCTTTCTTAAAATGGAAATTCAATACTTTAAAATGATGCATTATTTTTACATACTAAGATCCTGTTTTATTTTTTCAATATTTTGTGTTAATCATTTGAAAATATCTTACATTTTCCATGACAAAACACACTTGTTTCAGATATAACACTTGAGGACAGTTTAGATTTGAGAGCTTCAGTTCAAGGTAATTGATAATCTGAAAATATCAAGATTATTTACTTTCGGCATCAACATAATAGCTTTGATAGATAAAAAGAAACCTAAGAGGCATAACCAATCTAAGAGCAGCAAGATCAATAAAGACCAATAGGCTTGCTTCATTTAGCAAAATGGGATTTCATGCACAATAGAGCCATTAATTCATTCTTCATAGTTAAACTCTATGATCTATTTCCTTTTGATGTCTAGACACATATCCTTTTAGTATGTATATGCACACAGCCCTCCTCTACACAGGCACACTCATTTTCTAAACTTCTGGTATTTTGTATTGTCTGGGCAGTATTATGTACCACCTCTCTTCAGTACTGTCAACCACAAAAACCATAATGATATCTTCTCCCTTGCCTAATGACTACCAGGATATCCAATACCATGCTGACTATTAAACAAAGTTAACTCCTATCATACTAAATAATTATGAGTTTTATGGTATTAAATTACTAAAGATAAATAAATGTACCAACATAAGACCATGAAATCCATTTGCCATGCTCAATTTATCAGCATGATAATGAGACTAAATTGCCGAGAATATTCATTAAAATATTTTGTGTTAGATAACAAAATTTTAAAATGTCTCTCCTAGGGACAGAATAGAGAGAATGCTAGGATTAAGAGAAGAAAACTTGGATTCAGTCCTCTCTGATATTTACTAGTTGTGTAATCTAAGCAAATCTCTGAATTTCAATATATATATAAATCAACTTTTTAGGATTTCTATGCCGTCAGAAATTACATTGATGGGTGTGATTACTCACACCCTAAGTTCCCTAGTCTGATGAGTCAGGGATCATACATTTAAAGCTGAAAATGACTCAGGAGGCAATCAAATACAGCTTCACTTTACAACTTAGAAAACTGAGGCATAGTTAAGTTAACTGGTTTGCCTACCATCACACTGATGAGTGCAAAGCTAGACTTTGAACTCAATTCTTATGATATGAAATGCAGTGTTCTTTTCAGCAGAAACTAACAGTGTGATCCTATGGAACATCACATCAACCCTCTCAGCTCTGCCTAGGTACATAAACTCTAAAATCTCAAAAACAAACAAACAAACAATAACCACAGCAATATCTTAGAAGTTTTTTATGAGGATCCATTCATATAATCCAAGTTGTCCCAAATGGCTTAGTGCAACTTTTAGTTGCTATACTTTAAAACTACTCCACTAAAACCAACATAATTTTAAGTTTTAATAGTTTAAAAATATAATAAAACTTTGGAAGTTTCCATATAATTAAATCTCTTTAGGAATTTTGAAGTGTTATATAATTATTAGTAGTAGCAGCAGTAGTATACCATTTATGTTATATGTTTAAAACAGTAATTAATTGGGGCAAATGTCAACTATTGCTAATCAATTGAGAAGTTATAGGATGTCAGGTAACGATCATTCCTCATGACTTTGATGTTCATTGACATGCTGTTGCTCAGTTTCAATTGCATTAGACTCTTCATGATCCCATTTGAGATTTTCTTTGCAAAGAATGGTTTGCCATTTCCTTCTCTAGTTCATTGTACAGATGAGGAAATTGAGGCAAACGTGGTTAAGTGATCATCCAGGGACACATAGCTAGTAAGTGAGGCTAGATTCAAACTTACAGAAATGAGTATCCCTGACTCCAGGCCTGGCACCATATACATTGTACCACCTAGTTGTCCTTTTAAAAAAATTATTTTTTTTTGCTTTTTTGGAAGGGGGAAGGCAGGGCAATTAGGGTTAAGTCACTTGCCCAATGTCACAAGGATAGTAAGTGTGTCAAGTGTCTGAGATTGGATTTGAATTAAGGTCCTTCTGATTCCAGGGTCAATGCTCTATTTACTGCACCACCTAGCCACCTCTGTCCTTTTTTATTTACAGTATCAGACTTTATATAATCTCTGTCAGCTTTAGGTATGGTCTCAGTTTCTAATCTATATAGGAGTGAAATAATACTTGCGACTTAATGCTGGCTTCTTTGACAAAGATATGATATCAATTACATATTTGCAAACAATATTATCACATGTTATAAAGCTGTTGTTAATAGAAATGGACAAAGAACTGGGCTATAGCCCCATTAATTGATTTGATTTTTAGGTATAAAGTTAATTAGAAAATCCTCTTGTTTCTACCATTGTTTTCTTCTAAAATATTGTCATCTATTTTTTTCTGCATAAGTAAATAAAAATCTCCCAGAGCAAATAGGTCTCACCTGATGAGCAAATATCTAGGTGTAATCAATGTAAATGTCACTGATGGAGAAGATATAGAAGAATCAGTTTAATTAGTACTGATACTTTGACATATTCTAGTTATTGCTTCTTGTTTCTGTTGGAGTTGTTAGTAACTCTATGGTATGGGTCTATTATCTTATGATTTATTAATGTCATAAAAATGGTTCTGAGGAAAAATCTGGTTAATCATTTAAATATCCAACAACTGTTTAATAAGCACCCACTGAGAACTTTACTGATTCATTTAACTTCCTATTGTCGCAGACAACTCTTTAAGACTGTCATTTACAAACAAAATACAAATTTGAAATAATATGCTTTGGTGAATTATTGCTTATAACAGGATATAACATGATATAAAATGATAAAAATTACGTTACTTGAAATATGTATGTATGTAAGGAGGATAATTTAATGTTATAATAATAAAGAAGACATTGTTCAATGACCTTTCAAACATTAAAATCAGATGATAAGTGCTCACTAGAGGTGTTGGCCACTGTAATGGAAGAGCTCCAACACAGAGTCCAAGTTGAAGAGGGATTCCCTCCAAATAGGTTACTCAATTTTATTCTCTATGGATAACATTGTGCTGGCTGTATCAAGCCCTGAAACATTCCAGAATCCCATAAATAAGATACACAACCATGTAAAAGAGATTGACTTAATCATATACACTGGACCAAACAAGTGGATGAGGAATGCCTATTTTTCAGATTATAATATGAGATTAGAAGTTCAAACTATAGAGTTTATCCATCAGGATGTTTCTTGGATAGACAACTGATAACAAATTAGGCTCAGAATTAAATTAAAGATTTATCTCGGTTTTTGCATATGGAAAATGAGGATCATAATAGCACCTACTCCTCAAGTATTTTTTTTATTAAATGAGATAATATTTCTAAAACACCTAGATTTAGTACAAAGCAAATGCTATATAAATGTTAATTATTATTGGCTCTTTTTCTATAAGACACTGTCCTAGATGCTGTGGGGGATACAACTCTGACCTCATGCATCTTCTAATTTAATAGCCAAGGCGAAGAACACATTCAAATAACTATATTGTAAAATTAATGATGGAAAAGTAGATGTATAAGATTAGTGATCTTATTTTGGATGAAGAATAAAAATTATTTATGTTGTTGTTACATCTACAATTAATGAGCACCATGAATCATGTAGGGCTATGTCAAGCATGACTAGAGTCTTCAAACAGGTGTTGCAAAATTGTCTTCAGTCTGCAAGGGCCCTGTAAGAAGTTAGAAGAAGTTAGCACTATATAGCAGAAAATTGTGTTTAAAAGCTGACAAGGAGTCTATAAGCATTCTATCAGCCATCATCATGGATATTCCTTGTAGTCTGAAGGTGGCATCAATCAAGATTAAGCACACTGGATATCTATATACTATGTCAGGGTACCATAGACATCCACATCCTGGAACACAAAACCCACATATGAAAAGCATCCTGGGACATACTTTCTCAATTTGGCATTTGTCACAGCAAAGAATTTGTACTAGTACTCTTTATTCTACTTGTCATATATTTTAACTCTTTTTTTTGTTTTTTTTTCTAATTTTTTTTTATTTTATTGACTTGTTTGTTCACTTTTAGGTTACAAGATTCAGTTCCAGAGTCACTTGAGTTTCAGATTTTTCTCCCCTTCCTCCCCATCCCCCACCCCACCCCCCATGGTGGCATACAATCATGTATAGGATCTGCAAACTCCTTCACATTATACAGTAGTCTGGTTGAATAGGTGTTATAACCAATGGGGTGAACAATGAGAAAAGAGAAACAAAAGCCAAACATCGAAAAGAATGATAGCATGCATTGCTTCAGTCTCCTTTTAAACTGATCTTTTTGGATCTTTCTCTGAATGTAGACATCTCCTTCCAACCTGAGCCTTGTATTTTAATTGTGCGATGCTGAGAAGCATCCAGTTTTTCAAAATTGGTCGTCACACATATGATGTATCTGTGACTGTGTACAAATTTTTCCTGGTTCTGCTCCTCTCAGCATCAATTCATATAAGCCTCTCCAGGTAAGTGTGAAGTCAATCTCCTTCCCATTTCTTATAGCACAATAATATTCCATCACATTCATATGCCATAACTTGTTCAGCCATTCCCCAATTGATGGGCATCCCTTAAATTTCCAGTGTTTTGCCACCACAAAGAGAGCTGCAATAAATACTTTTGTACATATGGGACCCTTTCCCACTTCTGTGATCTCTTTGGGATACAACCACAAAAGTGGTATTACTGGGCCAAAAGGTATGCTATTATTTATATGTATTTTTACTCTTGTCTATGTAAAGACATGACTACAAAGGTCAAGATTTTTCATTGAATTGAGATTGTGAAAAATTTAAAGCTTTTTACTGATTTTAGAAGGCAAAATGTAAGTTATCTTTTTTTTTACCAAGTAGATACAGATGTTATATAGAGTTGAAATGGTTTTCTAGCTAAGTGGGAAACTTTATTATTTATAAATTTGTTTAATTTCTATTCACTTTAAGGCACCCAGATGATTTGGCAATATGTAACAAAGTCATTTTTAGACACATGAGTAGATGGCACTTAATGCAACAAGCTGCATATATTAGGAATAATGAGATTTAAACCAGGACAAGTGCCATGCCAGATAAATCAATGAAAGTACAGCATTTAATTCCCGAAACAAATGGTTGTGGTCAATGATGTCAAATACTGTAGGAAGCTACCATAGTAACCAGAGAGAAACAATCCTCTTGTCTGTACATACACACAGGTCACTGCAGCACACTAGCCCACAGGGAGTCCTCTGGCCTTAAGTGGCACAGCCTTGATGATGAAACTGGTTAGATGAGCCATTAGACTGAAGGCATTCCTGTAGTTTGGCAGCCACCCACACTGCACTATTATTTAAATGAAATTAAAGGTTGTTTAGAGACCAAAGGATTCCTGAGACAGGCCTGCGACTACTCTGATTTGGGACGGTAAGCTGTCTTATTTCATCTTCATCAACCTCAAGCAAAATGAAGCCAAACCTGGAGCATGAAAAAAGGAATGCTATTAAAATAACAAAGGTTTTGTTTTATGAAAATGGAGTAATGTTTGAATGTAGAAGCATAGGAACACAATGCTTTTATTCACGCATAGAGATGTCTGAGAATTCTGCTCTGTCAGATACACATATAGAAAATACACATTTCTCCTAATTGTCTTAAATCATTTGTGGTATATAAATCAATTAATCATCAATGGTATGTCCCCAACCTTATCCATTTTCTCTGTCACCATTTATCCAATAACATAAAAATCATTTTAAAAGCTTAAATCCCTAGTATTCATTATGGCCTACTTATGATAATGGCAAGAGCTATAACTCTGAGATTTGCAGTGGTCTGATTTTTTTTTCAAGTTTAGCAGATTTAAGAGACTTCTTGAAGTCATGAATGCGAGAACCTTTGCATTTAAGCAAATCTTTTAAATGTCAACTAACAAATAGGAGAAAACGCTACTGCAGTATTTGATATTTATGTACCAACCAGGATTTATGTACTGATATTAATAACTTTAATAAGATGTCAGATGATGTATAATCATACTTCTGTGTCCTGTCAAGTATGTTCATTCTGTAGATTGGGATTTGGAATAATCCAATTCCTCATCTGCAACAGTTAATCTCAAATCAGTTACCAATATGTCACTGAGTTTTTGTTGTTTCAAAACACTATGACAGTGGGCATCAGTTTTTATCACTATGTTTGAAATACCTCAGAATGTCCTGGCTACCTCACCTACTGATACACATTAAAGTTCCTTCAGGCCTAAGAAATTGATTGGGTTGAGTCACTGTGGCATTAAAAATAATAAAAACAGCCAAGAAAAATATTAGTTGGTGATCTCTGTTGTAGTGATAAGCCCCTCATATTGGCCCAGATGGAAGGCACACAAAATTCACTGTTGTATCCCTAGTTGAATCCGCATCAGTGGTGTAGCATTTGAGAAAGTTACTCATTGTTGGTAAAGGCTTCAAGAAACAGGATCTAAGGGCTGCTAGGTGGTGCAGTCAATAGAGCATTGCCCCTGGAGTCAGGAGGGCCTGAATTCAAATCCAGCCTCAGACACTTAACACTTATCTGTGCCCTTGGGCAAATCACTTAACCTCAATTGCTCTGCCTTGCCTGGAGCATGAAAAAAGGAATGCTATTAAAATAACGAAGGTTTTGTTTTATGAAAATGGAGTGATGTTAGAATGTAGAAGCATAGGAACACAATGCTTTTATTCACACATAGAGATGTCTGAGAATTCTGCTCTGCCAGATACACATATAGAAAATACACATTTCTCTGAATTGTCTTAAATCATTTGTGGTATATAAATCAATCAATCATCAATAGTATGTCCCCAACCAAATCACTTAACCTCAATTGCCCTGCCTTCCATCCTTCAAAAAGGAAAAAATAAAGGAGAGAGAGAGAGAGAGAGAGAGAGAGAGAGAGAGAGAGAGAGAGAGAGAGAGAAAGAAAAAAAACAAAGAAAGAAAGAGACCCAATATATACCCTAAAGAAATAGTAATAAGTAATTTTAAGGAATGGAAACTATCAATAAATAAAACAATAACATTAAATGGTATATTGAGAGAAGATCTTTTTTCATGTCTTAATGAATTCTTTTTAAATTCAACTAAATTTGTTTTAAAGTTACAGTAAAACAAATTAGTGTGTGTGTGTGTGTGTGTATTTCAGAGAGCTTTCAGTTTTTTGAATTAAATAGACCATATATCTCTAAATAAGTCAAAAGAGCCACATGTTGAATTTTGAAGAAATTCTTGTTTTTTGTAGGACAAAGGAAACCTTTAAGAACAGAGTCTGCAAACAACAGCTGAAGACTGAAGTAAGGAATGAATTACCTGTTCCTTTTCTATTCTTTATTCATAGAAGAGTTTAGACTGAAATGAAATAGTTATCAGGAAATCCATAGACCGATCCTTTTATTAACCAATTAAATACTTAGATATTTTTATTAACCAATTAAATATCATTTCAAAGAACTAATTAATTTTACCCTTAGTAAAAAAATCTTATATTCATATTTTCAAGGATGAAATAATTTTTAAGATAGTTTCCTTAGACAAAACTACAGGAGCGAGAACTAGTGAAAGTATATTCATAAATTCAAAGATATGAAATTTCAGACTTAAAACATTCAAAGGTCATCACTAAGTTGATATTTAGACTAGAGATGGACAGAAATGAGAAACTATTCATAAATCATTTTAAAACATGAATATATTTAAAATATATTTTGAACATGCATAAATCTCATTTTTCAGTATGTCCATTTACTTCAGTATCCTATAATATAAATGAAAACTGTTTTAATTATCTTCATGAGAGACCATATAATATAGAAGTACAAAAAATGCAAGAATGAAAACCTGATGGCCTTTACACATTTACTGCTAATCTTTATCTAAACCTTTGCAAGAAGAAATCTCTCTTCCACAGTTGCTAGAGGAAACCTAGCAACTGAACCGAGACAATGTGACATTCATTTTTCCAAATGTATGTCTTTATCTTCTGGAGAGTAGGTGAATTATACTTTACAGAAAGAGAAGTTGCTTAAAACTAGTCTTTGGTACATATTCTTTAAATGAGTAATCAAAACCAAACCAAAGCATCTATATTCTTTGGATGAAAGAGTTGCTTGGGAGGTTAACAACCTCTCTTCCCTCAAGGGAAGAGCTGATATGATACTTAGTAATAAATGGCATTCCACTCTTGTTGCCATAGACATATTAAAGCTTCTGGTGGCTTACCATTGTATAGCAAGTTCTGTCACTAGGTAACAGGCCATTGAGGAAGGAAAATACCTTCAGAAGCAGACAGGTTTTTAACATAATGTTAGCATTGTAGAAAACTCCTGATTTGTTTTATGGCTTATTGTTATTACCACTGGTATAAATATTGAAAACCTAGTCTAATGGCAAGAGATTATATTTCTTAAAACAAGAACCAAATAATTTCAATGAAATATCCAGTAGCTTGGGTTTTAAGAAGGTATAGCTTTAACTGATAAAATCTACAATTGAAATTAAAATGGTTATGTTTGAAGCTGTTAGTTTAGCACAAAATTAACAATTCATTGGTTAAAATGACTTTCTGGAAGAGAGTGGTTTGTCATTTCCTTTTACAGATGAGGAAACTGAGGCAAACAAGGTGAACTGACTTGTCCAGGGTCATAAAGCTAGCATCCAAGGTCACATTTGAACTCAAATCCTCCTGACTCCAGGCCTGGCACTCTTATCTACTGCATCAACTAGCTGCCCTTCCCTTACTTTTTAGTCCTTTACAAAAGAAATACACACACACTCACACACACACGCGCACACGCACGTTGTACAAAAACACACATACATTCATACATATGTGTACATGCAGATATGTATATGTTATACACACACATATACATATACAAAGATCATTTGTCAGGGGGAGGGGCTTCACCATTTAAAAAAAATTTGTGGGTATAAGTTTAATAGTGATAATACCAGATCCAGTTTAGTGAAATTGAAGAGACAGTTCCAAAATGCTGTTAGAATGAGAATAACAATTTCTGCCCAACTTTGCCAAAACTATAAAAATATGTTTATTTTCCCAAATTTGTCATTTCCCTTTTTCTCTTGCCAATCAGTGATTAGGTCTTTCAACCCCACAGTTACTTTCATTTGTGTTTCTTTATATATCAGTGATTTGGAAATTTTTGTCATATGATTATAGATAGCTTGGAATTCTTCCCTTGAGAACTTTTTATTCATGTCATTTCACTAATTATCAATTGGGGAATAATTCTTATTCTTATAATTTTGAATCATTTCTTTATATATTTTGAACATAAAACATTTATCAAAAAAACACTGAAAAGTTTCATTTCTTTGTTATCTGTGTCCCTTCTTAGTTACACTGGATGTGTAATAATAATAATAATAATTTATGTAATCAAAATTGCCAAAGACAATCTAATGTCAATAGATGACAGAGAAGGAATCTATTTCCATTCTAATATCACTTGAATGATTTTATTTGTATAAAGACTATTCAATTTTACTTTTTAAAATTATTACATTCATGATCCTCTTTATCTCTTATTTGATCATGAATTATTTTCCATTCAACAGTTGTAATAATTATTTCTCTTCCTTGACCTTATACTTTGTTCATAAAATGATCTTTTCTAGGTATATCAATATAATAATTTGTAGTTTACATTGATATATAGTATAAGATGTTTTTCTAAAGCCAATTTCTACCAGACTGCCTCCCAGTTTGTAAAGTGGTTCTTAACAGATAGTCTTTTTTTTTTTTCCCCCAGTAGCTGGGCTGTGGAAGTTTAACAAACATAATACTTCTTTGTTCATGTCCTTCTCTATGCTTAATCTTTGATTTCTTCCATTAATTAATCGTTTTATTTTTAGTCAGCATGCAATACTTTTGATGTTACCTTTTTCATATCATATTTTGAAACAAGCATAGGTAGGCTCCTTTTCTTTCTACTTTCCCCCCATTATTTCTTTTAATATGCTTGATCTTTGTTTTTTCTTCAGAAGAATTTTATCTAAGTCTATTCTACATCTATCTATTCCAAGATTCCTTGGTAGTTTGATTGGCATGGCACTAAATAATTAAGCTATTCTTGTATTATTATAATTTCTGCTAATTTGCCCTTCTTCACAATGAGAAATGTGTGTATCTCCAAGTACTTAAGTCTATCTGTCATTTCCATCACGATTACTTGTAGTAGTATTTATTATCTGTATGTGCCTTAGTGGTAATTAGATTCAAATAGTTTATATACTCTCTGGTTATTTTGGATGGAATTTCTCTATCTCTTACTATTGCTTTCTACAAGGGGATATAAAGAAAGACAGATATTATGTGGTGGTTTATTTTATATTCTGTTACTTTGTTGAACTTATTATTTCAATTAATTATTAGTTCACTCTCTGGCTTTCTTTAAATAGATCATTATAACATTTACAAAAATAAAATGACAGTAAAAAATGCTCATTTTGTTTCTTCTTCGCCGGTGATTATTACCTCTTTTGTTTTTACTCCTCTAGGTAGCATTTCTAGAATGATATTGAGTAACAGGAGAAATAAACATCTTGCTTTACTTCTGAACTTAGTCATTTCCTTTCAGTCATAAGAAAGTTGCTAAATTACACTTTCATATTTTATAGATTAGATGCCACATGGGTGATGCAGAAGTAGACATTGAGTAAGTGAACAGGCATGGGTAAGAAATCAGCTCAAGTTGAAAAATGTTGGCATAACTTCAAGTCTCTAGACTGCTTTGGGATTAACAGTGAGGGAAATATGCACCTTGATTCATTTACAATTTCCTTTTTCCCTTATATTAGGGAAACTAGCAAGAGCCAAGCTGGACTAAACAGACCATTTACTTCAGGAAAAGCTTGGCCCTGGCTTGGCTTAGGCTCTGACAGCTCAGCCAGGGAGTATTGGTACTTTTTCCATGATCACAAGATAGTTGTATCTGGGGCTTCTGTCCTCTGTAGATTGTCTGTCATCCTTTCTATCCCTTAGGAGAATGGTGCTATTAGGGTGGTACATCTATAAGCCCCTAGACATGTTTGTAGAGTCCTAACACTCTGCCATCTTCCCATAATCCAGTGAACATTTATAGCAAAGGAAAGTCTTTTTTGTTTGCTTCTTGGTCGTTTGGTTGATTGGTTCACCACTCACCATACCCAGATTTTTGGAAGTGGAGAAGGTATTTCAGGTCAAGTATCAAACAAGGATACTTCTCAGAAGGTTTCAAAGACAGGATACTTTATTGGATGGTAATGAAACATTTTCTGGGACAAGGCTATTGAGGTTCTATACTCTCAGGAAAGAGTTACCTCCTTGAGGTCATCTCAACCATGATTTAAAAAGAAAGAAAATAAAACAAAACTATGATTTAGCTAGTCATTTTACCTACATTTAAGGCAAAATAATGAAGTTAAAATTTGCAATGAACAGAATGAGAAATGGATTATAGTAAATTCTTCTGTTTTTGTAGAGAAATATATAATTAGGTATTTTAGGAGTAATAGTACAGATTTTCTCTGTGCCTGTTTTGGTATTATTACATTTTTTTAAATGGGATCAATCAGTAGCAAAAGTGGATTTAGGACATAAAACTGAAAGAACCTTTTGACTACATGTTGGAGAGAACATCAGATAATCATGAAGCATCAGAATACTGGAGAATTTTTTTTCCTGGGAAAAAAAAGGAATGGGTCTTTTGTGTCCTGCAAACATATTAAGAGCCCATGGTATGATAGGCCTAAGAACATAGGCAAGAAATCTAAAGCATCCTTGAACTACACTGAGAGAAGCCAAATGTCTGGGACCAAGTTGATGATGGTACTTCAACATTCTTCCATCATCAGACCATATATAGGAGATTCTATTCCTTTCTGAAGTGGAAAGTTCAGAGACAATTACAGCCAGAATGGGCAAAAGTTTTGATACCATGTCATTTGATGATCCATTAAAGGAGCTCAGAGTGAGCCTTTTTTTAAGCCTTTTTTAAAAGAACCTGATGGCTTTTTTCAAATATCTGAAAAACTGTTATTCAGAAAAAAGGACAGACTTGTTTTGCATAGGCTCACAATGTAGAAGTAGAAGCAAAAGGCAAACATAACTTGCAAAAAGATAAATTTAGTATAAGTATCATAGATAATAGGAAAAACTTTCTGACAAAATAAATTAACACAAAATGAGATACATTGCTATCTGAGAAAACAACACGTACTCACCCATTGAAAAGGTTCAAACACAAGCACAATGGTCATTTGTATGGATATGTTCAAGAGATATCTGTTCAAGTATAGGTTGGACTAGAAGGTCCCAGAAAAATTTGTAGACATTGAAATTCTACACTTCTGTGATCATTTCCCCAATATAAGGGAAAAGCAGCTATCTCTCTCTAATGGCTTGTGTGCATTTGGATTGAAGCAGGGAGATTAAAATGACATCTTAAACTCCATTGCCTACTTGTGTATCCATGATTTTCATGGGCTCACTGGGGTCATGTTGTAGCAGATTCAGCAATGCAGCAAAAGTATCAGGCAACCTAGTTTCTTGGGGTTGTAGCAATGTCACAGATAATTAAATAGAAACTGGGGTTTTGTCCTGCTTTCAATAAATTGGCCAGCTGGACCACTAGCAGCAACATCTCCCAGTGCAGTTAGGGATCCAGCAGTGTGTTAATAAAAACCTCAGGGAGGAACAACACAATATCTACCAATTTCTACTAGAGATTTTGCTTCAGGCAATTTTTTCAGTGTGTATATACTATGTCTTTTCTAAACAGAGGTATAGATTATAATAGAGGGGTGTAGGGGTTTCATCTAGTAGGTAGAATTATGGCAAATGACAAAATAGACATTTTTCATAATAGTTCAATTCCATAAAAAACCTACATTCATAGACTCTAGGCAAATCAACTATCCACCATATTAAAAAAAATAATTGAATAACCCAAAGGGAAGCCATTTGGTACTTAATTAAAGTCCAAGCTGGTCCTTTCTATTTAGGAATTTTAGGGTAAGTGAAGATCTTTGAAATATAGGACACAGGTTCATTTTTTTTAATCTTTCATGTGCAAATGATCTTATCATCATTATGACACTTCTGAAATTGAGCTTGCTCTCTCAGTTGAGGTGGAACTAGGGCATGGATTTACCAGATAAGGCAATAAAATTATTCCTTAAATTTAGGCTAGGAAAATATGAAACAGAAGAAAACAAAGTTATACAAATCAACTATTTTGATTAATTCAATTATTTTAAAAGTAAATACAAGGAAGGCTTTTAAAGATTCTGTAAATTTGTCCTATGACCTTAATTTTTATTAACATTTTGATCTACCTGTAAACAGAAATGTGATTATAACTACATAAAAATGTTTGTGATGGATACCCTAAAATCTTTCACTACTTCAAGGAACTGGATAAAAACATGTCAGTTCAGAATAACACTATTTACCATTCAATCTGCTGAAGATATGAGTGAACTAATTACAAGAACCAATTTCAGAATTAACTTTGCTTCTCAGTGGTATTATTTTTAGTTATTAGAATAAGTTGAAAATTCAAGACCTCCATTTTAAGGTCTCTTAGTTTTCAGAACAAAGTACTATGACCTTAAAAGTATTTTAATGAAAATCAAAATAGAACATAGCCCTTTGAAATAAGTTTTTAAAAATGGGAAAGAAAGAGCATGTTTTGATTTTCATTTTCTCCTTAAAATATGGTTCTCCATCATTGTCTGGATAAGTGAACATTTAATGAAAGAAAATAGCATTTCTAGTAACCAATAAGGATGAAATTTCAAATGTACTGCCTAACCAAGCAAAATGTTGCCGATGATTAAGTAGTAAAAAGTACTCAGGTAAGACAATGAGAAAATGTTCATGCTGAAAGAAAATACATCAGATCCTAAGGATTAAAATGTCTTCTTCTTAAATAATGAATGAAATGAAAGCTTTATGCCAAATCCACCTCTGTTCACTATTAAACTGAGCAGAATGGTGGAGAAAATAAAATTTCATTCCATAGTTCTATTGCTTCTTCTTACCTCAACTCCTCCAATGTTCAGATATTTAGGGCTTTTAAAAGAAGTGACATCTCAAATAGGGAATGTCAATTCCTATGATTCAGTTGTTTTTCAGTAATTCATATTAAAATGGTCCCTTTTGAAAGTAGAAATACTGATTTTGTGGATATTATAAAAATGCAAATTATTTCAAATTTGAAAAAAAAATCAAGTTTAAAAAACACAACGATCATTGCAGGTTTAGTTTCTTTATACAACATACCTAAATATATATTATTTACTATCCTTAATGCATACTGGCCCTTCCCATCAATCCCCAGGGATTATGTAGATGATTCCCTTATCTACATATTTGGTCCTCCTTTTTCTCCTGAGTTCCAATTATCTTTTACTTCTACTTCGGAATATTATATAGGAATCTCAAGTTCTATATGCCCCTGAAACTCTAGTTTGTGTCCTTTCCTTTTTTTCAGAGCCTTTTATTCCCCTAACTTCCATTTTAATTTCTGAAGAAGACATCATTATTCTTATTACCTAATTTTGCAACCTAGGAGGGATCTTCAGTTCTTCACTCTCACATCACATATCCAATCAGCTGCCATTTCTTGTCAATTTTACCTCCTCAGTACCACTCGTATTCAATCCCTTCTCTCTATTGGTGTCTGGAATACTGCAATGCCAGTATGACTAGTCTACTCATATGGGGTCTGTCCACTTTACCATCCATATTTTAGAGTTTTCAAATTGATATTCTTAAAGCACAGGTCTGAATATGTAACTACTCTGCTCAAGATGCTTCAGTGGCTACCCATTCTTTTTTTAGATAAATAAAAACTCTTCTTCTTGATCTTTAAAGTCCATCAAAATATGCCTCCAAATGTCCTTTCTAGACATGGTATAGATTATCCTTCCCCATCTCTACCCCAATCTTTCAGCTATTGAGGTAGCTAAGTGGTATGGTCCTTAGAGGGCAGGACCTGCATTCAGGAAGACCTGAGTTCAAATACAGCTTAAAACATTTACTGGGACTTGGGGAGGGAGTGGTAATGGTAATGCATTTATGTAGCACTAATTACATGTCAGGTACTGTATTAAGCACTTTAAAAATTATCATTTTTTATAAATATTACCTCATTAGCTGTGTGACTTTGGGCAGGTCATTTAACCTCTGTTTGTCTCATTTTCTTCTACTGCCAAAAAAAGTATGGATAATAATAGCACTTACTGTACATGGTTGTTGTGAGGAATAAATGACATACTACTTATAAAGTGATCAGCAAAGGGGTTGGCATGCAGGAAGTAGTATAATAATGCATATTCTTTCATAACTTCCTCAATCTCTCCAGCCAAATTCCCTGTCTTGTTTCCTGTCTTGTTGTTTTATATACATTGCATCCCATATCTTATCATCCTGGCTTTGTACAATTTTTCCTCTATGTCTATAATGCTGTCCTTCCTCACTTCTACCTCTTAGCAATCCAAGGCTTCCTTCTGGGAAAGAAGCTTACTGAAGTGCCAAGTCCTATAAGAGGAACTTCCCAATTGTGATTCCAATCACAGTGGGGTCCGTCTCTAAGTCGTTGCCAGGAAGATTCTTGCCAGAGTCCTTCCTAATCAGCTGATTCTTCACCTGGATAACAGTCATCTACCAGAGAGGCAGTATGGCTTCAGAAAGAGCCAAGAAAAGGTGGACATAATATTGGCTACCCAACATTTCCGGAAGAAATTTCAGGAGCAGAAGTCTGTATGCTATGTCCAATGACCTGACCAACACCTTTGATACTGTCAATCTTGAGGACTTCTTGAAAATTATGGTGAAATTTGGTTTCTAGAAGAAGTTCATCAGTATTGTGTGCCAGTTACAGGATAACATGCTTCCATGGATTCTGGGTAAAGAATGATGCTTTTATGCTTTCCAAGTCTCCAGGGAAGTGAAACAGAGGTGTGTGCTTTCTCCCTTGTTTTTTAGCATGATATTTTTAGCCATGTTTTCAGACATCTTTAGCAAGGATAAAAATGGCATTGAAGTCAGTCACTGATCATTATTAAGTCATTTCAGTGGTGTCCAACTCTGACTCCATTTGGGGTTTTCTTGGCAAATATACTGGATTGGTTTGCTCTTTCTTTCTCCAGTTCATTTTATAGATGAGGGAACTGATGTAAACAAGGTTCATTGTTTCATCCAGCATCACACAGCTAGTAAGTGTCTGAGTCTGGATATGAATTGATAAAGATGAGTTTTCCCAGTTCTAAGCCTGGTATAGCTGCCCATCATCTTCAATACTAATAGTATATTATTTAACTTGAAAAAGTTAAATCAAGACTAAAATGCAGGGACAGTTGGTGTGCAAGGAAATGGTAGATGAAAACCCAATTGTGGTTAGGTTGTATAACTCAAAAACAATGCTAGTATATGTTAGGTGAGTGCTTTTGATGACTAATTTCAAAAAGAAAATGTTAAAGGTAAAAGAGCTAAGCATATTTATTTAGAGAAGCTTAGTTCGTTTTTAAATCAAGTATCTGAATTTTCTAAACATTTTTTTCAAATTTGAATCATTTGATTCAGTTCTTTCAATAATTCTACTCATAAGAAAATGAGATATTTTTTTCTGCTTTTATGCAAGCCTATTTTTATGGATGACTGAAAAAATAGCCAAATCATAGAAATTCAAATTCACTATGTGGGTAGTGTTCTACAGAAAGCCACATCTGTGTGAGTGTTTAAGAAAATTAATTTTAAAAAATATATTCTCAAAGCATTTCAGCATGAAAATTGCCTTTGCAAATTTAGTGATACATATTCCCAAAATATAACATAAGAATGGGAATTCTACCTAAATTATCAGGGCTTTAAAGAATATCTTTAGGGAGAGCCCAAAGAGAATTACACAGAGATGCTAATGAAAATCTTGCAGTGAATATTTAATTGAACCTGGGTTTGTGTATATATATGGTGATAAATATTTTTCTGTTAAGATTGATAGATAGACAGACAGATAGAAAGACAGAGAGAGAGACATGCTATATAATCACTTAGAGTGGTCAGACAGGTGATATGATTTGATCATAAATCCAATTGAAAATACTCATTGAAACATAAATCAGAACAACTCTGATGCTTCAGCTGAGGCTGGAAAAAATTCTAAAATCTGAACTAGTTTTAGAAAGGAATTCATTGGAACATTTGGGAAAAGAGAGTGAACAGGAAAGGAGGTGTATCTACCTCATGTTCAGTCTCTGGAAGTTTTCCGTTATGTAGGATTTTGCCAAGGATAGCTGCACAAAATAAAAAATACACAGTTGAGTGATATTTTGAAAGGAAGAAAGAAGAAAAGGAGAGGGAGAGGGAAAAAGAGAGACAGAATACAGCAGATCAAGTGCTATCCTTGGAGTCAAGACCATACTTGGGTTCAAACCTCATATATGCTAACCATATGGCCCTGAGAAAGTCATTTTGCCCTCAGTATGTCTTGGTTTTTTCCCTGGCATCTCTTTTCCTGTTTGTCTTCCTTTCACCACATGACCTAATACATTTCTTTCTAAAACTGCTTCAGATTTTGAAGTTTGTTCTTGCAAACAACACACTTCATACCCATGGTTTTGGCAGAGATGACAAATGATGTGAATGTAGTCAATGTTGGAAGGGTTGTAGAAAGATAAAGTAACACTGTTGCTGAAGCTACAGAGGACTTTAATCAATCAGGAAGGCAATTTGAAATTGTGTGAAGCAAGAAACTAATATATCCATTCCCTTTGACCCAGATATTTCACTGCTAGGCATATACACCAAGTGTGTCAATAACATTAGTAATTATACCAAAATATTACAGCAACATTTTATTGTTGTAAAGATGTGGGAAAAGCAGATGCACAGGATTTAGAAATGGCTAAACAAGTAGCTGTAGGTGAATGCAATGGATTATTACTGTGCTGTAAGAAATGATCTATACAGAAAAACGCAGAAAGACACAAACTAAAACCAAGTAAAATAAATGTACCAAAAAAGGCATATAAACACTAACTAAAAAGATATAAATAGAAAGAGTAACAACAAAGCAATTGAAACTGCATGCTGCAAAATATAAAACAACAAACTTGAGCTTAAATAAGATATATGAGAATGCATACTCATTTTCTTCTTTTCTCTCACTTCTCTACTGAGGTAGGCAGCTTTATTATGGAACAACATGATTTTCTGATATGTTGGTTAGTTTTAGTGATTTTTTTTGCTGTATCTCTTCTTAAAATTCTTAGTTATAAAGAATGTCTCTTTTTCTTAGAAAGAGATGCACTAAAGAGTATGGGTGATACAAAAATGAAACCCCCAAAACGTATTTTCAAAAAGTACTCAGAACAAATTTGAGTGGAGGGAATCTCAGGGGTCATATAGCTCAAATGACAATAACCACAATAGAGGCCTAGGGAAATTAATTAACTTACCCAAAGTGATGGTAAATGTTTAAAAATCAGTTCTCCAGAAAATTTTGAAAAAAAATATAGTTTTAACTTTAATGAGCATTATTAACTTTTCCCCATTATTTCTTAAGTCTAAACAGCCAACAAAATAATAAACCAAGCCATAATTTATAGTGTTTGACAATTTCTGAGGCAGAAATGATGACAGTAAAAAATTTTAAATGGTTTCTCTTAAGAGAGTATGGAAGAATATCCCCAAATTAAGGTATTATCTCCAAGATCTATGCCTGAAAAGTGACCAAGAAAAGAATATATTTCTCTCTTTTAGCTTTGACTTCATTGTAACAATGGACAAGACATTCTGGTTTTGGGATTTCTATGTGTGAAGTCATTAAATTTGTTGACAGGAAAGAGCTTTATGTGAGGATATCATTCCCTTTCTCTCTCTCTCTCTCTCTCTCTCTCTCTCTCTCTCTCTCTGTGTGTGTGTGTGTGTGTGTGTGTGTGTGTGTGTGTGTGTCTGTTTATAGGTTAAAAAAATGAAACAGGTAAACCTCAGGAGTGTGGGGCAGCAAGGTGGTACAGTGAATAGAGGACAAGGCCTGAAGTCAAATCATAAAGACGTATCTTAACTAGTTCAAATCCTGCCTCAAACACTTATTAGCTGTGTGACCCTGGACAAGTCAGTTAACCCTTTTTACCTCGGTATAAAGGAACTAGAGAAGAAAATGGCAAATCACCCAAGTATCTTTCCCAAGAAGACCTCAAGTAGAGTCAAAAAGACTTGGACACAACTGAAACAAATCTTAGGAGTAACTCTGTGTTATTGTAAGACTTTCATCTGCTTCTTTCTTTTAGTTTAATGACAATAAGGAACACAGAAACATATAGTAGATACAGATTGTCCTACCAGAGTTAAAGTGCATAATTAGTCTCCAGAGTTTATTAACAGAGCTCTACCTTGTGATCTCACAAGGATGTTTCTGGCATAGGTTAAATATAACACCGTCAAGTCCTTATTAGGTACTCGAACTTCCCTTTCTTGCTCCTAATCCATTATTCAGGGTTTACTGTCTAGAATCTTCAGTTTTGCTTTGTAATTCTCAATTTTCCCCAGAAAGTATAGGAGAAAAGTAATGTTTTTCCTCTTAATATTTTTCATCTGGTGCAAAAAATACAATATTTTGTTAGTACATTGGGTATATATTCTAAATTTTTGGAAGAAATACGCATGTACTCTAAAATATCTCTGGATTGGTATATATGTGGGTGTGATCTTTCTCACCTAAATCAGTGAATAAACATGTATTAAATGCCTACTACATTTCAGGATGGCAACTAGGTGGCACCATGGATAGTACACTGGGCTTGCAATCAGGCAGACTCATGCTCATGAGTTCAAATCATGCCTCAGACAATCAGTAGCTGTGTGACCCTGAACAAGTCACTTGACCCTATTTGTCTCAATTTAAAATGAGCTGGAGAAGTAAATGAGAAACTACTAAAGCTTTTTTTGCCGATAAAATCTTGTTTGGGGATTTCTATAAGTGAAGTCATTAAAATTGTTGGCAGGAAAGAGCTTATGTGAGGATATAAATTCTTTCTCTCTTTCTCTGTGTGTGTGTGTGATTTGTAGGTTAAAAAAATTAAACAGGTAAACTGCAGGAGTGGGGCAGCTAGGTGGCACAGTGAATAGAGGACCAGACCTGAAGTCAGTCCTGAAGCCAGGACTTGGCCCTGTACTGTCTCCTTGCAAGTGCGTAAATTCTGTCAATTAGAATTCTTCTTAGAATTAAACCTCAAAGGAGTCAAAAAAGAGTTGGACACAACAGAAATGACTTAACAAGAATAACATGTTTCAGGAACTGTGCTAAGGGCTAGGGATGCAAACAGAAAAAAGAAAGATATGCTCTGTCTTCAAGGGGCTTGCAATCTAATTTGGGAAGTAAACACACAAAAGGAGCTAAAAAGGATTGGGGTGGGGGAAGGGGTGCTAGGGAAGGTACTTGACTCAGGATCTTAGTGGAAAAGTCATAGAAGTCCCAAAATAGCATAGAGAGGTGAGAAATGAGGAGATGACATAAGGTCCCTACTTAAATAGAGCTTTGGAACCTCATGAGTCCACCCTCCCATCATCAGTGATGAAGTAGAGTTCTAAGACCAATCAGATCTTGCAACATAATGAGGCTTGGACAATAATAAACATCCTAGGGCATAGTTTAAAAGTCAGATAGGTCACAAAGTAATATAGCCAAGTGAGATATGATTTCTGACTAAAACACACATCAATATTCATTTTGATTTTTAAAAGGATAATATGATTAAACGAATAAATAAAACAAGCATTTGCATCATTTAAAAATCTATGTAATAATAAAACAGCAATAAATGTAACAACAAGAACCTGCTGCTGGGCCCACACAGTCTAGGGTTCTCTGCCCATTTATTTTTTCCCCTCTGCCTTCGATTTCATTAAGGCTGTCCTAGTATTAGCCCTAACGAGATAAATCAGATTTCCTTTTCTCATATTCCTCAGCTCATTAAGTGCCCCACTTATTTAAGGCTTAGGTTGTGGGTTATGTCTCAGACTCCTAAAGAGAGGGGACTGGGGAGGATGAAAAAATGTATCACGCGAAAATTAAGTATGGGTCAAATATCATATTCCTACACACGAAAGAAAGGATAAACACAGATACATGGAATGTATTGACAGAATGACTTAAAAGCAGGACTCACTAGCCCAACTTATAGTGAATATTACAATTTTCTGGGAGACACATACACAGTGTCATTCTAATTCCTAGGGCACAGTGTGAAAGTCAGACTGCAAAGCAGTTTGCAGGATTATTGATTTTACATTTCACCTTGGCTCTGCACTGTCTCCTTGCAAGTGCATAAATTCTGGCATACAAACACATATCTGAATATGTGTATATATGAGTACATAGAGGGCACAGGATCAATTGGATAGGAAGGGATGATACTCTAAAAGGTGAAATTCGGAGGTGGGAGAGAATTAGAATGAGAAGAGACAGAGAGAGACAAAATGGTGTTCATTATCTCATATAGAAGAAGCAAGGAATAATTCTTACAATGGAGGGGAAAAAGAGGAAGGCAAAAGGGAAAGCATCAACCTTACTCTCATTGAATTGAAGTCTCATTGAAGGAATGACATAAACTCTAAACTGTGTACCTTGCCACACAGGACAGTAGGGGGGATGGGGATGAGAGGTGGGATGATGGAGGGGAGGGCAGTGTAAGGGGGAGGGTTGCTGGAAGTACACACTTCTGTAAAGGGACAGGGACAGGATAGAGAATAGATCAAGGGGGGGATAGGAAAGAGAGACATATAACCAGTCTCTCACAATATGCCCACTGTGGAGATGTTCTGTGTAATTACACATATACAGGCTGTATTGAATTGCTTGTCCTTCCAGTAGGGGTGGGTGATGAGGGAGAAAGGGAAAGAATCTAGAATTTAAAGTTCTATAATCAAATTTTTAAAAATGTTTATATATGTATATGTGTGTATACATACATATATGTACATATATACATATATATATGTCTTTATAATATATTATTAACAACATCCAACTGGAAATTAAGATATACAGGCACTGTAGTAGGGAGATCCATCCTGCCCTACTGGAAAGTCAGAGGGGCGATGGGGTGTACATAGAAGAGAGCAGATTGTGGGAGAGGTCATTCAGTGGAATGGCTGTTTTGAGGTGTCAGGCAGGGGAAAGATGGAGAAAATTTGTAACCCAAAAATCTCATGGAAATGAATGATGTAAACAAGAAAATAATTTATTTTAAAAAATTAGAATAAATTCTGTCAAGCCAGTATGGAGATTTGGTCTTCTCTTTGTGGTCATCTTTCCCAAGGAAGAAGCTTCACTTTGTTCCAGTAAACTTCATTAAATAGACCTCTGGACCAGTAGATATCACCAGATTATCTTTGATCTTGGACACATTCACTTAGGAATTGACTCTCAGTCACTCAATCAGAAGAGAAAATACAAAGCAGAAAATGGAGCTGGGGCCAAGATTCAAACTCATTTAGTAGAGACCTACTCTAGCTACTACATCAAAGTCATTCAGAAGCTAAAGTAGATGTGGGATGGCCCCTCTTCCCTTTTCCCTGAAAATCATAATGTTACATGATTTTAATGAAGAATCAAATAGCCTACTATAAGCTGTCCATCCTCTCAACTGACAGAATTTTTATCTCTCTCCAATCTTACAAAATTGTGAGAATAAGTCTTTTTTATGGACTCTGCCACCACAGAGCAAGAAGCAGCCTGGAATTTGACCATTCTCAAAAGGTCCAAAGCACTAAGTCATTATTCCCCTTGAAGATCCTAGAATGACCCCCGCAAAACAAACAAACATCAAGTAAATGATTTAACTATTTTTTCAACTAAATAAGCTTCATCATAAATTCTAAAATTTAAATAGCCTATTAAGTATATTAAATTTTAATTCTGACCATTTCTAAAGGTGCTTTGATAATGTTGGAAAGACTAAAACAATTCTCCTGGGAAATATTTCTTCATTCTAATAGGTTTCACTTTTAATCCAAGAGGTTATCCAAGAAGATTATAGATAGTGTGATAGAGCAGAAACAGCACTGGATTCAGATATCCTCGTAATAAGTCCTTTCTGTGATGGATTTTGGTAAAGCAAATTAACCTAATTGTGGGCTCCTCATCTATAAAATGAAGGGATTGTTTTAGATGGCCTAAGGTTTCTTTTATCCTTAGGTCCCTAATTCCTACAAATCCAGTAGCCATTAGCATCAATATATTTTAAAACTGTCTGGTTAAATTGGTGGGGGACAAGGAGGATATGTAGTTGATAGAAACTCTAAATGGGAATCCTGGCTCTAACCCTTTGTATCTATGTGACTCTAAGAGGGCACTTAAACTTTCTGGTTTTAATTTCTTCAATTATTTCTCATAGAATTCTTCTCAGAAATAGACTCTGTAAACTTGAAAGACCTCTGTTAATGTGTTATATTATCATATCATTATACTAGATAGTGGGAGGCCTTCTCCTAGTGTATATTCTTAAGAAAGTACAGTTCAAACTAAAAACACCTATTGCCAGAGTTCTTCTCTGGCTCTCATCTGTCATAATCTGATTGACTCCAGGTCGGTATCAGGTTTATGCTTTTTGCTCAAGATAAGAATAGCCCCCAAACCATCCATTTAAGTTACTTGTCAATTCAACCAATAAACATTTATTTAGCATCTACTGTGAAATGTACTCAGAAACAGAGGACATATGGTTGACCTAATACATGAAAACTGACTGATTGTATTTCCCAGGGATTCACATAGAGTGAATAATATTACTTGAGGCTAGGCCGACTATATCTAAGACATAAACCTGACATAGCTGAATAGGAAAAAAGATTCTGTCACTACAGTCAATGAGATTATTACCTACAGCTTGTATAAGAAATCTCATGAGTGCCAAATGCATAGCAAATCTGAAGTTAGGAGATTTGCCCTATCTATTCTCCCTTCTTAATAATCCCATTTCTCCAAGTGAAATCTCTGTTCATCTCATCTCCCACCCCTGTACCCTGAAGTATCCTCTATACCTCGCAAACCTTGTCAACCTGATTCTTCAGTGGATTCTACTGCCTACTGAGTAAAGTATGTATTCTTTCTTCTGGCATTGAAGGCTCTTCAGAACCAAGATATTAACTAACTTCAAAACTTTGGACTGAGCAGACTGGAGAGTGAGAGGTAGGAAATGGAATTGTGAAGTACAGGTGATTTACTCAAGAAATTTTGCAGAAAAGGGAAGAAAGATATAAGATAGTAGCAAGAAAAAAGTGAACAAGTTATTTAACTTTTTATTGAAGGTAAGGATAAAGGGAATGACCACATGAATAAGGGGCCCCTTTTCCTTATAAAAGCCTCAAGATGTACTCTTGAAGACAAGAAAAGAGGGTTTTTGTTTGATTTTACAATGGAAGGGGAGATGAATAGCGGCATGGCAGACAGTGCATGAACCTGACTCTCATCAGAATTGTCTCAAAGAGGGAATAATATTGACATTCAGTTGGATATAGAAATTTCACTCCCTACACGGAAATAAGAGGGAAGAAGGGGAAAGACATGGGAAAGAGCTCACAGAATGCAGAGCAAAATGGTGGAAGTGGTGGTCAGAAGTAAAACTCTTTTGAGAAAGGACAGAATGAAAAGATGGGTAGGGAAAGAGGAAGGGAGGAAAGGAGGAATCTGTAAATGCTTATATCAATATAGTAATGAAAAATCAGATCAATGAATTGGGCATGCAGTTAAAAAAAACTAGAACAATAAATCTAAAATTCCCAATTAAACATCAATTGTAAATCCTGGAAATCAAAGGAGAGATTAACAAATTGATATTAAGAAAAGTAATGAAATGAAACTAGGAGATAATATTATGAAAAAATCAACAAAATAGATGAATAATTGATTAATCTGATTAAAAAAGAATAAAACCAGATAACATGATCAAAAATGAAAAGGGGGGAATGCATTACCAACAGCAAATATCATTTTTAACAGAGACAAGTCAGAAGCCTTTCCAATAAGATCAAGAGCAAATCAAGGATGCCCATTATCACCACTATTATTCAATATATATAGAAAGATTACCTATAACAATAAGAGAAGAATAAAAATTATAGAATTAGAATAAGGAACGAGGTAATAAAAACTATCTCTTTTTGTAGCTAACATAATATTCTTGGAAAACCAAAAAATTCAACTAAAAAGTTAGTTGAAACGGTTAATAATTTTAGCAAAGTGGCAGGATATAAAAAAAGCCCACATAAGTTGTTGGGATTCCTGTACATTACCAACAAAGTTCAGTAGCAAGAAATAGAAAAATAGCACTGCCCCTGGAGTCAGGAGGACCTGAGTTCAAAACTAGTATCAGACCCTTTACTAGCTCTATGACCCTGGTAAGTCACTTACCTTTAACCACTAAAACAAAACAAAATGAAAAACTAACAAAAACAAAAAACAAAACAAACAAAAATCTTATAAATAGGAAGAGAAATACCATTTTAAAACCTGTACTTTTCCCATCCTCCTTTTCTGCTTCTTTCTATATGCTCTTTCCCCAATAGATTGCAAGTTTCTTGAGAAGGAAACTGTCTTGCCTTTCTTTGTATCCATAACACTTAGAACAGTGCCTGGCACCTGATAAAATGGATAAATAAAAAGCCACTTTAGAAAGGTTAAAAAAATTAAATAATTATACATAATAAAAAATATTGAGAGTCTACTTACTAAAATAAAACTAGGAATTACATGAAAACAATAACAAAACACTTTTCATGCAAATATAGTCAGAGCTAAAGAATTGGAAAAATATTACTTGATCATGGGTAGGCCAAACAAATATAATAAGTGACAAGTCCACCTAAATTAATATACTTATTCAATGCTGTACCAACCAAACTACCAAAAAATGATTTTATAGAATCAGAAAAAGTAATAAAAAATTTATATGGTACAAAAGGTCAAGAATATTAAAGTAATTAATGAAAAATAAAAGAGAGGCAGCTAGATGGCACAGTGAATAGAGCATCAGCCCTGGAGTCTAGCAGACCTGCTTTCAAATCTGGCCTCAGACACTTAACACTTACTGATCGTGAGACCTGGGGCAAGTCACTTCACCCAATTGCCCACCCAAAAAAAAAGCCAAAATGAAAAAAATAAAATAAAGGTAGGTAACCTAACTGTACTAGATCTCAAATGGTATCACAAAGTGGTAATCATCAAAATAATCTGGTATTGGTTAAGGAATAGTGTAGTGGATCAGTAGACTTGATTAAGGTACACAAAACACAGGAAGAAATGATCATATTAATTCTGTATCTGATAAACATAAAGGTCCAAATGTTTGGGACAAGAACATCCAACATGACAAAAAATTGCCAGGAAAACTAAAAACCTGTTTGCCAGGAGCTAGGGATAGAAAAGTACCTTATATCTCTGCCAAGATAAGATCAAAACGGGCACATGATTTCAACATAAAGGGTGACATCAAAAGCAAATTAGGAAAACATGAAATAGTTTATCTATCAGATATATGAAAAAGGATGAATTTATTACCAAAAAAAGAGATAGAGCACATTACAATACATAAAATAGATACTTGTTATTGCATTGAATTAAAAAGGGTTTTTATACTAACCAATCTAATATATATCAGATTAGCAGGAAAAGAGAAAACTGGCAACAAATAATTATACTATTTCTCTGAAAAAGGTCTCATCTTTCAAATATATAGAGAATTGAATCCAAATTTATGAAACAAAAAGTCATTCTTCAATTGATAATTGGCCATAGGAAACAGACAATTTTTAGATGAAGAAAACAAAACAAAACAAAAGTCCCATATTTGTAAAAAAAATGCTCCAATCACCATTGATTAGAGAAATATAAATAAAAAATAACTCTGAAGTACCACCTCACCCTTATCAGATTGACTAATGTGAGAGAAAGAAAAAAAATACAAATGATGGAAGGGATGTGGAAAAATTGGGACGTTAAAGAGCTACTGATAGAGCTGAGAACTGATCTAACCATTCTGGAGACCAGTTTGGAACTGTGCCAAAAGGGAAATCAGACTGTGTAGACCCTTTGACCTAGCAATACCACTCGTAAGTCTATATTGAATGATATTTAAGAAAGAAAAGAAAAGGACTTATATGTACAAAAATATTTAGAGCAGGACTTTTCATGGTTATGAATATTCCAATACTTTCAAAAGTATTGGAAATTGAGTGAATGGTCATCAATTGGGGAATGGCTGCAAAAGTTGTAATATATAATTGTAATGGAATACTGTTGTGCTGTAAGAAAGGATGCACAGAATGTTCACAGAAAAAACCTAGAAAGACTTATATGAGCTGATGAAAAGTAAAGTGAGCAGAACCAGAAAAAAAAAATATATATATATATATATTGTACATGCAGTAAAAGCAATATGGTACAACAATCAACTATGAATGACTTAGGTATTCTCAGTAATACAGACTGAAGATAAATCTGGAGGAACCAAAATGAAAAATGCTATCCATCTCCAAAGAAAGAACTAATGAAAATCTGAAAGCAATTCTGAGTGCAAATCAACACTCACTTTTTTAAACTTTATTTTTCTCATTTCTCTTCTTTGGGAGAATTGGGGAGACAGGGTGGTCTGTGTTTTCTTTCACAACATGATTAATAGGATGTTTTGCCTGACTGCACCTGTACAACTTTTATCAAAGTGCCTTCCTTCACAAAATGGCTTCATTGTATTTTATTTTTTCTTTAAAAAAAATTAACTTTGGTGTTTATTTCTAGTTTATATCATTCATTTCCGCAAGATTTTTAGGTACAAATTTCCTCCTCATCTTTCCCCTACCCACCACTCCAAAACAGTGATCCCACTGAATAACTCTCCCTGAATGTGTTCTCTTCTAAAGCCTCCCCCATCCTCCTCTGACTTTCAGGTAGGACAAGATTGATTTCCACACCTCAATGCCTGTATATCTTGTTCCCAAGTTGCATGTAAATAATAATAATAATAATAATAATAATAATAGCAATATTTTTAAACATTTAATTTTAAAACTATTCCAGATTCTCTCTCTTCTTCCCTTGTCTCCCAGCCTTACTGGGAAGATATAATATAGGGAAGATTCAATGTAGGTTGTACACATGTAGTTCTGTAAAACATTTCCGTAGTGGATATATTGTGAAAGACTTACTATATTTCCCTCCATCCTATCCTCCACTACACACTTCTCTACTTAGTACATGTTTCTTTACAAAAGTGTGTGCTTCTTACTACCCTCCACCAACATTGCCTTCCCTCCATTATCACCTCTCATCCCCTTCCCCCCTCCTCTACTGTAGGGCAAGATACCCAAGTCAGTGTGTATGTCATTCCCTCCCTAAGCCAAATACAATGAGAGTAAGATTGACCCATTCCCTTTTGCCTTCCTCTTCTTCCCCTCCATTGAAACAGTTATCCCTTGCCTCTTATTTATGAAATAATTTACCCCATTCAGTCTCTCCCCATTTTCTCTCATTATATTACTCTCTCACCTCTCAATTTCACCTTTTAAATATCATCCCTTCCTATTCATTTGATCCAGTGCACTCCGTCTATGTATACCTGTACACATATATACACACTCATATATGTATTCATAAGCATATATACCCTCCTATTTAGATATATGCGCATGTATACATACATAAATATATATATACATATATATAAACATAATGTATACACATTTTTATTCTCTTCAACTATACTTATAGTGAGAAAAGTTTCATAAGTTACAATGATCATTTTTTCATGTAGGCGTGTAAATAATTTAACTTTGATAAGTTCCTTATTTCTTTTCCATGTTTACCTTCTCATGGTTCCCTTGCTTCTTGTATTTTAATATCAACTTTTCTATTCAGTTCTGGTTTTTTCATCAAGAACGATTGAAAGTCCTCCACTTCACTGAATAACCATATTTTCCCCTGAAACATTCTACTCAGTTTTGCTGGGTAGGTGACTCTTGGTTTTAATCTTAGCTCCTTTGATCTCTGGAACATCATATTCCAAGTCCTTCAATCCCTTAATGTAGAAGCTACTAGATCCTGTGTTATCCTGATGGTGTTTTCACAGTATTTAAATTGTTTCTTCTTGGCTGCTTGTAATATTTTCTACTTCATCTGGGAAGTCTGGAAGCTGGCTATAACATTCCTAGGAATTGTTTTGGGGGGGGCGATGTTTTTCAAGAGGTGATCATTGAATTCTTTCAATTACTATTTTGCCCTCTGGTTCTAAAATAATGGGACCATTGTCCTTGAGAATTTCTTGAAGGATGATTTCTAGGTTCTTTTTTTTTTTTTGATCGTGGCTTTTAGGTAGTCCACATTTTTAAAATTGTCTCTCCTGGATCTATTTTCCAGTTCAGTGGTTTTTCCCATGAGGTATTTCACATTGCCTTCTATTTTTTATTTGTTTTGATCTGTTTAAGAGTATCTTGATTTCTCATAAAGTCATTAGCTTCCATTTGCTCCAATCCAAATCTGAAGGAATTATTCTCTTCAGTGAGCTTTTGAGATTCTTTTTACACCCAGCAAATTCTATTTTTAAGGCATTCTTCTTCTCATTGGCTTTTTGGATCTCTTTTGCCATTTGAGTTAGTCTATTTTTAAGGTGTTGTTTTCTTCATTCAGTTTGTTGACTCTTTCCATGATTTTCTCGCATCATTCTCATTTCTCTTCCCAATTTTTTCCTCCACTCCTCTTACTTGATTTTCAAAATCATTCTTGAACCCCTCCATGGCCTGTAATCAGTTTATATATTTCTTAGAAGCTTTTGGCGCAGCAGTTCTGTCTGTATTGTCTTCCTCCTATTCCATGCTTTGATCTTTTTTGTCCCCAGAAAAGGAATCTAATGTTGGATGGCTCTGCCTGCTTTGCTTCCTTTGCTTGCTCACATTGCCAGTCAATTACTTGACTTTTGAACTCTTTGTCACAGAAGAAGTCTGCTTCCAGAGGGGACAGCTTTGTCCCAACTTGTTGGGGTTTTTGCAACTTCCAGAAGTATTAGGAGGGTGCCAGTTCTACAGCTCCCACCAGCTTTGGCTCACTGGTCTCACACCTCAGGACCACCACCCAAGACTGTGATCGCAATCCAGGCAGGTTATAGCAGGAATGCTTAGCCTCTGAATGGTCACTTGGTCATCCTTCAATCACCAGGCTCTGAAGCAGTCACGTGAAGGCAACTGCAAGGCTGCCAATTCCACTGCTTCTGTCTCTGGGGGTTGAGGCCTACTGCACTCTGTCTAACCCATATCCAGGAAAGCTCCATTGACTTTTTACTTTATCTTTGGTATTTATGGGTTTATAATTCTGGAACTGACCATAGCTGCTGGTGATCCTCTCTCAGGAATGCTGCAGCTGGGGTTGGTCGGGGCAGCTCTTGAGCTAAAACCATGGCCCAAGCAGGGCTGGGATGTGCTCATAGAATGTTGCAATGAAACCTTCCTGTCTGCCTGCGAGGCTACCTTCAATAGGAAATTCATTTCTCTCTGTCTTTTTGTGAGGTCTGTAGCTCTCAAATTTGTTTAGATTCATATTTTATAGGTGTTAGAGATGGTTAAAGTCAAAATTGTTTAAAAATTGGGGGGCAGTTAAAATTGTTTTGTATTTAGTTAGAAAAAACTATTAAAGATTTTAAAAATATTCACTTAATCCATCTCTTTATTTACTCTATAATCTTTAAACTCACTAGCTACTGGCAATAGATACCTACTGTTACAAATTTGATCACATCAGTCAGTTGGTCAATAAAATGTATTTAGCAACTCTTATTTGCAAGGCGTTGTGTTAAGATCAGGGAATACAAAAAAAGGCAAAGACATTCCTTCCTCCTATGGACTCCATGTCTAATGGGAGAGACAATATAAAACAATATATACAAACTAGCTAACACAGGATAAATTGGAAATAAGAATAGAGAGTCTCAAGAACTAAAGGAATTGGGGGGGGGGGGGCGGGCAGAGCTAAGATGGCCGTGTAGAAGCAGCAAAGTTTCACAGCTCCCACATAGCCACCTTAAATACCAAGAAAATATGACTCTAAACAAATTTAAGGGCTCCAAAACTCACAAAAAATACAAAACTCTCAAAAATACAAAGCTGAAGGCATCTCAGCACAAAGGGCTCATCACAGCAGACTGGGAGCCAAAACTAGCCCAGCCTGAAACTGCAGCCTGGCCCAGTCAAATGGCAAAAGAGGCCCAAAAAGCCAATGAGGAGAAGAATGCCTTAAAAAGTGAAATTTGCCAGATGGCAAAAGAATCTCAAAAGCTTTATGAAGGGGTGTAGCCAAGATGGCAGCGTAGAAGCAGCAAAGCACTGCAGCTCCCACACAAACACGCTAAAAACTCATAAAATGGGACTCTAAAACAGATTTTCAAGCTCCAACACTCTCCAAAAGACAGAAAACACATCTGTTGCTACAGGCAGCTCAACAGGTGGGGCTCTTCCCAGCAGTCTGGGAGCCGCGGCCGAAACCCTGGCCCTGTCAGGCCCTGGGGCAGTCAGGCGAAGCCCAGTCTATGGGAGAGCAGATAGCCTGCACTGGAGGCACAGTTACCACATTTATAAGGCCAAAAGAAAAAAAAGCCAACAGAAAGGTCAGTGGATTTTGCTAAATTTGGGGAAGAGCAAATCCGGCCAAACTGCTCCCAGGGCAAGGAAGCAGCAGGAGACGAGTGTGGCAGCAGGAACGGCTGAGATCAGCAGCGGCCTACACTGGGCTGCTTCAGAGCCCTCGGCCTGCAGATAGCAGGGGGGCTGAGGGGATTGATCAGGGACAAGGGCTCTTATGTTGAGCGGCCTGGATCTGGATGGTGGTCTTGAGAGGTGGTCCTGGTGTACGCTTTCAGTGAGCCAAACCTGGGGGGGCTACAGCACCCCACTAATAGCTCCAGCAGCTGTGAAGGACCCCAGTGATTTGAGACAGAGCTTTCCCCCTCCAGGAAGCAGAGTTCCACAGAGGTAAAAAACCAAGCAATTAATAGACTGGCCAACATGAGAAAAAGGAAGCAAGGTAGGAACAGCAGTACAACTCTAGAATCCTTTTTTATGAACAAAAAGGATCAAAGCATGGAGCGAGAGGAAGACAACTCTGTCAGAATTCCCTCACCAAATGCTTCCAAGACACTGGAAGAATGCCTGCTAGATATGGATTGACTTAGAAAGGACTTTGAAAAACAAAAAAGAGAAGTGGAGGAAAAATTGGAAAGAGAAATGAGAATGATGCGAGAAAGTCA
>CM053601.1:99007713-99022886 GCA_028646575.1 Pseudocheirus occidentalis | reverse complement strand
GAAATGTCATCCTTTCATATCTGAAGGTCCTTCTCATGGCTGCTTTCAAAATTTCTTATTTGACATTGAAACTGTGAAACTTGACCAGTTCATGTCTTAAATTTCAAAGATTTTTCCCACAAGTGGCATTCCTTAAATCAATAATTATAATATGCTTTCAAAGGTTGAGAGAGATTTTTTCATATTATTCCTTATATCATGGCATTGAAAGTTTTAAAGTTTTATCTTTTTTTTTTGTTTTTATCACATCTTAGAGTATATGTGTACATTCTGTTTTCAAGGTGAGTCATCTTAATTTATATAAAAATTACGTGTTATTTCAAGGTTGTTTCTTATTTATATTCTGCCAAACTTTCTTCCCCCTCTTTATTTTGAAACTCCAAATTTATCAATCTCTGTTTCTGAAACTTTGCTATTTGCCCATGTTTCTCCATAGTGGGTTCTAATTTGTCTGGTATTCATCTTAAGCTTTATGTCTTTTTTAATACATTCTGTCCTTTCTTCTCTCCCCCACACCTCCATGTGGAGAATGAATATAATTACCTCATTTATGGGCAGTTTGGAGTTCTGCATTTTCCTAAAAATGTTAACACATTATAAATTTGCTCTTAACTTTTATTATTTTTTAATTTTCTATCTTTTCAAAAAAATTATTTTCCTTCTGTCTTTATTCTATTAACCTTGATTTATTTACTTCAAATTTAATTTAATTTACTTCAAATTTTCCTTTTATTTTATTTTCCCACTTAATAGTATTTTTCTAGTTAAATGGAAAGATAGCTTTCAAAATTTACATGATTTTGACTCCAAATGTTTTTCTCCCTCCACTCTTCTTCTCTTCCCTTCTTTCCCACTCCCAAAGACAGCAAGCAATCTGATATAGGCTATGTATGTACAATCATATTAAATATATTTCCACATTACTCATGTAGTGAATGAGGAATCAGAAGAAAAGGGGAAAAATATGAGAAAGGGGAAAAAACCTTTCCCTTTTATATTTTTATCTTTTGGAATTTTTTTTATATTCCCCCAAAACTCATCAGTATCCTCTCTCCTGAGAACTATGATGAGCAGCTTCACTCCTACACATACCCTAAAGTTGAAACTTCTCAGCTACCTTCATTTGTGTGATGTGGAGGGCAGAGTTGGTCTTCACTCTGAGTAAACTACATATGGAAGAGGATTGAACACAAATAATTACCTAAACTTTTTTCTCCTGTGCGTGACAGTTTCTTCCTCTTTTCCAAAATTTGGTCTTCTGTTCATATCCCTTTCCTTACCCCATCCATACATATAGATTCATGGTATGTCCTCTTTGTACACATTTGTATTGCTGGATAGAATTTACTTTTTGTGACCCCCGTGAAATGAAAGTTTCAGAACAAGTAATTGTCATTGGAGATAAAAACAGATGAACTCTAGTCATAAAAGCTTGAATGGAAGTGTGAAGAGTGAACAGGAATTTAAAGTATTTCACTTCTATCATGGAACTAATACAGATTTTACCTTATATGGTACTTCTGTCTTTTTATCATATTGATTCACATTTAATTACTATACATTGGCACCTATTTCCTTCTGCTCATATTGTAACATTGAAAATATATGCTGAAAACAACCTTATCAACTTGCTGGTCATATGACCTTAGTGTTGCTTCTTATCTTTGCTCTAATTGACCGTACATAAACAACTGATTCAAGAGTGGCTGGAGCATCAGCAAATAGTTAGTCCCCGTCTATTAAGATGAAATCAGTTTGATTTTTTTTGGAGGGTTTTATTTGTTACGTTATGTGTCATATGCCTGCTAACCTTCTTCTCAAAGTATTTGTGATGCTTGGGGAAGTGTGAGATTGCTCTTTAAAACTTTAGAAGCCTTTGGCCTCTCTTGTCACTGAGTCTTGAACCATATTTTCTGACACAGTCTTTGCCGCCTTCCGCATGAGCATTTTTCAACTGCAGTCAATAAGAGTCTTCAAGTGTAAGTTGACATAATTTTGAGCATATTATTAGATTCTTCAGAAAATTTTTTTTACCCCTCATCCTTTGTAATAGATATTAAAAGACAAGCTCCAGTCATTTATTTGCAGGGTAGTTGTTCTTAAGGGTTAGTATGATGGCTGGTATGTGAGATGATCAAATATCCCATAAAATAATGTTTCTTATTGCCTTCATATCTAAGTTTCATAGGATCATGGATTTGGAGCTAGAAAGGACCTTAGAACTAATCAGTTCCCATCCTCTCATTGCCCACATAATGAAACTGAGGCTTGGGGCTAAATGGCTTATATAAGATCATACAACTAGTGCCTTCAGAAGGCTTTTAACACAGATATCCCCAACTCCAAATCTCACATCCTTTCCACAAATCCACAATGTCACCTCACTGCCTGTGGAGTTGAAGCAAAATGATCTCCAAGGTCTTTAGTCCTATTCTAAATCTAGCAGCTAGGTGGTACAGTAAATAGAGTGTGGGGTCTAGAGTCAGGAGGACCCAAGTTAAAGTCTGGCCTAAGACACTTCTCAGCTGTATGACCTTGAACAAGTCATTTAATCCTTTTTGCCTTAGTTGCTCATCTGTAAAAAGAATTGGAGAAGGAAATGGCAAACCACTCTAATACGTTTGCCAAGAAAATCCCAAAAAAGGTATTACAAAGAATGAGATATGACTAAAAATGACTAAACTCTCTGTTTCTGTCTGTCTCTCTCTCTCTCTCAAATATATATATATATATATATACATACATATACACACACGTGTGTGTCTGTGTATCTATACATATATATTAATGTAATAAACCTAATTACATGAAATTCTACTTCAAGGAAAACCATTGAACTATCCATCCTTGTAACTTTCTTTTCTTTCCTTGTTTCATTTATAAAGAGAACGTGACAATTTGTATGATTCAGTCCTTCCAGCAGCTTGTTCACTGGACACAGATCTCACATTTGGAATATTACTATTTCAGTTAGAATTTATTGATAGTCTAAAAACTGTATAATTCTCAGCACTATCCATCCTTTTTCATATTCATCTGCAACCATTTCAGAAACAAAAATAGATCACATAAGACCAAAGGCTATTTTGTAATTTTCTTTGCTTCAAATGCTTTCATAGCTAAATAAATCAGTACCTCTAGTCTTCTTGTGATGAGTCTCTTCACATTTATTTAGCTAGATAAATCTTTGGAAAATAGGAACAACAATAACAACAACAACAAAACCAACAATATTGTTTCCTACAATATTGTTTTCTACTCTAAATCTTTCCATCATGGTAGACCCTGTCATGGCTTAGATTCTGCTAAAAATCACAAAATACAAGTAGTGGCTGAAAAAATTTGTTTTTTTCAAGATTTAACACATTCATGTATTGAAAATGTATAGAAATAGAAAGATATTTTATATAAAGACCTTTGTTTTAACTGTTATTATGATAATTTAATATCAATGTATCCATCTGTTGAGGAAATATTTTTACTTTTTCCCACAAGGAATATAGACTGATCAAAGATAAACCATTCCCAGCTATTATATGGCATAGCAACAGAAGTGGAAGAGATAGGGGCAGCTAGGTGGTACAGTGAATAGAGCACCGGCCCTGGAGTCAGGAGTACCTGAGTTCAAATCCGGCCTCAGATACTTAACACAAAAAACTAGCTGTGTGACCTTGGGCAAGTCACTTAACCCCAACTGCCCTCCTAAAAGCAAAAAAAAAAAGAAGTGGAAGAGATAAAAAATAAAATTCCACTGAAACAACAACAAAAACTCACTAAATATTTATGAGTTTTCTGACCAATTCAAGGATAGAATTTATATACATATGAATACAAAACTATTTTCACAGCAACAAATGGAAACAAATAATTATAGAGATAATCAACATTCTTAGGTTCATTCTACCAAAATATGAAAAAAATTATGATGCTATCCAAATTATACTGGTATAAAATTAGACACAATAATAAAACTCATTTGGAGAAATAAGACATTAATAATATCAATGGAAGCAATGAAAAAATCTAAATGATAATCAAATCTCAAATTTATCAAAAATAGAAAAAGCAAAAACACTAGAAAAATGAATACAATAGATAAGAAACAACACCCAGAATTAAACATCCTAGTGTTCTAAATATTCTAGTGCTTTCCCAGTCTAAAACAACTTATGTTCATCATATTTTCCATACAATTTTTCTCCATAATTGCATTTAGATAGCAGTAGGGCAAAGCCTGTCTCATTTTTTTGTTCATATCCCTAACACTTAAAAAAATTGGTATATAAGTGCTTCTTAACTCATTTATTCAGTTTTTAAAGTGGAAATGGATAGGAAAATAATCTTAATTGTCTGCCAGTAATAAAATTTCAGAATTTTGAGAAGAAATTATTCAATGGTATTTGAATATTGACAAAGATTGAGTGAACTAGTGAATGGGACTAATCATAGACATTGAGTTGTCTCAGCAACTGTTTCTTGATTGCTAGGAGGTGGTTGGATCAACAACGCAGTATTCACAATGCCTATAAAAATTATAAGTATGCTGATATGGTTATTAATCACAAAATGTAACAGGCTCTCTACATAAGAAATATAGCTAGAACATTTATTTAAATACCAGAAAACTGAGTCCTAAAACCAGATAGTCAAAGCTAACACAGTAGTTATGAAGTTGGCATATGTAGTTAAAGTAGTAAATACCCACATTCTCAAGCCTTCAAAACAGGACAGGCTACCTCAGGCAAAGATCCTCCTCTCCTCACTCACGACAACTGCTCAGGGTCCAGGCAGCTTGCTCCCAGCAGCTACACCCCCCCCCAGTTCCCATCCCTGGCAGTTCTCAGCAGGAGTTCTTAGCAGAGATTCTGGCAGGCTCAAAGACAAAGGAGTTCATGCCACGACCACAACCACTGCCACTACCACTGCTTCCAGTCACCACAGCAGGGATGCTAGCTTGGTTCTGGTTTTCTTGTGCTCCACCCCTTCCTGCTACATCAGCAAGTTCAAGGAGCATGGAAGATCTTCAAATCCCAGTATCATTACAGCAGTAAAAGGTTCTACATTAAAATTTAGAGATGTATAGTAAAGGAGTACATTTTTTTTCTACTTTGAGCTAAATAGAAGAAAAAAGTACATAAAACGTTTAAGAAGACTCTAGGATAAGGCAGCTAGGTGGCACAGTGAATAGAGCACTGGCCCTATAGTGAGGAGGATCTGAGTTCAAATTCAGCCTCACTTAACACTTATTAGCCAATTGACCTTGGGCTTAACCCCAGTTGCCCTGTCTTCCCCCATCCAAAAAGAAAAAAAAAAGAAAAAAAAAACCTCTAGGATTTTTGACCCTTGACTATTACAAGGTACAGTCCCTAGTAAATATTGTTTTGTGTTCCAGAAAGAAAACACATTTTAAAAATTGTTCTGAAGGGTTAAGGAAAGCAGAAACTAATTATAGGCATTCTGATTTCCCCAAGTAAAAATAAGCGGATAATAAAAATTTTCTGATTAATGTAAAAATTTAGAAACTACAACTGAATTTGGAGACTGAAACTATCTGATACGATGAAAAATTTTTGTCTTTCCCTAAATCTTGCTCTATATAATCTTGAATTAAGTTTATAAACAGAAATAGAGATGAATGTTAGTAAAATGTTAGGGTCAATCCTGTTTCAACGAACATTTAACTGGATATTATATGAGTCATTGTGACAAAGGCATTGGAGAATACATTAGCAGTTCCTGATCTCAATTAGAAAAGATAAGGCAAGGACACATAAAAGTATATTGGGGATGGGGGTTGGGGATCCAGAGAAGAAATGTGCTAAGAACCAAAGAAAAGTATAATGTACTATAACGCTACACCCAGTTGAAAGAATCTTAATGGAAAGTGATCTGAAAAAAGACAGTGTGGTAATCTCCTGACAGGGAAGAATTAGCATTCCAGTTAGAAGTAAAGGCATGAACATGATTCACAGGTAAGAAAGCTCAGGGTTGGTTGGGGAATCTACAGTTAAACCCACTGTACTGTCCTTTGAATTAATTTTGAAATTCAGAACAACTGACAACCCTTCAAGAACTGTACCTTTTTTTAATCCTTGCTGTTACAAACCCTTCCCTTCAACTTTTAAAGACTTAGTCTTTTAAAAATCAAAGTAATTCCTTGAGTTGTTTGCATATCCCCATTGGCCTGTTTAAGCAACAGCTCCCTCTTTTCTTTCTTAGCTGAATTACTTCTGCTTACACCATCAGAAATTCATTTCTGGATATTTTTTTATTCCTCTTTCATGGATATATCTTGTAGTATTTTAGGGTAGGAAATCCTGCATTTTATATTTTTATACTTCAGGCATCAATTCTGTCCTGTTTGGTGAGGCTCAAGTCCAAAGTAGCAATTCTCTTTGTTCCTTCAAAATTTATCATTATAGCATGTCAATAATTAATCAGCTATACAGAGACACACACAGAAACACAGAGTAAAGGGGATGAGGAGGAGGGAAAAGAGGAAGGAGAGGAAGAAATTTGTAATACTGGTTAACTGTATAAAACCAGACAGTTCTGCAGACAGAAAACAACTTCTAATAAGTTATCACAAAAGGTCAGTTCTTAGGAATGTTTCTAACAAAGTTCATCAAAGAGAAATAGGGGATTTATTTCTCCTCCCTCACCTGTTTCCTCATGTTATCTCCTAATAGGACAAAATAATTTCTAGGCATCAGATGGGAGAAGGGGGTAAGAGGGAGGAGAGGGGGGAAAGGAAGTGGAGGTGGAGACTTCTAGTACCTTCACGTCAGATTTAGATATTTTAAAAGAATTATTTTTTTTCTTTCTGTCAAAACATTCATTAAATTATTCCCATGAAAATATCTTTTCTTTTTCTGATGTTCTTCTGCCCTCCTGACACAGGTTAATATTCTTTGCTGCCTCTTCAAATCCCCTTTTCTTCTTTGTTTTCCTTTTGAAGTGTTTTTTAAATTTCCTTTTTTTTTTCCAAAAGAGGCTTCATCCTTTCAAATAATCTGGAGAATAGGACAGCATTCCCTCAGCCCTTTCTCCTTCTCTAATATAAAGACTATTTCTGATCTAATTACTTACGTAATTTGTACTTATCATGGCTGGAAATACAAATGAAATACACTGCTAAAGACCATTTCAAAATTCCTCTTGTTCTAAATCCTTCCTGGAAATAAGAGTCTTGGGCCTCTGGAAATTCAACAATTTCATTCAAAGGATTTTAGTCACTCTCATCTAAGCTCCACACCCTATTCTAGGCACTAAGAAGTAAAAATAAAAAGAAAACAGCTTCTGCCTTCAAAGAACTTATATTCAAATGGAGGCAAGTGATATGTCTGTAGAAAATGGGGTACAAAATATAAACCAAGTAATTTCCTGGACTGAAGTCACTTGTAGTTAAGTCAATCACAATAGATGTATTGTGTAAGGGTGCACCTGATCTTAGCCCTGAACCAAATGCGCAGTTCTCTGAAAATTATTTAAGGAAGAGAAGCACATTCCATATATGGGAGACAGACTGTGCAGATACATAGAAATAGGAGATGGAATAACAAAAGTGTCAGTTCTTTCACAGCACAGAGAGCAGAAAAGAGAGCAACATGTTACAAAGCAAGTTGGAGCCTGATAAAAGTTTTGGAAGTCCAATCAGGGGAGTTTGGTTTTTATCTTAGGGATAAAAAGCCCCTGGAGCTTTGTCAGCAAAGGACCACCATGGCATTGTTCCATCTGACTGATCTATGATCAGTTGTTATTGGGAACTACTGGATTACACTGTCTTTTTGCCATATCTCTTCGTTGCGTTTAGTGGTGCAGATTCTGCACTACAATGTCCTGAGTTTTCTACCTATTTATAGTGTGCTTCTCACCTTCTTCCTTGATAATGATGATGCTGAACAGCTGCCTTTGATTGTCAATGAACATATTCCATCAATAAACCAAAGCAAAGAGAAGATACTAAGAGCTGCCCATTTGGTTTCCCATGACAGTGAGTCAAGCAAAATCCAATTACCAGAAAATATCCTATGTTTTCTCTCTTCTTCTCTTTGCAGATCATTTATAACAAGTTCCATTTTATTGCTTCTCTGGATGTCATTTTTTTGACCTTGACTTAATAGGTAGCAGCTATAAAAATACTAAGTATCTACAGTGTCTATGTTGCATGTCTATATCTATTAAGTAATAGAGAACTAATGTCCACACACAAGGACTACGCAAATTCACACAAATGTTATGGGTTTTTTTTTTCTGTGCCCACTAAGTCATGCAACATATCAATTAAGAAAAAAAGAAGAGAATAGACTAGGGAAAGAAATATGAAGGGTAAAGATTTGTTTTAGCAACTAGATACAGTCCAATTTGTAAACCAATATATTTTTTCTGGCTAACTATGACCTTTTATAATCTGCTGATTGCATTCCAAACAATAGACAAATATTACATAATGAATAGTTTTTTTTCTGAAAATGAGTTGCACTGTACACTCCCTTAATATGACTGTTGTGTTAAAAAAAGATTTTAGTCTTTTATGGTAAGAGATAAATATCGAGTATAGAGATTGCTATTGGTCTCTTTTATTCCCCTTTACTTTACTAAATTTGTTAGTTACCATTGGATGCTCTCTCTCTCTCTCTATCTCTCTCTCTCTCTCTCACACACACACACACACACACTCACACACACACACGCATAAGTATGTACAAGTATAACATACCTTTGTCATCCATCTGCCCAGAGAATCACTATGTTAGGTTCAAGGTACTCTATGGTTCCCCTCTCCTTAAACTGACTCCACTTGACATCTGTTGCTCTACCTGGTTTCAGCTCCCCCTAACAAGATGGGGACAGGGTGGAAGCAGCACAGGATAAGTCTATCATTTCTTTTTTTTTTAATTTTTTTTTTTTTTTTGCTTTTTGGAGGGCAGTTGGGGTTAAGTGACTTGCCCAAGGTTACACGGCTAGTTTTTGTATTAAGTGTCTGAGGCCAGATTTGAACTCAGGTCCTCCTGACTCCAGGGCCAGTGCTCTATTCACTGTGCCACCTAGCCACCCCAGTCCATCATTTCTTAACTCACGATGTGTCTCTGATTAGAAAGATGGAGAGCAGAGTGCCAAATTTCACCCAATGCCTTTCTTTATAGAGATTTCAAGGTGACATGAACTTGTATTTAAAAAAATCTTTACTAACACTATCCTTCTAACTGAAAATTGGGCATTTATTTCCTTCAATTATGAGAAGGGGTCCATGGTGTATATCATTTGCTCCCTGTAACAACTCTGTAAGACAAGTGCTCTTATTATTCCTATTTACAGACGAGAAACTTGAAAAGGAGAGATAAAGTGACTGCCCAGGGTCATGTAGCAAGTATGTATCTGAGGAAGGACTTGAATTCAGATCTTCTTAACTCTAAGTCCATTATGATACCCTCTCTTCCCACAATGAATTAGTGTTGTAGTGTAGAAAAGACTTGGAGTTAGAGGCAGGAAGATAACAAATGTGTATCCACACAGAGGGGTACAATTACCCCTAGCAAACTGAAAGGAACTCTGGAGGTTTTTTTTAAGGATGATATGGAGGAATTTGCAAGGTATGACAGACAAGATTGAGTTATGATCTGTACTACTGAAAGGATTACTCAGATCAATGAGATGATAGATCCATTCAAGTATTTTGATATGATTGTCAAAAAGGTTTCATTTTGATTGATAGTTATGGGTAGCCCACGTAGGATCGGATTCCTTGTAAAGTTGAAATAGAAAATCTCTAAGATTCTGTTTAAGTTTAAGATATTATGATTGTATGAATAATATGCTTTCTAAAAAATTCAAATGTAAAATGTGAGCTTACCAAACATAAAATAGAAAACGATTACAAAAGAATTCTTTAATTTGTACTCACCAGAGAGGTTGTTTAGAAATTAGGATTCAGTTTAAAAACCATGCAATATGCAAACTGCTTTTCAAAATCACATATAATACATAACATAATGTGAAGTACATGTGTTCTGCATATCCTTCTGATCAAAAGCAAAGAGATAGCAGGATTAGCTCAGCATCTAAAGAAGGATTTGCAAAAAGGGAAAGCTGATTGATAGCTGGACACCTGTAATTTGTAGCTTAATGATGGTACAAGATGCATTATTCAGGTGTTTATATAAGCTTTCAATTGTCAATATTGTTAATGGTGGAGCTGGAGGAAGTAACTTTAAAGTCAATGAATGTATAGTGAACTCAGAGGTTGCTGAGCTAAGTAAGTTGAGAAGAAGATAGGATAAAAAAAGCAGCTCATCTGAAGGGCTTAGGTTAAAGGAGACTTAAGAGACAGATATATTGCTTAATAGATTTTAAATGCTCTTTTCATTTATGGGCATTATAAAGTTGCAATGTTCAATTATGGATTAAAATAAGTTTGAAGCAAAATACTTTATTAGAACAAGATATTTAAGTATGCTTATTTTAGTAAATGCTTTTTCCCCTTCTTCATTGCAAGTGATAAATTGACATACTTCCATGTAGGCTACAGCCCTAAAACCTCAACTCCTTTAAATTTCTTTTCTTAATTTCATTTCCACCATGTATTATCTGAAATACAATTTTAAACACTAAAAAGCGACTCCTACGTTATGGTAAAAGTGTTTTCTGTTTGGATTCTCTAACTAGGTAGGTAATGACCTATAAATGTTTTATCAAAATACTGTATGAAGTGTCATTCAAATCATACTACATATGGGAACGTTGGACCAGATGACTATCACACTAACTGAAAATTGAAGAATAATTCTTCTGGAGCCATTCACCTATATCAACATTTCTTAGGTCTAGGCAGGTATCATTTTAACAACCCTACAAAAACCCCCAGATCCTGGTCATTTGAAACAAACTATTGACTAGATCAAACTTCTGTTATTAATTTTTATCCCTTAGTCACCATCAGCTCAGATTGTTGCAATATCAATAGTTCATAGGACTTTGCTTCTGAAGACAAAGGATTCCTATCTCTTAAATGTCACTTAATTTATAGTGACCTCTCCAGTAGCTACTAACTAGGTATTCTAATATTAATATTTTATTTTTCTTACTATGTAAGATAACATATAATTTTGTTTTATTTATTATCATGATGATGATGATGATGATAATGATACTTAAGAAGAAAATAAATGGTAAACTTGTACATTATCTTGCTAGGACTGAAGTCAACTCAAACCATTCCCTAGCCAGTAGTATCCCATGCCATTCACCCTCTGCTATCATCCTCAGCTTCCTTCTGCCTGAAGCTTGGACATAGTCCCTGGAACCCAAGACTCTGGTAAATGAGCTTTTGCCTTATCTTACAGAGGCTCAGACTCTCTACAACACCTAAATCATCTCCCTACCACACCACCAAATAAGTTTTCCAACCCTGATGCCAACTTTCTGCAACTGTTTGTGTTACCTTTCCCTATTAGTGTTTAAGTCTCTTAAAGGTGAAGATTATTTTTTTATTTATTGTATATGTATCCCTAGTACTTAGCAAAATGTCCAGAACATTATAGTGTTTAACAAATGCTTATAATGTTTAATAGACAAAGTATTCAAGATAAAGTATTCCATAAATTCTCTCTCTCTCTCTCTCTCTCTCTCTCTCTCTCTCTCTCTCTCTCTCTTTCTCCTCCCGACTAACCATTTCTCTAATTATCTATCTTACCCCAAGGTCTAATGTAAGAAAAGACTAGCCCATAACCAGAATGGAAGCAAGAGGGCATATCCCATCCCTTGTTTCATGTTAATAATGTGATATTTTAAAAATATCATCTCAAGACTACAGAAAGAGTTGGGACAGGAAAAGAAAGAAAATTGCTTATCTTAGAAACTGATAGACATCTACGTGGAGGACAGTATGGAATGACAGCAACAACAAGGATCCCAAGAGTGGAGTACCAGTGGGACACAGGATAAAACAGTCAGAATTTGAACCCAAACTAAAAAGAACCTAAGCAATGATAGGTAGATGAAATCAGATTTTAATTGCCAAGACACTGGAGTTTGAATGGCCATTTGTAAAGATATGCAAATTTCCACAAATAACAATTGAATTGGGGGTGTGACCAATATCTGAATGACAGGTGGAAGAACAAGGCAAGAGTTGCATTTACCAATATCATGGGATGAGAGAAGAATTGGAAGTGACTTGATGTACATAAAGGTAGGAATTAAAGCAAGGATTTGGACTTGAGTTGTCTAAGTTCAGGAAACTAATTAGCTTCAGTTGGAGCTATGTATGTTCAGTAAAGTACTCAGATAAATACAACTCCTGTACATTATTCTCTGCAACTGCAGAGGCCATGAGAAGACGGGAAGTCAGGGAGCAACAATTAGAAAGATGTTTAAATCATTCATGTTATTTGGTGGTAACTTGGGAAAACAACAATAATATTAATTAATTTTGGTGTCTGCCTATTGGAATAGGCATACTAAATAACCTTCTCATTTCTTCATATTTTAGTAGTAAATATAAATCTGAGCTCGCTTTAACTCTTGTGGATTTAACAGACTATTTCTGAGAATTTTCTGTGCCATTGAGCATTCAGATGAGAAAAGACATATAATTAGGTATTCAATTTTACTAAATTGTGGGAAAATAGTTTCATGTGCATTAATCTCATTTTCTCTAGAGCACAGCTGTTTTAGGCAAGAGGCTTTGTGGTGTAAAAGATAGAAAAAAATTTGCCTGAAATCAGTAGGACCTGGGTTCAAATTCTCCCTAGATACTGATTAGTTTGGTGGATTTTTTTTGCCTTTGGTGGATGGGAACTGGGGGTAGATTCAGTCCCTCTCAGGTCATTTTCAGGTCAAAATGTATGATCCCATGATCTTTCCCAATATTACTTTATACCTTCTATATGCACTGTGTATATCTTGTACATATAACATTGTTTGTATGCTGTGTGTGTTTTTACCTTTCTCTGTATCCCCAGTGCTTAGCAGTGACTTATTCATAGTAAGCACTAAATAAATGCTCATTAACTGACTGTGTCCAGAACAGTGCTAAGCTCTCATTTCCTGTAGCTGCTGCCTCATGGCCAGCCTTCTCAGGTGAGAAGACCTTGTATCATGAGTATGTTGGCACTCTGAGTCTTCCATCTCCAACTGGGTACAGTGAGGAAAATCAGCTAGGAATTGAACCAGGCATCTTCTAATTTTCCCAAAGCAACTGCTTCCATCTGTCTCAGCAAAAGGTATCTTCCACGTGCTGGTGAGAGCACATTCTCTTAAATGGGATGTGAAGAATCTCCAATGAAAAGAACAACTCTCCCTTAAATTTTAAACTTCCCATCTTCTGCTGTGCCTGCCCTCTGAGGGAAGAGGAATAGTGCTCATGACTCAAGGATGGATATTCTCACCTGGTCATACTCTTCATTTTCCAGTAACAAGGAACTCCTGTGGACCAACATCTAAGAATTATGCCCCATCACCCTCAACCCTCCCATTCCAAAGTTTCATCCTCAATACACTCAGTCCTTGCATTATACCCTCTGGAGTGCCTGCTCTTTTCACCTTAAATCTTTTATTCCCCCACACCTTCCGTCTACTAACTCTTAATGAAACCTAGCTTCCCCCAATGACATAGCCCCCATGGTGACTCTTTTTGAGTACTATTCGTACCTTCATTTCTTCTCTTGAACTTATTAATTCTCATTGAGATAAGAGAACTGAAATACTTCTTGCTCCCCATTGCCACGTCAAGGTTCTTCTCCTTCTTCCATCACCAAGTAACCTCTGTTCCTTTGAAGGTCATATTGATCATCTCTACCACCCAAATACTGGTAGCTTTTTTTGACAGACCCCCAGATTACTCCCCTTTCTTCCTCAATGAGTACTCTATTCGGTTCACAATTCTTCACTCTTTCCTAACTCTTGTCCTCTTGCTAGGGAATTCAACATACATATTGATTCTCCTTCAAAACCTATATCTACTCAGTTCCTGTGAGCTATAACTTCAACCAAATTCAACCACACAAAAAAGGTCATATTCTTGATCTTGGATAACCCACAAATGAACCATTAATATGTTCAAGAATTCTGCAATTCCTTTGTCTGGACACTGGCCTTCACCTCTCCCTCTGCCTTCCTTACAGAGGTTCCCAAAGTAGGTGATCCCACCCCCTGGGGACACTGGAAAGATGGGGGGGGAGGGGTAGGATGGTGGTAGTAGCCTCAGATGCAATTGGGGGCATCGAATAAAAAAATCAGTGGTGGAAAGAAATGGTAGAAAAATATAAATGGTGGAAGTATAAGGAAAGAAGATAAGAAAACTTTGAAAAAAAATGTTCATACATGTTCCATCTGTTGTGTAACAGAGTTAAAGCGTAGTGATTACATTATTTTTCAAATAAGTCCACAAAATACAAGTTGTAATCAATCAATGATCAAGTCCACTGACAGATTACCAAGCAAGTGTTGACAGGTGAGTCCAGTTGTCAGGAAATCCAGAATGCAATGGCATGAATATATGTTTAGTGCAGTGGTTCTCAACCTGTGGGTTATGTTCAATTTGTAACAATTAAAATACATTCTGCATATCACATATTTACATTATGTTTCATAACAGTAGCAAAATTACAGTTATGAAGTAGTAACAAAAATAATTTTATGGTTGGGGATTACCACAACATGAAGAAGGGTATTGAAGGGCCATAGCATTAGGAAGGTTGAGAACCACTGGTTAAGTGACTTGTTTACAGCATGATACTATAGAGTCCTGATGCAATATTGCATCATCAAAATTTCAAAACAGGAAAAAAAAATCCCACAAAGTTACAATAAATTATTAAATTTAAGATGTATCATTTAAAATATATATTTTTGAAATCATGCAAATTACAAAAAAAATTGAGAGATTAAAGAAAGTAGATTTCTAGGGGAGCAAGACACTGAATAATTTTTTTTGAAAGTGGAAATTAGGCCAAATAAGTTTGGGAACCTCTGCTTTACATAATCCTACTCTTCTTCTGGGCAGGTATTTAGCACAGTAGATAAAGTCTGAGTTCAAATCCCACTTCAGATAGTAACTAGCTGTGTGACCCTGAACAAGTCACTTAGCCCTGTTTGCCTCAGTATTCTAATCTGTAAAATGAGCAGGAGGAGGAAATGGGAAACACTCTAGTATCTTTGCCAAGAAAACCCCA
>CM053601.1:98984491-99000616 GCA_028646575.1 Pseudocheirus occidentalis | reverse complement strand
ATAACTCCTATACAACCAGACAATTGTACAATGTGAAGGAGTTTGCAGATCCTATACATGATTGTATGCCACCATGGGGGGGTTGGGTGGGGGATGGGGAGGAAGGGGAGAAAAATCTATAACTGAATTGACTATGGAACAGAATCTTGTAACCTAAAAGTGAACAAACAAGTTAACTTTAAAAAATAATAATAATAAAATAAAATTAAAAAAAAAAAGAATGTAGCTAAAGGTCTAGAAGTGCTATTCACCCTTCATCCTTGTCTTTTACATCATTTTTTAAATATACCAGATTGTTTATTTCTCCAAATTAATTTTGTTATTGTTTTTACCAAGTTTTGTAAATTATCCTTTTGATAATTTGATTATTAAAACTGTAAATTTCAAAAAAAAAAAGATTCAGGAGGCATCCCCTGTAGGGAAGAAAGATACAAATTGTGACAATATACTTGAAGATTAGTACATGGAGGTGGGGCAGCATTTGTTATATGCAAATGCTTGAAAATAGATTTTCAAATATGTTTTCATTTTTATGCCTCCTTGGGTATCCACCCAAGATATGACACCATCATGTCTACATAGTGTCAGTTCTCAAATGAAAATTTCAAAAATGCATCCAAATACAGTGCCTTACACCAAGTAAATGCTGCTGGTGGTAGTAGTGGTGGTAATATTAGTGATTACTATGATGGTGAGAATGTGAGTAATATGAATTATTCAGATCTTCCATCTACTGAATTCCAGTGTTTTAATATAAAGCCAACACTGTGTGGTTAGAAGTATCAAGCTGTCCTTGATTCCTCACACAAAAAATGTTAAGGGTCCCTGATCCCAACATGTCATTGAACAAGAATTTCCTCTAAAATATAGCTGGCAAGGTTTCGTTCAGTATTTAAAAATCTTTATTTAGCAAGTCAGTTGCTAAAATTTCCATTAGTCTTCACATGTAATAAAACAATCTTAACTCTCTGTGTAAGTTAGGTCAAGCTTTTTTGCCTCAGTTTGCTTGAGTGGTGAGAGAATGAAATAAGTGATCTCTAAGATCCTCTTTAGTCTTAAACTTCTATTATAGCATGAGAGACCTATAACCTTACATCATGGAGCATATTGTTCCATGGTTAGTATAAATTTCACTGTTTTCAATTTGTCATTATTGAAAATCCTCTCCTCCAAGATAGATTTTCCTTCCTTGGTTTTGACGATATGATTCTCTCCTAGATCTTCACTGATGTGACCATTCCTTTTCAATCCCTTTGTTTGATCATTACCCACATTCTGCCTCCTATATGTGGTGTACTCCAGTATTACGTCCTGTGTCTTCATTTCTTCTTTCTTTACATTCATTCCCTTGGTGCACGCATCAGTTCTCATGAGTTAAATTGTCATCTCTATGCCAATGACTTCCAAATAATTATCTAGCATTCATCACTGTGTTCTAGTTAGAGTTCACCAACTGCCTACTGGAAATCTATACCCTGATATTACACAAATATCTCTCAACAGCATCTCCCAAGAGAACTCATACTTATACCCCCCCCCAAATCTATCCCTTTTCCTAACTACTCTTTCTTTTGGGTACATTACCATAATTGTAGGTATTCATGTTTGAAACCTTGAAGCTGTCCTTGATTCCTCACACAAAAAAAAATAGTTAAAGGTTCCTGATCTGAACATGTCATTGAACAAGAATCTCCTCTAAAATCTAGATGGCAAGTTTTCATTCAGTATTTAAAGGTCTTTATTAATAATGGGGAGTCCATAAGCAACTGTTGTCTCATATTGGCCATTCCATTTACTAAATCCCCAAGTTGTTTTCAAATAAATTCCACCTAGTCATGTCTTCTCTATCTACTTGTGAAATTTGTGTTTAAACTCTAATGTAAGACTACTACTATTAAATTTCAGTTCACTTAAGTTTAGGTCAATATTCTAGACTAATGAATCCCAACTTTGTCATCAACTGTGTAAAGTATTCATCCTAGCTATTTCTCACCTGAAAATTTGACAAGCATGTTATCTATCCCTTTACCCAAGCAATACATACAAACATACATACATATGTGTGTGTGTCTATTCCAATATGAGAGAGACAGAAAGAGGAAAGCATTGTAAAAAAAAGCACTGGATAAAGATTCATGCTTCCTTCCTTAGTTATATCCCACCTACATAGAACAGCAGCTCTATTCATTCTAGGATTCTCTTTTCTGAAAAAGATGGCACACTCCTCCAATCCATTTTATTGTTTTTTCTTTCCTAGACATCTTCAATTCATTCTAATTTTTAATACTCCTAAATTTTTTATGGTTGTGCCATTCCTTTGTGTTCATTCTTCATTACCTGCATTCATATCCATCATCTTCATCAGTGTTTTAAAGATCTAAGATGCTGCTGAGTTCCCTGTTTATACACATTGATGGTCTTAAACAATTCCCCCTTTTCTTCCATCTCAGATTTTTAAAAATCCTTGTGACTTTAGGATTTCCATCTTCAAAGTCAAATTTTTCTATAGAATCTGAGTGCACTGGACCCCACTTTATTTCCACCTTTTGAAAACGAGTCCCACAAAACCTAGGGTGTCTTTCATATTATACTGATTTTACTTTATAATATTGATTGCAAATTCACTGAGCCCATTATGTCCTCTGAGGAAAGGTTGCTAGGAAGTTAGATATTTTCCATCTATGGAGAAATCTATCACTTCCTACAACTTACTAATAGCCCAAATCCTCAGATGACAAGACCTCACATTGCAGGGCCTTGAGCCTTCCATTTTTTTGTTAGGCAGTGTTTGTATACTCAGAAAAGGATGCTTTAAATATCCTGTGACTAGGTCTAATTGTTCACATCGAAAGGCAACCACCAGCAAGAATTGCGGCATCATATAAATAGCCTGTCAGTGGGAATGTTTTCTTCAATGGAAAAACCATATAGCAAGAGCTTTGGGGCTACCCCTTTCCTGATAAGTCCCTGTAAGAGAAGAAAATGCCACAATACAGAACCTCTCTCCACCCAGCAATAGCCCAATGCTGACAGTGCATGGGAAGAAGGCTTTTTGAAACCAGGTGTGGAAGAGTGCTCTCTGTCCTCCTACTTGTTCAATTGATCCCATTCCATTTCCTCCAAGAATGCCCCTCTTTCATCCCCACTTTTTCATCCTCACTCTTTCACTTATTTTCAGTCTCTTCCTTTCATCTGGCACGTTTCCTACTGCCTAAAATCATGGCTGTGTCTCTCCTATTCTGAGAAAGCCCTCACTTGATCTTTCCCTTCCCTATACCTCTTCTGCCCTCTTGAGCTAAACTCCTCAAAAAGGCTATCTACAACAAGTATAGACCCTTTCTCTTCTCTCACTCTCCCTTAACCCTTTGTACTCTGACTTCCAAATTTGTCATTTCAACAAAACTGCTCTCTGAAGTCACTAATGATCTCCTAGTTGCAAGATTGAATGGCCTTTTCTTAGTCCTCATTCTCCTCAACTTCACTACAGGCTGTAACACTATTGATCACCCTCTCTTCCTTGGCATTCTCATCTCTCCATCCTTTTTGGGATCTCTCTCTCTCTCTCTCTCTCTCTGTCTCTTTCTCTCTCTCTGTCTCTCTGTCTCTGTCTCTGTCTGTCTCTCTGTCTCTCTCTCTGTCTCTCTGTCTCTCTCTCTGTCTCTGTCTCTCTGTCTGTCTCTCTCTGTCTCTCTCTGTCCCTCTCTCTGTCTCTGTCTCTGTCTCTGTCTGTCTCTCTCTCTGTCTCTGTCTCTGTCTCTCTCTCTGTCTCTCTCTGTCTCTCTCTGTCTCTGTCTCTCTCTCTGTCTCTCTCTGTATCTCTCTGTCTCTGTCTCTCTCTCTCTCTGTCTATCTCTGTCTGTCTCTCTCTCCTGGTTTTCCTTTTACCTATCTGACCACTCTTCCTCTGTCACCTTTGTTGGATCCTCCTTTAGTTAATAGCTCTTACTGTAGATCTCCCTAAGGGTTCTGTTCTGGAGCCTCTTCTCCCTCTATATTATTTCACTTGATAAAATAATCAGTTCCCACGGATTTAACTACCATCTTTATGTTGTTCATTCTCAGAACTACCTACCCTGCCTCAATCTCCCTACTAACCTCCAATCTCACATCTCCAACTGCTTTTCAGACATCTCAAAGTGTATGTCCAGTAGACATCTTAAGTACAACTAAAATACAAGTCATTATCTTTCCTCCTAAATCTTCCTCTCCCTCCCATCTTCCCTGCAACAGTGAAAGGCAACACCAGCCTCCCTTCCCTCAGGGCCAACCTGACAGTCATCTTGGAGTCCTCACTATCTCATGACCCCCTCTTTCCCCATATGCAAGCTGTTGCCAAAGCCCATCAATTTCATCTTTGAAATAACTTTTGAATATTCCTCATCCTCTCCTCTGACACTGTCACCTGACTTCAGCGAGCCCTCAGCACCTCTTACTTTGATTATTACAGTAAGCCTGCTGGTACATTCCCACTCCGATGAATCCTTCAGTCTTCACTAAAGTGATTTTTCTGAAACACAGGCCCTATGATATCACTTCTTTACTCAATAAACTCTAATGACCTCCTATTGCCTCCAGGAACAAAGACAAAATGCTCTGTTTGGTACTGACTGCCCTTCATAACCAGCCTTCTACTAACTTTCCAGTTCTCTTACAAGAGAACTCTCAGGCAAGTACTCTTCAATTCGGTGACTCTGGCCTCCTGGCTATTCCTTGATCAAGTCAGTTTCTCAGCTCTGGGCATTCTCTCTGGCTATCCTGAATTCCTGGAATGCTTTCCTTCTTCCACTCTGACTTCTGACCTTCCTGGCTTAAGTTCCAGCTAAAATCCCACCTTCTGCAGGAAGCTTTCCCCAAGCCCTCTTCATTTTATTGCCTTCTCTGTGTTAAATATTTCCTATTCTATACGTTTTTTTTTTTTTTGCTTTTTGGAGGGCAAGGCAATTGGGGTTAAGTGACCTGCCCAAGGTCATACATCTAGTAAGTGTTACGTGTCTGAGGCTGGATTTGAATTCAGGTCCTCCTGACTCCAGGACTGCTACTCTATTCACTGAGTCAATTAACCACCCTTATCCTGTATATATCTTGCTTTCTATATATTTGTTTGTGTGCTGTCTTCCCTATTAGATCATATGTCCCTTGATGGCAGAGATTGTCTCTTGTTTCTTTTTGGATCCGCTCAACTTGGTGCAGATTCTGGTACATAGATGGTGCTTAATAAATGTTTATTGATTGACAGATTGTTTGATGGCATGATAACTTTCCCTCAGACTTGACATTAACAAGTTCTTTCTTGTTGAAAATCAGGTCTAGTATACAATTTCATTTTTTCCTCTTCATTTTGTTAAGTGAAATTACTATTGTCATGTATTGAAATTCCTAGTGGTACTTTTCTTTTTTTGCAGGGAGAATCCCAGCAGATGTCCCCTATCACAACTATTCTCTGTCTCTATGCCAGGCTTATGATCTGTTTCCTGGATTCCTTCCTTATCTGTTTCTTCATTCCAGGTTCTCTGTAATATACTCCAATGACAACTTCTTTTCTGTTCCTTATTCAATTGAATTTCACCTAAATGCTCTCCACATGCTTCTCTACTCTGGTTCCTGGATTTCCTCATATGAGTATATGTTCTTAATATCTAGCATGTTCTCTACCCCCACCTCCAGGCTTCTGTATACCATGTCTCTTTTGAAGAAAGTATGTATTTCCAGAACCATATAATTTTCAAAGGTTTTCTTGAGACTTAAGAGGTCCAATTTGATGCTTGGCATTAGATTTTCATCTTCATCTTGACTGGTAGCATTCATTATTCATTTATATATCTAGATGCCTGGCTATGGGTTTCATTACTAGTTCCTTTTTTGTGAATTTAGTTTCTTGGGAACTTCTGAATGTCTCTTCTCTACCATAACTTTTCTTCTTATATTGTAACTGAATTTTTTTAGTATATGATTTTATGAATGGATATAGATAGATGTTTTTTCTTTTCCTTCTTCAGTCCTTTTCAATTTAAAACACTTTTTATTTGAATTTAAAAAAATAACAACCCCCCCCAACCAAACAAAAACTAAACCCAAAAGAAACCAAGCAAGTCTAAGTTACAAGTCCTTTTTGGGTGCATTCCTTTCTATTGTCAAGAACATGTCATACCTTTATTTTTAACCAAAATATGGAATTATTAATTTAATTACATTAATACAGTACATTTAACCAAAATATAGAAATCCAAATGCAATTCTTAAAAACGATCTCCTTACCTTCTTTTTTTTTTTTTGAGGGCAGTTGGGGTTAAGTGACTTGCCCAAGGTCACACAGCTAGTTTTTTGTGTTAAGTGTCTGAGGCCGGATTGGAACTCAGGTACTCCTGACTCCAGGGCCGGTGCTCTATTCACTGTGCCACCTAGCCGCCCCTCCTTACCTTCTTAATGTTCTGAATAGCAGCTCACTTCCCAAATCTGCCTTTCTCTTTGAGAGTACATGCCTTCAGTTAGCAGTAGTGATGAAAATGCCATCTTTGCCCCTAAGGCTTTTGGTTTCTTGCTCAATATTTTGTAAAACTCAGCAAAACTTTTCATTTTTTCCTGTCAGTAATTGTTCTGCCTTTATAATTCATTAGAACTGATTAGCGGATATGCACTTTGACAAGTCTTGGGAGAGTCTCTGTCATGTTTTGTCTACAAGCCATAGGAAAGTAAAGAAACATCTCTATTATTTGCATGTATATTTTTGGTAGAAATTGAAAGACAGATAATCGGAGTAAAAATGCCATGAATTTAAAATATAATTAGGAGAAATTCTGGGAAACAATAGAGACTAATATTTAAAGAATTTTGCCTATTTTATATTGGTAAGAGTATCTCAACTGCACTTTCACCTGAAATATATGAATACCTGTACATAATACTACCTCAGCATCTTGGAGATTTCTTTGCTGTGACCTGATGATCTGAACTATTAACCTAGCCCAAATTTGTCTCCCCGTGGAGAGATGAGATTATATGTGTAATGTCAAGAACACTATGCTTCCCATTTGCTAATCCTCTTTCCTGATTTGAAAAAATTCATTGTAAATTCCTACCATGAGCATAAGTATGTGATAGAAATTGCTACAGTGTAGTTGAGCCTTTCATTGGAGATAGAGGATAAAGGCAGTGTTGTCAAGATATTAAGCAGTGGAAGAAAACATATTTTGGAAAACAATTTAGGTATGTATGTGTGGGTGGGCATCATAATACTTAACACAAGAATATGCCTCGTGTATGGTAGATTCTGAGTTGTGTGAACACTTATTGAAAGAAGCTCAACAGAAATGATAGTATCTTGGGATAAAATGGAAATCTTGACTTTTCATTAGCATAAGATGAACCTCAAGGTAATTCCTATCCCACCTCAATTTCTCCATTATTTTTATGCTTTACTATTATTTGTTTAATTTGAACATTACTGTTGGTATCACATTCTGACAGACATGTACTATAGAATAAGTCTGGTTGTTTTCTTGATACTGACCAACTGCAACATAATTAAAATAAGTATTTGGTAAAAGACATCATACTAAAACCCAAAGTTCACAGCAGAAATAACATATTAAATTTAAAGTTTTGAGCTCTCAAGGAAAAAAAATAGATCCACTAGTGAAAGTTATGTGTTTAATTCCAGACCACTGCTAACTAATCCAAGGATTGCTTCAGTATCGAATATATATATATATCTAATTGGGAGCATTATTTGCATATAGATATATAACTAAAATGATCCATTTTATTTGTCTAAGTTTATGTAAGTAAATTCTATTTACTGAACAAATCTATTATGTTTTTTGGCTTTTATCCCATTTAGTATGACTGTATATATTATTATTTCCTTAAAACTACATAAATCCTTTTCTTTCTTAAAAAGTCTTATCAAAATCCTTGTTGATAACCCAAATTCTCATTCCTTTAAGTAATCATTATTATCAGTTCTGATACTACTACTATTAAAGATAATAATATCTACCATTTAAATGGCACTTTCAGGTTTGTAAAGCACTTTACATTCCATTTAACGTTCAAACTAAAACAATTTGATATGTAACATCTAAGTCATTTAAGCTCTTTGAATTATAGTCACTCTCTTTAAGACAGTTACAATTTTTCAAGCAATGACTTGTTATGTTACTACTTGATAGCTGAATTAAACCTTTCCAGAGAAAAAGTCTGTAAATTCCCGAGAGCAGAAATATTTTCTGGGATTTACAACATAACATTAAAACTAAAATTAACAAAATAGCGAGAAACAAAGATATTTACATGTAGAATTAGTTCTGATCAGTAATGCCAGTCATATATAGCTATATTAGAGTATTCTAATATACCATAATAAATGCTAAGCTAAAGAGTCACCATCAAGCAATTGATATTTTGACACATATTCCATAGTAACTAACACTCAGATTATATTCAAGTACATGCTATTTTCCCCTCTTTCGCAAACTGTTAAATATAGTAATTAATACATCTTCAGATATAGCATAAGGATAGGTAACTGATCTTGAAACCAGGATGATATGGGTTCATGTCCCACTTCTGACATATACTGTGTGATTTTGAACAAGTCAACTAACCTTGTTTAGTTCTTTAGGTGGCTCTTAAGACTACAAATTGTAGTGAAACTACCAGCTTGCATTGGTAGAGGAATTTTCCTCATTTAGTATTTACCTATATCAATTACCTATACCTGCCTATCTCAATTGAATGATGATGAAGACAATAATTAGCAGGCTATAGTGCTTATCTAATAGCATGTTTATTTTGGACAGAAACTGCACTTGGACCTTGAGTTTGGTTGAGAATTGAACAGAAGGAAAATGTGATATATTTTGAGGAAATGACAAAGCTGTTTTTAATGACTTACATTTCCCACTGAAATAAAACTCCATTAAATTTTTTTTAAACATGTTGGGGGTTCTCTAAAGTTGCTGTGGAGCTGTATGTCTTGAAGGAATGCAATTTGAGAATGGTCTCAAAAGGAATGGAGACTAGCCAATATTTACATATTGCTTTAAAGTCTGAAAAGATATCTACAGATAACATCTCACTTTGTCCTCAGGACAATCCTGGGAGGTAAGTGCTATTATTTTTCCCTATTTTATAGACAGGGAAATTAGGCAGACACAATAAATGAAGTGCCCAGGCTCACATAGTTAAACCTAGATTTGAACTCAGGTTTTCTTAATTCCAAGTTCAACTAAATATAATTCACCCAGCACAGAACACAGGCCTATCTTTTGGAGGGACCACATAAGGGTCTCTTACTTTGAAACTACATAAAAGACAGCATTGGGGTTGAAGGCAGTAAGAAGTGGACATTGACTCACATAATCAAGGCTTGCTTGAGCTGAGCCTTAAAGGACATCAGGGAGTTTGAGAAATGGACATAGAGAGGTGTGGATTATACACATGGTTGATTTCAGCTGAACAGTATATAAAATGATGTGAGAGCAGTAATTCCACCAAGTTCTAATAAAAGATGAATTTAAAAGAGAAATGAGCATACAAGGGATATCAAGGAGATGCTCTTTCAGACCATATTTAGAACTGCAGTATTTACCATTGACATAAAACTAAAAATTCCCTGAAAGGGTAATTCAGCAAATATTCTGGGACAGTCACCAAATAATGTACTCTGCCCGGTTCAGAGACAAATTACAAAATAGTGACATCAGATACATTTTGAAATCTTTGTTGGCCTTTTATACCTAGAGAATATGTTATCAGTTACGTGGTCTACTTACTACTGAGGAACACAAAGCAAGCAACTCTTTTATTTGATTGTTCTGTTTCTCTAATTTTGTCGCAAATTCACAAAATGTCTGTAATTATTTTTTTCTCAAGGATAGATTGTAATGAAATACAATACTTTTGCTCTTATGTTTTTGCTTTGTTTTCAAATAGACCATCTTTCACTGACTCATACAAGATGATTTTTGGAGTCAGAGGGAGGAAAGGCCTAATTTTAGAAGCTTGAGAAACAATGGATTCTACAGGTGAAGAAGGAATGAATTCCCAGTATGTTCATTAGACCTTGGCATTTCCTCCATTCTGATATTGTTCTATATCTCTCCAAAGTAACCCATGCTCTCTTAATTGCCATGTTATTTTTTTCTAAGCCCTCATCCTTTTTTATTTAAATTCTGCATTTGAAGTAATTGACCCATGATTTCTCTTACATATACTCTCTAGGTTTTCACAATATTGCCCTTATTTAGTTTTCCTTCTACTTATCCAATAATCTTCTCAGTCTCCTTTGCTCTTCATCCACATGACGACCCCTACATTTCAGTGATCCTCAAGAGTCTTCCCTGTGTGCGCTCTCTCTCTCTCTGTCTCTTTCTCTTTGTTTCTTTCTCTCTCTCTCTCTTTCTCTCTCTCTCTCTGCCTCTTTCTCTCTGTCTCTGTCTTTCTCTATCTCTGTCTCTCTGTCTCTCTGTGTGTCTCTGTCTCTCTGTGTGTCTCTGTCTCTTTGTCTCTGTCTCTCTCTCTGTCTCTCTCTCTGTCTCTCTCTCTCTGTCTCTCTCTGTCTCTGTCTCTCTCTCTGTCCCTCTCTCTCTCTCTATCTGTCTGTCTCTCTCTCTGTCTCTCTGTCTCTCTGTCTCTCTGTCTCTCTGTCTCTGTCTCTCTCTCTTTCTCACTCTCTCTCCTTATCAGCTCCTAAATGTTGAATTAACCTCTCTATGCAGATGAGTCAAAGATCCTAGGCCCAATATCTTCCCATAGCCTCAGTCCCACAACATCACATTGCTATTGGATATGTCAAGCTGGATATTATGGAGACAAATCAAATTCAATATGTTGTCATTAACTCTTCCCCCCGACCCCTCTTCTAAACTTCTATGCTTTCTAAAGCCACCTCTTTTATTACAATATTTTAGATAACATTATTATAGTCAATTCCTCACTTACCTTCACCCAACATATCTGATCAGTCACCAAAATTTACTATTTCTTCACCTCTTGCATTGTATGCCTCTATTTACACAATGCTCACAACAGTTCAGGGCACCTCTGGCTGGGATTATTGCAACAGTGGCCTAAGGTATTAGTCTCCCTTTTTTCAAACTTCTCCCCTACTATTATACATTTTCCACAAAGCTCCCAAAATGATTATACTTAAGCATAAATCTGACCATTTCCCTCCACTGCTCAGTAAATGTCAGTAAGTTTGATGTTACTATCAAATAGATTACTCAGTCTCAAAAAGGGAAACTGAGCAAAACAAATTCAGAAAAAAAATTTTTTTTTACCTTAGTCTGTGTGGAATTAAAAGTTAATTCTGTCAAACATTTAAAGAAAAAATACTATCTTGTTAGGCAAATTATTTGTAGAAATAGAGAATTAAGACATCTTAACAAACTATCAGACAAATATGAGCAGGTTACCAAAACAAGGGAGAGATAAAACTGAGAAAGGAAACTTCAGATCAATACCATAAAGAACCCCAGAAAGAATACGATTTATTAGACAATTGGCTATGCCTCCAGTTGAGACCCTACACCCATTGTCAAGAGCAATATTCCTCATGAAGAAAAGGTCTGCCATCCCCAACACTACCATCAAAAATCAGTTACAAATTGCCGTTGATGGGCAGGAAAGTCCATGAATTGCAGTGTATCTTAATAATATCTTAATAAACCAACTTGGGCCTAGTAGTTATTGTCTAGAAAAATGAATGTTTTGTAGCATAGCTTTCCTATTGTTGCCACTATCAACACCATTCCTGTTTATCTGCTACTGGATTACAAGCAATTCAATCTAATTGAAATGTGAGGTGGCAAGTGGCAAGTGCATAAAACCACCTTAACCACAATGTCCCTTTAGACATTTAAAAAATGTAGCCTAGGTCAATTAATGTTGGCAGCTTCAAATGATAAAAAATATACACTATCATTCACACAACAAATTATTCAGAATTATGGAAGTCACAAAAACAAAGGATAATTTGAATTAAAAAATGAAAAGTTTTTAGATAAATCATGATGCAAGTAGAACAGAAACAAGGTAAATAGAAACAGTGAGTGAGGAAAATCTTTATATCAGATATGAAAAGTAAAGTCTGAGTTCAAATTATGTAGGGGATTAATACAAATAGATGATTAAGAACCATTAACCCAATAAATAAGTGGTCAAAAGAATAAATAAAAATTAATTAAGCATCTATTATGTTTTAAACATTGTACTAATTGTTAAGAATAAAAGGAGAAAAAAATTGAAGAGTACTTGATCCCAAGAAGGTTACATTTTATTAGGGAATATCAGATTTACTGATATAATTATATAGAAATAGAAAATAAATACAACTTAGAGACAGAATTAGCATTTATGATTTATGAAAACTTTTTGTGAGAAGGTAGTGTTTAAGCTGCATCTTAAAGAAAGGGAGGGATTCTAAAGTACAATTAGGAGATATGAGGAGAAGCAGTGAAAAGAAAAAGAAATGAAGAAATTTTCCAAAAGAAAATACCAAACCAACAAAATTTACATGAAATAAATTTCTGGTGTCACTAATAATAGGAACTCCTTAATGCTAAGTACAATAATCTTTCCACTGTACCATACTTTCTCATAATAAGTCATTCAAATTTTATTATAGATTTAAAGAATATGCATATGCATGTATATGTGTATATATGTATACATACATGTGTGTATATATATATATACATATATATGTACACACAAATATGGAGAGAGAGCAGGAGAGTATCATACTACTTAACAATTGCTATTCAAAATCATTCTTATTGCTTGTTCCTGCATCTAAATTGTCAGGATTATAGAACATAAATTTAATGTGACCTAATTATACCTGAGATTTAGAGAAGTACAGTTCTAATGCATTGCTTAATTGGATTAATTGATGCGTGACTAAGTGAGACAATGGACTATCAGTCTCAGTGGGTGTTAATAGTACCTATTCTTTCAAAAGCTAAAATGATTTTGAAATAATGAAACAAAAATAACGACTCAAGAAGAAAGTCTCATGGATCTTTGTTAGAACTCTTTTCCAGGAAAGGTTGAAAAATTTCACTGAACTACCAATCAAAGTTATGCTACATCTCTGGATATTTTTAATAATGAAATAGAAGCCCATGCATTTCAAATTGCTTAGGGCTTGCCCTGTCTGAAAACTAAGGATGACTTAATTGGTCTCTGAAGGTGTCTCCCTGGTATTGGTATGAAATGCTAAAATTAGTTAGCTTTTCTTATTATGTGTGTGTGTATACATGTATATATGAAGTAATTTAGAATATATTAATACTCAAGATTTAAATATGAAGCAATTTAACCTTAGACACTTTGTTAATGCTACACATTTTGGAAGAATAATATTTTATTGTTTTTTTTTCACTTATAGTACAGTTATGTAGAATGTAGAAAAGAGGGGAAGGAAGAGGAGCAGCAGCAGGAGAAGAAGCCTCTATGAGTCTTTGTAGTAGATGCTTTTGGGGGAGTTTCTGGTAGGGGATGTGGTACGATAGCCTAAGATGTAGATATATTGCAATTGCAATCACTGCAGGTAGTAACCACATCAGTGACATCATGGATCCATTGGAGTATTGAAGGCTGTTATTGACTACAGTGTTCACTTACAGTTCAGATGAAGTAGGGTGGAACAGAAAAGAGAAGCAAATTGATACCATTAATTTGGGCATGCTTTAGTTTATACAAAGAAAAACAAGAACAGCAACAAAAATGGCCACGTGATTTAGACCTATATAGCACCTCCAAGTTTATTTATCTAGGTGATGTCTAAAAAAATGCAAGAAACCCCAAATCCTTGTTTTTTATTTTTATTTTTTGAAATATGTATAATTCAGGAGTTATCTTTACTTGCTATCTGCTGAGCTTTATTAGGTTTAAAAAGACAAAATCAAGGCAATCCCTGCCCTTTTGACCAGCTTGGAATACAGAATACATTCAGATTAGTAATATGAAATGAATCCACAAAGATAGGTTATAGCTAGATGGTGACGGGCAATAAATGCCAACCAAAGGAGTTTATATTTTATCCTAGAGACAACAAGTAACCCCTGAAGTTTCCTGAGCTGGGAAGTAAAACGACTTTAGGAATATAAATTTGCTTATGTGCCAATTGAGAAGGCTGTATTTTAAGAAACCTATCAAAAATCTACAGGATATTTATCTCAACAATAGACCATTTGTCATGCCCTTCTCCAGCATTGCCCATACCATTACATTAAGTTTAAGACAAGTCACATTCAAGCCATCAGAATGATTAATATTGTAATTAATTCTAATAACAATAATGCATAGAGAAGAGTGTTGATCATTATAGATGGAGGATTTTTGAAGCAATTTTTTATATACTTGAGAAGAAAACTTAACATTACCCTAAGGATGCTTTGATATTAGACAACTTATTCTCTAGGAATACAGAAATATCTTTTTCAGATACAATTTAAAGAATCCTATGACACAACTTTCTTAGTTTTATGACCATTAAGAATTTCTCTAACATATACATAGCTTGATTCTCCTTGAGCCCTCATGCATCTTGACTTTTACAGCATAAGCATAAAAGCAACAGAATATGTTTCTCATTTAAATTATGTGAAAATGATATTGTGCTGCATTCATATGTCATAAGAAAGAATGCATCTAGTAATGGGAGGAGTGTCACAGACAATGGAATTTGAATGGCTGAGGAGAGGGCTCTGTCCACATCTTACCTTGCCTATGAATCTCAAAATCTTTTCCAAAGGGAATTTAGATTCTGTTTAGCCAGGTCTAATTCTGGATTTGATTACTAATCATGTAATGTACTTCTTTAAGTGATTACATGTAACCACAGCCAACTACAACCAAGAAACAGAAATGCTTACAGATAATGTTTGCTACAGAAAAATAAAACACATGGATTTTCTTCTGTTTCTATGCACAATTCTGTTTCGTGAGTCTGAACATGCTACTTCTGTCTTGATCTAAGAAAAGCCCATCTGTTCCCAACTTTTAGTCTGATAATACTACCTTATAAACTACAGAACCAACAGTTTCTCCTCAGGCAACTATGTAAAGGTTAACCATGTGGGTAGTTAAGAGGGTGGGAGGTGTATTAACAATATGGATTTTCTTCTTGTTATCTTTCAGCCAGTAACAGAGATGAATGAGGGACTAGGGACAAGAAATCCTTTACACTGTTATAGTCTGATACTAGTCCTGTCTCTCTGGTCATTTTTCAATGTTGTTTGTTAATTTCTCTTTCCCTCCTTGCCCCCTAAGTATGAGGGGCCCTCAGAGTTCTGTGCTGGACCTTCTCTTCTTTTTGCAGTCATCCCTTTGGTGATCTCCCATGGCTCCAAATGTTACCTTTATGTAAATGATGGGAAAAAAAACATCTCTCTCTACAACCACGCTTGCATTCTAGTTTGCCCAGCTCCTCGATAGAAAAATGTGTATTAATACCTGCCATGCTTACTTTATAAGTTGTTTAAAAGAGAGAGAGATGTCATTTATGTAGTGTATCACAAAACATTAAACTCGATTATGAATGTCTGTTATCCCTGTTTGTTAAAATCGCTCTACTCTTTCAGGAGCTCTGGCACCCTCCAGCTTTACATTCTTTTTCAATCAATCATTCCCTGACTACTTTCCTCCTGATCAAAGCTCCCTGTTTGCCTGATTTCTCCACTATATTTATTACATATGTTCTAGTTAAAAATGTAGTAGTTTGGGGGTGCGGAGCCAAGATGGCGGCGTAGAAGCAGCAAAGGACCACAGCTCCCACACAAACACGCTAAAAAAACTCATAAAATGGGACGCTAAACAGATTTTCAAGCTCCAAAACTCTCCACAAGACAGAAAGCACATCTGTTGCTACAGGCAGCGCAGCAGGCGGGGCTCTTAACAGAAATCTGGGACCCATGGCCTAAACCCAGCCGGCTCAGGCCCTGGGTCATCGGTCCGGGAACCGCAGCTATAGGAGAGCAGATCAGCTGCACTGGAGGCACAGTTACCACATTTATCAGGCCAGAAGAAAAAAAGGCTAAGAGAAAGGTCAGTGGATTTTGCTAACTGGGGGGGAGAAGAGTAGATCCGACCAAACTGCTCCCAGGCAAAGGAGGCAGC
>CM053601.1:98970336-98983991 GCA_028646575.1 Pseudocheirus occidentalis | reverse complement strand
ATATATATATATACACATGCATATGTACGTGTATATGTATACATATATATGTAGGTATAGGAGGGAATATGTGTATATAAATATATATGTAAGTGTGGGCATATGAATGTTTATATATATATATATATACATATATATATACAGATGGCATAGGATGAGGTGAACATAAAAGGATGATATATAATAAGTAAAATTAAGAGGTGAAAGAGCAATTAATTGGGAGAGGGAGAAAAGGAGAGATGGATTAGGGTAAATTATCTCATCTAAAAAAGGCAAGAGAAAACTGTTACAATAGAAGGAAAAAGCAGGAAGGTGAAAGGAAATGGAACAACCTTAATCTCATTGAATTTGACTTAAGGAGGGAATAACATATGCACTCAATTCAGAATCTTACCCTACAGGAAAACAGGGAGGTAGGGGATAAAAGGCGGGCTGATAGAAGGGAGGGCCAATTGGGGGAGAGGGTAGTTAGAAGCAAACATTTTTGAAAAGCGATAAGGTCAAAGGAGAAAATAGAGTAAGTGGAGGGTGGGATAGGATGGAGGGAAATAAGTTAATCTTTCACAATAAAACTACTATGGAAATGTTTTGGGTAACTACACATGTAAAACATATATTGAATTGCTTGTCTTTGCAGTGGGGGCGGGTGAGGAGGAAAGAAGGAAAAAAAATCTGGATCTCAAAGTTTTAAAAACAAATGTTTTAAAAAATTTGTTTTTTACATGCAACTGCAAAATAAGATATACAGGCACTGGGGTATAGAAATCCATCTTGCCCTACTAGAAAGTTAGTGGGAGGTGATGCAGAAAGATATAAGAGAGAACAGATTGGGGGATGGGTATTCAGTAGGCTTTCTATTTTGGGGCAAGGGATAGGGGAAAGACAGGCAGAAAAAACTGTAACTCAAAATCGTGTGGAAATGAATGTTGAAAACTAAAAACTAATTAGTTAATTAGAAAAAAAATATAACCTTGGAGACCATCTAGGTTAACTCTCAAAGACAAATACTTAAAATCCATCAAAGTATAAGGAACTTTGTGGGATTTCTCATTAATCAAGTCGTATTTTGACTTTTCCCTGCATTGTCTAACCATGTCTTGCTATATATGTACAATTAAACAGCCAGGCTTAGGTCAGTCTTCTTGTTGGTGGACATTCTCTCTAAGAATGCATGTATAGTTGCCACATACTTCTTCCTATACCACTAATCTAGTCTGAACGAAAGAGAGCGAGGATATCTGGAATACCTTGATCTAACACGATCACCTCCAAGTCTAAGTATATTCATTTTGGGATAGATACCATTTCAACTAAGATCAATAATGAACATGAACAGGTCAGCCCAAACCTAGAGTCAGGAGTGCTTAGGACATGTGTTTTAGATGCCAAGTATACATGGCCATGTGGATGTTGTAGTAGGGAAATAATAAACTACTCATTTATCTGCAGACCTCAGCAGCTTGAAGGCCTTGACATGATTCATGGATGGAAACAAAACAGACCTGAAGGCAAGCTCACTCCCTTTTGAAAATGATAGCCATTAGGTTGATGGTTCTATAGCCAATAAGGGGACTCATCATAATTTCAAAGTTCAAATTCATTAGTCCTGAGTCTTCCATATAAATAAATAGGCCTCCAAGTTCCCATGCAATTGGCTAAAATCAGGAATAGGAACTCTACAGATCTTCTCTGGTAGGCCTTTGTTACACTTGCAAAATTAGCTCTAATTGGTTTGGGGAAATGACATAGCATAAATGAAAGATTGTCTTATATATGCTAAATAAGAAATATAGCATGGACAGGAATCCATGCATTCACAGGAGAATTTTAATCAGGGTCCATAAAAGCTGAATTTAGATCTAGGTCCCCTAACATCTTTATTAATGATTTGGAAAAAGAAGAAGAAAATGGCACAAAAGGGAAATCTGTAAATGAATCCAAATGGAGAGATGTGATAAACCCTATTTTGGATAAAGACATATTTCAGGGCACTTAGAAAAATGAACATGAATGTCATTTTGTAACTAATTTAGATTAGGAAAGGTTACTCAAAGCACAGGATGTCCAAGAGAGGAAACAACTTTGAAAACATTAATGCTAAATTAGAGAGTAATGCTAATGGACTATATATGAGGTATTTCTATTGCTTTTTTTAAGCTAAGAAATGCTCCCACCACTTATGTCCATGTTGTTGCAAAACGTCTCTAAATACCTTAGGTATAGCATAATCTTAAGCAGAACCTTAGGTAGAGTCCCAATCCAGCAATGAAGTTGGGATTGCAATAATTTAAAGAAAATGATACAAATGCTGGTTTGATGAAGAAAAAAAGATCCCAAATACATTTAAAATAAAATAATTTTATAATCAATGCAATTTTAGATACTCTGGGAGAAAAGGTAATGTGGTATAGTGGGCATAATAACATGATAGGGTGGATGAATACAAGTCCTCCCACTGAAATAAATGTGTAATTATGGACAACTCAATTAAACTCAGTGCTTTAAGCAGCTCTGTAAGACTACATGTTTCAGATAAAATGATATTCTGCATTAGTGAGATTCTTCTAATTCCACACTAATAAAATCACATGTCCAGACACTGCATACGTGCATGCGCACACATGCACACAGGCGTGTACGCACACACACATACACATACACACACACACCCTCAGACCATGTGTAACCACTATGATAATTAAATAAACCTCTCAGTGGCTCCTGAGATTAAGAAGCTGTTTACAGGGCAGGGTATGATAAAATACTCCCTTATGGCTACTTAAGATTTTCTCCTTCTTTCTAAACCCTTACAATTGACAACTGAAAGTTGATCACTTAAAAAAAAAACACTTTTTTCCTCTTACTTTAATGCTTCATACAGCACTACCCTTCATTGTACATACCTACTTCTCTTTTCCCTTTCCATTGTGCCTTCTAGAATACCTGTTCCAGTTTCATCAAACTGTCCTTCATTCCAGACTTTTTCCCCTTATTCCACTCCATCCTTCTTGCAATTGTGGAAATCTGGCTTACCTCATAAGACAGTGCACTTCTGGCTACTCTTGCACTATGGTAGACTACTTTTCTCATGCCCCATATGACATGCCAAGAGAATAAGGTTTACTCCTTACTCCCCATTTACTACTTCCAAATTCCATCCACATACCTTTTTTTTCCTTCAAGATCCACTCCATCCTGCTCATCATTCTATTCAGATCTTGATTACACTCATCTCTTGCTCTCAGACTTAGAGAGAGAGAGAGAGAGAGAGAGAGAGAGAGAGAGAGAGAGAGAGAGAGAGTTTTCAATTTTCCTGGTTCACAACATTCTACCTTATCCATAACTAGTATAATATGTGTTTTGGATTTGGATGGTTTCCCCTTTAAGGAAATAAAGAGCCTATCCTGAGAATCTGGTTGGTCCAGAGTCCTGGAGAAGTAAAAAGCCATTCTATGGGGAGTTGCTGTCCATGCAATTTGGCAGAATCTATTACCATATACATGATTCTAACTCAGTGTTATTACCCTGGAGAATGTAGTGGCAGAGAGGGACCAAATCTATTTTTACTGTAATTTTATCCTTTTAAAACCTATTGCAAATATTTTTAAAATTTCATTTCATATTCCACATGTTTTTCATTATTTGCAAGTCCTGAGCCTGAATTATTCAACTGGAGTAAACTATATTTGTCCCATAATAACATACTAACTTCTATAGTCATCCTTGAAAATGTCAAGATATATTTTGATGTCCTGTCAAAGACATTGGCATCCCAGTACATCATATTACTCAACTCCCATGACCTATGCCTCCACCCTATCACAGCTATTCATTGATATGCTCATGTCCTCAATCTCATCACCCTCAAGTGTTCTGCTTACAATACCCAAAACCCTGAAATTCCCCTATCTGAGCATATTCTTCTGACTTTCTAACTTCTTGTTATACTTTACTCTCTCCTAATATATCTTTTCTCTTAACTGCAACTCTAGCCACTCCACTCCTTCTCTTGTCTTCTAAAGTCACCTATGCAATTATATTTTCTGTACCTTTCAAAAGAAAACTATAGCATGTATTGTGCCAAAAAAAGAATCCCTCTTTCCCACTGTTATGCCTCAAATTATTTTGACATCCTCCTCCCTCCTATCCTCTTTTGCATCAGTCTTGGAAAAAAATTGGAGCCTTTCTTGAATTTAAAATGTCCAAAATCAAACACAATATATTCTCTAAGAACCTGACCCCTTCCTCCTACTTCCCTATTTCTGTTAATTGCACTGAAAACTTGTGTTACCCAAATTTGCAAAGTCATCATTATTTTCAACTCTTTACTCTTCCTCACCACATATATCTAGTCAGACAATAAATGTAATGAACTGAATAAATGGATGAATAATAAAACATAATTAAGTACTTACTATGTAGTTGTTGCTATGGTAAGTATTGGGAGATACAGATACAGAAACACAGGACCATCTCAGCATTCAAGGTACTTATATTTTAAAAGGACACAATATATTTATGGGAATTGTGGCCAAGAAAGGGAGTGCCTGAGGTATAACTGGAATGGTAACTAGAACCATGAAATAATCAGTTAATACAACTTTTTTCAGGGACAACTGCAGCATGGTAATATTGATTTGATAACTGGATATAGAAAAAAAAGGGATGGGATAAATATGTAGGTGTCAGAATGGAGATAGCAAGATGGTTGTAGTAGATAGGATTTGAAACATGATCTATTATGTTACCCTGGGTTGGGTTGGCTAGATATAGTAGACTAGTTGAGTTTGCATTAATCATTTACCAATCAACACAGCCTAAAGTACTAAAGTTTAGTGAATTAACTTTGCTCCAAAGTCTGGGGACACTTTTTCCTGTCCTTTGTTCTAGACATGCTGAAAAAAGTGAAGAAAAGAAGGGTAGAGGCAAAGAGTATGGCAAGATGGCTAGGGTAGACTCCTAGATATAAACAATGGTGTGGTCTTGCATTTTTATTACTATTGTTCGCTTATTTCAGTCATTTTCTGACTCTTTGTAATTGTATTTGGGATTTTCTTGGCTGAGATACAAGAATGTTTTGCAATTTCTTTCCCCATTAGTTTGGGGTAAATGCCACCAATTCATCAATGAATCCTCTTCAGTCTTTCATATTTTTTTCTCTAAATTCACCATAATAGTTGAGGCCTTTAATACCTGTTACTTTGACTATCAAAGTAGCCTTCAAATTGCTCTCCTTGCCTCAAGTTTCTGCCTTCTCCAATCCATCTTCCATAAACTTGCCACTTCCTGAATGTGACCACTATATTAAAGATGCTTCAGTGGCTCCTTGTTACCTTTAGTATGAAACAAACTGTTGAATATTCAAGACTTTGATAAGCTACCTCTAATTTGTGTTTCCAGAAACATTTCATATCATGCATATAATGTCCTAGCAAAATAACCCTATTTGATGTGCCCATACACAGTATATGTCTCATATTATACCTTTTCCCATAATTACAAATCCTGTTTCTTCTAACTTTCACCTTGTAAAATGCCTAATTTTCTTAAAGCACAGCTTGGCTGTCACTTCCTCTATGTGGTCCATCAAGTGCTAATACATTTCTCTCTCCACAAAAATACTCTGTATCAATCTTTCTGTATTTTGCAAAAACTTATGTGTGTGTCCAGGTTTTTCTCCACTTTAGCAGAATGTGAGGGGTATGGAGCAAAGACTGCAAAAAGGAAGCAGTAACTTTCCTAAGCTCCTCCAAGAATTCTGTTGCTAAACTTTAAAAAGTTAATTTGAATGGATTTTAGAGTGACAGAACCCATTGGGAGACAGGATGAGGCAGATTCTTAGCCCAGGAAAGTGCCCACATAGGCATGGACAAGGGAAATGTAGAGCACACGGGGTGTGCATCAGTGCAAATCTGAGAACAGACTACAGCAGAGTGAGAAATAGACCTACCCAGCAGATTCATCCATCTCAAGGGCTATTTGCAGCCATCTCACCACAGGAGAGAGGATCATTGGAGCTAGATAAGACAAAACACAGGGCCCGCAGCAGGGACAGCAACTTCTCCTGGGGCTACTATCCCATAGCCTGGATGTTTAAAAATCACAGACTTGAACTTCTTGGACTCAAGATGGCAGAATAAACCTAGTTGCTCTGATTCCTCCTCCCTGACCCAGAAAACACAGAGATAAATGTCCCACACAGAGTGAAATGCTTAATTAGTGGAGAGAGCCTCAAGCTTGGGACTCACTGAAGAATGGGGAAGTCAGGCAGTATGCAATCTAAGCCCAAGGGGGTGGATCCAATAAGCACTAACAGCACAAGCCCAGGTATGCCTTAGCACCACCAGGGGAATCTGCAAACACTAGCCTGGCCATTCTCCAGCAGTTGAACTTGCCTGAGCTATAGCCCAGAGATACAGAGGTAGAAACCTGAAGGGATCAGACCACCCTCTCCCAACAGCTTGCTTTGTGAGCATCAGGGTAACTCAGAGGAAACAATGAGAGTCCTGGACTTGTCCTCATTCTAGACACTAAGAGACTACATCTCAGGAAGTTAACAACCAAACCCCTACCTCCCAGCCTGAGAAGCACAATATATCTGCACCCCAGAAGCAGATATCTACTCTAAAAATTCAGAACATAGGGAATCACAATAGGGAAGTAGGAACCAATGAGATCTAGAACCATATAATTCTTCTATAGTGAGCAAGAACAACAAAATTCAGAGGACAACATGGATTCTATACTCACAGTGGAGACCACAGGAGGAAAGATGAGCTGATCTCAAGCCCAAAAAGCATTCTTGGAGGAGCTCAAGAAAGATTTTAAAAACAAAATTAGAGAGGTAGAAAATAATTTAAATCTACAGTGACCAAATTGGAAAAAAATCTCACTTAAGAAAACAAATCTTTAAAAAATAAAATTGGAGAACTATGATGGGAGGTTCAAAATCTAACTGAAGAAAATGCCTACCTAAAAATGAAAACTGAATATATCAAAAAGGAGCTTAAAAAACTAATCAAGGAAAATAATTCACCAAAATTTTAGAATCAGTCAAGTTGAAGCTAAGGACTCTGTGGTGCATCTAAAGTCATTCAAACAAAACATAAAGATTGAAAAAAATAGAAGAAAGTGTATAATATCTCATTGGAAAAACAACTGACCTGGAGAACAGATCCAGGAGAGATAGACTAAGAATTATTGGTCTACCAGAAAGCCATGGTAAAAAAAAGCAGCCTGGAAAGTCCTGGAATCAGAGGGCAAAATAGTTAATCTGTATTATAAAGCAGCAGTCATCAAAACTACTTGGTACTGGCTAAGGAAAAGAGTAATGGATCAATGGAATAGATTGGTTAAACAAGACTCAGTAGTCAATGATTATAGTAATCTACTGTTTGATAAACCCAAAGACCCCAGTTTTGGGGATAAAAACTCATTAGATACGAACTGAGTAGAGCAGAACCAGGAGAATTTTGTACACAAGTACAGACACAACATATGTGTGACAACTAACTTTAAGAGACTGGACTCTTCTCAGCAACACAAGGTTATAAAACAACTCCAAAAGACTCAGGATGGAAAGAAAGGTTTACATTCAGAGAAAGCTCTAGAAAGAACAGAGTTTAAATGCAGACTGAAGCAAACTACCTGGTCTCTTTCTTTTTCATGTTTGTTTTTTTTTCCTCTTTCCCATTGTTCATTCCAACAGTTACAACCCTTCTTTACAACCAGACTAATGTCCAATGTGAAAGTATTTGCAGATCCTATACTTGATTGTATGCCACCATGATGTGGCAGGAGGGAGGAGAGAAAATTTGAAACTCAAGGGATTGTGGAACTGAATCTTGTAAACTAAAAGTAAACAAATAAATCAATTTAAAAACTTAAAAAAGAAAAGACAAAAGAAAAGTAAAATGTCAACTCCTTAAGGGTAAGCCTTATTTTGTTTTTGTCTTTATGCAGGAAATATGTTCTGGCTCACTATTGCACAGCTAGGCTGCTACATCTAACCCACTCAGGTTTATGGGTATGCCTGAGGAGATATGATTTCTCTTTCGGGCTACCGTCAAGGTCAAGCACTCATTCAATGTGTTTTCCTTATGGTTAACTGTCAATAATTAGCAAAGCAACTCTATTTCACCACTTGACATTGATTAGGTTTTACAAAAGGATATTTATTTAGAAGATCTAGCAATAACAAAAGTATACACATTTTCCCCGATACCTCAGAGTCACACTCTCCTATATACCACCTCAGTTTCTGGAGAAAATGAGCTTACTCTTAGAACAATTTTTACATAGCTCTAGTCCCAACAAGTTCACACCCAGAAAAAAGTATTGCTGTGAGATAAGTCTAGTCTCAGTGACATTGGATTAGGTCCTAAAAGTCAGTCATCAGTCCCCAGGGCACTGATATTTCAAAACTCCCAGAAACTTCTCAGGAGTATACCCCCAAAAGGCTCATTCTCCTGGCCTTCAGAAACCATCAAATCAGAACCTTCAGGTCAATCTTTTTCACTTAGATAAAAGGAATGAAAATAAAGATGAACAAAATACCAAGGCCAGTATTCACAGGAACATGCATTAACCTCTCAAGGAAAGGTCCTAAATCATTCTTCTCATAACACTGTCTCTCAGTGAAGGAGACAAATGCAGAAAGTGAGATTTTGATTCCAAGGCCAGCTAAAATATTTTGAAGAAACTCTAGTTCTGTTTAAGTGGCTTCAGCTAATCAAAGATGCTCCTGTCTACCATGTAGGTAGCAGATCAGAATCAGTTACAAAGTATCTCCCCATGCTCCAAAGTCTCTCCACAGTTTTTGCATTAAAAATTGTCATGACTTCCCAAAAGCAAGATCCCCACAAGTTTCTTGCATGTAGAAAATTATATCAGCCAAGTACAATAATGTAATCTGTGCAGGCCTATAAGGATTGGGTTTATGAATCATTCTTTATTTACATTTACATTCCAATACCTAGCACAGTCCCTGACATACAGTAGAAACTTATTGAATTGAAATCATGTAGTCAAACCATAACAACTATAGTATGAATGTAATGAAAATAATATATCGTCACAAAAAGAGTTTTAAGTCTAGTTGGGATGAAAAGATAGAAGTTCTTCAGAAAAACAACAACAACAACTTAAGAACAATCTAAAAGCCATCCATAATTAAAGAATCTTATCAAATTAATATAGAATATAGAATGTGGAAAAACTAAGGGTATTTGGTTTTTTTAATCAATTCTAATTTCTGGCAATATGATATTGAACCTATATAATCAATGATTACTGACAATTAACTGATTGATAGATACATGACCATTTTTTTTTAAATCCCACTATCACTGTTATAATTGGTCAAACTGGCTATATGTTTAGCCTCCACATTTTTGGTAAGTGTTCACTAAGAAAGAGTAAGTGAGGTAAATCTGTAATAAAATAATTGTTGTAGCAGTACTACTATATATAAAGGCCATCATTAAGCCACAATATCTCAGTGAATCTTTGGTTAAGTAAATTATAGAGACCTTAGTTCAGAATATAGTTGAATTCAATAAAAAAAATGCAGCACAAAAAAATGAGATAAAAGGTTATAAACAGAGAAAAGCTATTTACAAAATATCAACATATTTGGAAAGGGAGAAAATTCAAACAAATGTTTCTTTGAGACCATCTGAAATGAAATAAGTATGCCTAGCCTGAATAACCAACAAATAAATTATAAAATGAGCAACAACAGAAGAAAGGAGATTGAAGTATGCAATATACAATGGTATGAATAAACTAATGAAGTTGAGTACCAACGATTATAGGATGACTGTGTAATGTCAAGTTAATTGATAAGTTTATTTACTTCACTTGAAAACAGGAGAGATTTAAACTGATTTTCTGGTATCAGATGAATGAAAAAATTGGCTGAATTTTTCTTTTCAACTATGTGTATGTGCTGCTCTTCTAAATTGTGAAAGCACAGCCTTAGGCTGAACATCAGCTAAGATCCATGACACTGAAAGCTAATAAATCATTTCATAGTTGTAACCCATACCCCTACCCCATTTCTCAAGACATTTTTAATTATAATAAGTCAACTTATATTGATTACCATATAATAATTCAGTACTTGTTCTAACAGGGATCCCTAATGATTGGTTGATTCCACCAATATTTTAATTGTTAATTTTTTTACCATTGTAAGTAATCAATAAAAGCATATACTGTATTTTTATATTAATTTCTTTAATACTTGCTTCAAAGGCCTATCTAACATAATCATCAAAGCTCTTAATTTGCTATTATAAGCAGTTGACATTTATGCATTTCATCAAAATATCACTCAATATAAACTTGGCTTTTTTTTTAAATTGAGTCAGATGAGGTGTATCAACAGTCATTGAAAAATAACTGAATGGGGTTAAATAAACAATATTGAAAGCCAAGAGAGTTTTAGAGACATGCCAAGTAAGGGTATAAGCATCAGAAAAGCACCTAAGATTGATGAACCAATGAGCAAAGTTCAAGAATACCACTGTGGAGAATGATGAACACGTTGTCATTTTTTGGCATAATAATTGAGAAGAAAATAAAATATATTTATACATAAATTACTAACAGTGTCACCTTCTTTTTTCCCTGTTCTTTCACCTCCATTTCTTTCAAGAGATCATCAAAACTCTCTCAACTGAGAGAAAACCTCTTCATTTCTGATCTTGTAGCTTCCTCACTTTGGGGGCTAAGAAATGCAACTCCCAAGGTTTTTCCTAGTTCTGCTTCACCTAGGATCACCACTAACAGACACTGAAAATAAGGATATATGCTGGTTCTGTTGGGATTAGTTAGGGGACAAACAGGAGCCATATACTATCCTTTGGCAAGAGGCAAGATCTATTTCAGATATAAAGATCTTCATTATTTTACCCTACCCTTTAAACTTATTCAAGTTCTCTGGTTTCTGTTGTCTTGTTCTTTTCTTCACTTATGTTGTCACATCCTCTTTGCTGCTATGTACCTGAATTTATGACCATCTTCTTTATTCCACCTACCAGATTTGCGCTCCCTTGCTTCTTATCAACAACTGTCTCTGATCCACTGTGTGCTATGACTCTCACTCTTCATTAATGTCTTGACTCTAGTCCATCTACCTAGTGCAGACATGCCACTGGCTTCCAATGTTTAATTTTACCTACATGCAATTTCATCTATGGCTTGCTGCTTCTTGAGTTTTCAGTTCTTATATGAACATAATCTTGCAGACTTAATTCCTAACTTAGATTAGTTTTCTCTCATGCCATTCTTTATCTATTACCTCAGATTTACATAAGATCCTCTCAAACCTAGCCTTAACATACAACCCAACCATGACTCAATGCCACTTAGAGTCCTAGCATTTCCACACTAGGTTTTCAAAAGCCCATCCTTATTTTTCCCTTTAAAATATTTTTAGTTCTCCCCCTTCCAGAGTTATCACATATAACAAATAACGTTTGTTTATTTTCTTTAAGAAGAGAAAAATCAGAATTCCTGATTGATACGTCAAAGTTTGAGATACAGTCCAATGTACTTGTGGACCATCCCAAACATCTGCTTATACTTTTTAATGTTTCAACATTTCATTTGGGGGGGGTGTTCTTTGAATTAAAAGTTATAGATACTGCATATATTCCTTTATTGACTTTGCTTATTTCACTCACATCAGTTCATGTAGAAATTTCCATGCTTCTCTGTAATAAGACATTTAAAATATATTTATTTATTTTTAGTTTTCAACATTCATTTCCACAAGATTTTGAGTTACAATTTTTTTCTCCCCATCTTTCCCCTACACTCACCCCAAAATAACAAGCCCACTGAATACCCCTTCTCCCAATCCATTTTTCTCTATATCCTCCCCCATCATTACCCTATCCTCTATACCCCAGTGCCTTTATATCTTGCTTCCCAGTTGCATGTAAAAAAAAAACCTGAAACACATTTTTTTAAACATTTGCTTTTAAAACTTTGAGCTCCAGGTTTTTTTCCCTTCTTTCCTCCTCACCCACCCCCACTGGGAAGACAAGTAATTCTATATATGTTGTACATGTGCAGCTACCCAAATCACTTCCATAGATGTTATATTGTGAAAGACCAACTATATTTCCCTCCATCCAACTTGCCCCCCACTTATTCCATTTTCTCCTTTGACACTATCCCTTTTCAAAAAAAGTTACCTTCTAACTATCATCTCCCCCAATTTGACCTCCCTTCACTCATCCCTCTTCCTATCCCCTAACCCCCTATTTTCCTATAGGGTAAAATACCCAATTGAGTGTGTATGTTATTCCTTCCTTAAGCAAAATTGAATGAGAATAAGGTTGTTCCATTCCCTTTCACCTTCCTGTATTTTCCCTCTTTTGTAACAATTTTCTCTTGCCTCTTTCATATGAAATAATTTACCCTAACCTATCACCACCTTTCTTCTTCTCCAAATAAATTCCTCTCTCACCTCTTAATTTTATTTTTAGATATCATTCCTTCATATTAAACTCATCCTGTGCCCTCTTTCTATGTATACATGAACATGTATATGCCCACACTCACCTGTATATTTATATACAAATGCACCTTCCTATACATACATATATATGTATGTGTGTGTAGCCTACACACATATTCCCTTCAACTATCCTCATCCTCAAAAAAATTACAATTATCACTTTTCCATCTAGGAATGTAAATAGTTCAACTTTAATAAGTTCCTTGTGATTTATTTTTCCTCTTTACCTTCTCATGCTTCTCTTACTTCTTGTATTTGAAGGCCAAATTTTCTGTTCAGCTCCTTTTGTTCATGAAGAATGCTTGAAAACCCTCTATTTCATTGAAAAGTCACATTTTCACTTGTAGCATTATACTCAGGTTTGATGGGTAGGTGGTTCTTGGTTTTAGTCCTAGCTCCTTTGACCTCTGGAATATTATATTCCAAGACCTATGATCCTTTAATGTAGAAGCTGTTACATCTTGTGTTATACTGATTGTGTTTCCCCAACACTCAAAGTGTTTCTTCCTGCCTCCTTGCAGTATTTTCTCCTTGATCTGAGAACTCTGGAATCTGGCTGTGATATTCTTAGGAATTTTGTTATGGGGACTTTTTTCAAAAGTTGATCAGTGAATTATTTCAATTTCTATTTTGCCCTCTAGTTCTAGAATTTCAGGGGAATTTTGCTTGAAAATTCCTTGCAAGATGGTGTCTATGCTCTTTTTTTTTGTTCATGGCTTTCAGGTAGTCCAATAATTTTTAAATGATCTTCTGTATCTATTTTCCAGGTCAATGGTTTTTTCCAATAAGATATTTCACATTGCCATCTATTTTTTTTCATTTGTTTGTATCTGTTTTATAGTATCTTGATTTCTCATAAAGTCATTAGCTTCCAATTGCTCCAATCTTAATTTGAAGGAGATATTCTCTTCAATGAGTTGTTGAAACTCCTTTTCCATCTGGGAAATTTAGCTTTTTAGACATTCTTTTCCTCACTGGCTTTTTGAACATCTTTTGCCATTTGAGTTAGTCTATTTTTAAGGTGCTATTTTCTTCAGTGTATTTTTGTGTCTCCTTTAGCAGGCTGTTGACTCGCTTTTCATAATTTTCTTGCATCATTCTCATTTCTCTTCCTAATTTTTCC
>CM053601.1:98942355-98970236 GCA_028646575.1 Pseudocheirus occidentalis | reverse complement strand
CATTTATGGGTTGATAATTCTGAACACTGTCACGGCTGCTGGTGATTCTCTCTCCTGAAGTCTGCTCCTGATCCACCATTGGTCGGGGCCACCCTGAACCATGTGGCTCACATGGGGCCTCACTCACGTCTCATCCTGGTGGAATAGATCTTTCCTAAAATGCCTGCTGGGCTTCTTCCAGTGGGAGGTTTGTTTCTCTTTGTCTCTTTGTTGGTTCTCCATCATTTCTAATACCATAGTAATATATGATTACAATCATATTTATTCATTTAACTATTTCAGCAATTGATAGTCATGTATTTTGTTTCCAAATATTTGCTATCACAAAAGCACTGTAGATTAGATATAAAGATATATACATATGCATATACATATATGCATATATGCCTATATGTGTATATATATGCATTATGTATGTATTATGTATTTCTTCTTGTTAATGACATTTTCAGGGATAGGTCTGGTAATGGAATTTCTGGGTGAAAGGATATGAATATGTCAGTCACTTTATTTACATAATTGCAAATTGTTTTCCAGAATGGTTGTACTGATTCACAATTCCACTAACAATTTGCTATAGGGTCTATTTTCTACAACTCTTCCAACATTGATTATATCTATCTTTCATCATCTTGCCAATTTCCAAGGTGTGAGGTGAAAGTTAAATTTTTTTTAGTTTGTATTTCTCTTATTAATGAATTCTTTCATGTGGTTGTTAACAGTTCACAATCTTTTTTAGAAGTGCTTGTTTATATCCTTCAACCATATATCTTTTGGAGGTTGGATTTTGATCACACATATATATGTGTGCATACATTTCAATGCGTATGTTCATATATGTGAATTGTTTATATATGTAGTTGCATATCATACCAAATATCTATGAGAGAAATTTGCTATGTTAATTATGCTGCCCTTACAAAATGCAAAATGATGGAGTACTAAGGGAGTTTCTTAGGGGTTAGGATAGACCTTCTTTGGTTTTGTTAACTCATTGGGTTTTCACTTAGTGATCTTGGTATCAGAGTAGATCATGGGGATAGGTAAAATTGCCTCATATTTTATACATAATTCCATTTTTGAGAGGATTGATAGATCATGGCATGGGAAAAAGTGTCTAGTCCCCTACCACATTGGTGGCATGCTCTAGAAGCCTGCCATCGAGTCTGTACATTATTGACAGCAGATTAACCTCAGATAAAACTTTCCTGCAATGTTTATCTTTCAGTGGAAAAGAATTTGGTTTCTTAAAGACTTTCTGAGGTCAATGCAAGCTTTTCTAACAGATATCAACTGGTAAAGTTGCACATAAATTCCAATTGATGGAGTTTGTGCCCATTCTCAAATGACCAGCTCCACAAAATGGGGCAATGTTCTTCATCAGACCAAAAACAGAATAACATGCATCTCCATCAATGTAACTTATAAAAAATGAATTACAGAGGGTTTGCATGCTGAGTTAGTATTGAGAGCATTCTCATCAAATATACACACACACCCCCAAAGAAATAATAGGACCTTGAATTATTGTTTAATTTTCAATAAAGTTGAAAGCCAGAAATATTTTGTTTTAATGTAGAACCAAAAGGTACACCTGTTAAAAGTAAAAAGGTAAGCTGATTTACTTGACAATGCCCTTTAGTGTGTCTTTCTGGAATTTCCTTGGCCCACTTTATTTCCATATTCTCTCATCTAGCCTGCCATTTCATGATTTTTCAGAGTGATCTAATCCATCCATTCAGCAGATGAGAATTTTAATAAAATCATGAACCCATGGTTTCAATTCCAAAAATAATTAACAATATATTTTGGTGCTCTCATCTTCTGTGGACATTGAGGATATTTCACCAGTGATATCAATAAAGGATTTTAATATAATTGAAACAATATATGAATTTAGTCTCTTCAAATAAATATTTTGGTGGCACCAGAAACAAAAGTAAAAATGTGTTCTTTTACAGAACCATAACTGACAATTTCAGTGCCCAGGGAAACCTCTGTCCATGGCTAGTATCATGAAATGAGCCCTCAAGTCAACTCTATCATTCATGATGTGGAAATGATATAAGAAGTAACTTCAAAACAGATCAAGTAAGTTGGATGCAGAATGAATAACTGAATTAAGTCAGGCTCTGGCTACTCAGAGTAGGAAGGGACCTCAGATATCACCAGGTTGCACCTATATTGGAGACCCTGAATAAATGAACCTAAAGTTTATACTTTGGAAAAAGGTATAGTAATACCTTTATAGGTGAAGTGACATAAAAAATTATATTTAATTCATTTCATTATTTATAATAATTAAATAACATTCATTTTCTCTATTTTTGAAGACAATTAGAAAAGAGCACATTTTGTGACTTATCAAAATGTAGGCATCAAGCTCTTCAAATGTATTGCTTACTGGTATTGAATATCTATTAGGAACATATCAATTTTGTAGGAACATCTAGTTCTAGATTTTATTTTATCAGTAGCATGAAAAGGTTCACTTCACGGGGTTTATTTATCAAGGGAAAAATAAGATCAAGAAGGGAGAATTGCAACACTCATCCTGTGAAATTATTTACAATACTTGCATTTACAAGTTGGAATCATTAGAGGCAAATAAAACCCTTTATTTAAATGTGGAATTTTCATTAACAATCTGGAGAAGTGAAGACTAAAATAAGGCTCTCGGAGATGTCAAAAAAATCCTCATTTGATAATCATCAGTCAGTGCCCCCAGAGAAACGTTTTGTTTAGTTACTATTAGTATTCAGCAGAAGAACATATTGCAGTGGAAATCTTTTTTGGATAGGTTAAAATAACCTGAAGCTATTTGCTACTGTTAAAAAAACAAATTCATCATTTACCTTTAAAAATGCCTATAGTCAAATGAGGCATTAGTGACTAAAAGAAAAAAAGAAAAATCACACAAATGAGAACACTGTCGGAATGAATTGAAACTACATTTTGGAAAGTTGGAATAAGATCAAATGTAGAGTTAAACATTAATAAAATTGTTCATTTAAACATATTAAACCAAATTATACAATATGGCATATTATTACTAAATTGGGTAATTATAGATCTTCACAAGGGGGAAAAGGCTTTCAAGGGATTTCATATACATGAGATAATTTATTGGTAGTAAGATTTTAGAAAAAGTCGAACAAGACAGTAGTAGTAGTAGTAGTAGTAGTAGTAGTAGTAGTAGTAGTAGTAGTAGTAATAGTAGAGGGATTTCACAAATAAAACAAAAAAATCTAATTATTTTACTGAGATGCATGATATATGGATGGATACATACATACAATAATACATACATACAACATAGTGCTAAATAAAACATGACACCTGCCCTTATGAAGTTTACTATTATTTATATTCTCTATAGCTGGCAGTTTGGAACCATCAATTTAAAAATCAAATCTAGTTGGTGTTGTAAACCTGTTTACAGGAAATATATATATATATATATATATATATATATATATATATATATGTGAGTGTGTGTGTGTGTGTTTGTGTGTTCTCCTACAACATATACTTATGACTATAAAACCATAATCACCATAATACCTGAAGAACTATACCAACTGATCAGCTCTAGAGTTCCACCAGTTTTCAAAGGACAGACTAGGAGTGTGAAAAGTCAGCTCAGAAATTCCAATTAAAGATGATAATTTTATTGCAGCTTAGGTCCCTGATAAAAATTCAATTCAACACACATTTACTGAATTTCTACTACATGTGAAGGTTTTTTTTTCTAGAAAGAATATAGAACAGAAACAGCATGAACAAGAAAAGGCACATTCTCTTTAGGAGTTTACAATATCGTTTTTCTCTTTTTTTAAAATTTTAGACTCAAACACAGAATACAAATACGGAATAGAGAAAAGAAACACAAAAGCAACATAAACTTAAATATTGGAACTTAAATACAAAGTAAGAAAGGAAAAAAATCCATGTCATGTCTATAACAGAACACAAGAGGATTCAAAATATGTAACAATAAATTTCCATTTCAAGAAAGCCTGTATGATAAATACTACAGGCTGTGTTGAAAGTTGCCCATATTTTCTTTGCTTCCTTGTAAGTCTTCTTTTGCTCTCTGCTGTGTACTTTTTTACTTTTTTTCTTGCTTTCTCTTCCCTCCCCACCCGTAATAAGGCTACAATAAAGTTTAGATATGTTTCTCTATAGCTATAGATACATACATACACATAAATATATATGCATACATATATAGAGATATACTTTCACATTCTACTTCTGATCTTTGTTTTTATGTTTTGTGCCTTTCTCTTGTTTCCTATCCCTCTTGCCCACTACCTTGCCTTCCTATTACCTGTCCACCCCCCTCAAAGAATACCTCTCATTCTCCCACTCCCATAAATCTATATGCCCTTGTATGCTCCTCTATACCTGTTCCATCAGACACCCCCCCCAAAGATCCCTCCCTTGTCCTCTTCTGTCCCATTTCCTTACAATTTACTTCTCAATTTAGAAGACTTTTACACTGTTCTAAATATACATGTATTACACTCTCTTAATTCCTGAAAGTAGATTACTGAAACTACTAGTCCTCCTCCCTCATATAATTCCTCTGTATTGATTTTTCCTCTTGAACCTCATTTGTATAAAATAATCACTCATTTTGCCTTTTCCTGAATGGTTTTACTTTTTACATTCATATCATACTCAGGTTTACTCCCAAGCTTTCTCTTGAGTTACCCAATTATTAATAACAATCTTTGACACATTTTGTATTTTACATATGTAAAAAGTAAACAATCTGTCCTTATTGAATCCCTTGTAATCAGTCTTTGTATGTACCTTATGTTTCTCTTGACTCTTATATGTCAAATATTCTATTAAGATCACTTTTTTTAAACAAAGTCTTGAAAGTCTGACAGTTAATCAAATATCCATTTTTTCCATTTAGAATTATGCTTAACTTTACCAAGTACATTTTAGCTGGAGTCCAATTTCTTTTGTTCTTCAATATAAAATGTTCTAAGACCTGCGGTCCTTTAATGTCTCCATTGCTAGGACTTGTGTGATTCTAATTGTGGCACAATCATATTTAAATTGTTTTATTTTGGTTACTTTTAATGTGTTGTACTTGGGCTGGTGGTTTGGGAATTTGATTATAATATCCCCATGAGTTTTCTTCATATGATCTCTTTTATGTGGTGACTGATGGATTGTTTTTTTCTATTTCTAATTTCCCCCCATATTTTAATGCTTCAGAACAATTGTCTTTAATTATTTCTTCTATTATTGTAGTAAAATTATATTTTTGATCAGAGCTTTAAGCTAGTCTGATTACTTTAATATTTTCTCTTCTTGACCTCTTCTCCAGATTTGTTGTTTTTCTTATGTTTCAATTTCTCTTCTATTCCTGCATTATTTATTTTTATTTAATTATTTCTTTCTCTCTTATGATTTTACTGGCTTCAACTTGTCCAGTTCCAAATCTCAAGGTAACATTTTCTTCCTTAAGTTTCTGGATCTCAGGAGTGGAGCCAAGAAGGCAAAGTGAAAGCAGGGACCCACCTGAGCTCACCCATAAATTCCTTCACTTACCTCTAAAAAGTAAATCTCAACAAATTTTTGAGTGGCAGAATTCACTAGGAGATAGAGTGTGGCAGATTTCCAGATCAGATCATCCACATGGAAAATCCTCAGGTAGAATTTCTTGACCTGTTCATGAGTAGGGGAGTGCATGAACTGCACCAGCACAGACTCAACCATAATGAAGCCAAAACTAGCATGGGCAAATTGATTCACCTACTGCAGGGGTGATTCCCATACCTCTCACCACAAGGCAGGAGTCACAGCTAGTAAGAGAAAAGTGCAGGGTCTATGTCAGCAGCAGCAGTTACTCCTGAGACTATCAGATCACAGTCTGGATGTTTAAAAATCACCTACCTAAACTTCCAGGAGCCAAGATGGCAGAGTAAACCCTACCTGCTCTCATTCCCCCTCATTGACCCTGAAAAACCCAGAGAATATTGCCCCACTGTAAAATACTGAAATAAGCAAAACCAGAAGAAGATTTGGGAGACTGACAGGAAGGGTATGGTGGTGGCTGTGCCACAGCCAAATTGAAAGAAGGGAATCATCCCAATAAGCTTCATCTCAGTCCATGAGTTGGAGATCCTGAAACCCAGGGGGATGGAGCCAGTAAACACTAACACCAGAACCCCAGGTGTACCTTCACAAAACCAGGAAAATCAGCAGACAGCAGTGCAGCCTGGCCACCAGCAGCTGAGCCTGACTGAGATAGAGCCAGGGGCATGGAGACAGAAACCTGAAGTGGCCAGACAACTCCTCCCCCACACTTCACACTGTGAACTTCAGTGTAATCCCATGGAAATGCATAAATCACTGGCCTTGTCCTCAGACTAGGCCCTCAGAGGTCACAATACACAAAATCACTAACCAGGTTCCTAACTCCCAAGGTAAGAATTGTGGGTCAGAGTCCTGGTCAGAGTCCTCTCTTCCATAGAAGCAGAGATTCACTCTAAAATCCAGGAAATACACAATTACAAATGGCAAAAAAAAATTGGAAAAACAAACACTTTAGACTCCTATTATGGTGAAAGGGAAGAGCAAGGTTAACATTCAGAAGAGGTCTGCATTGGCACTACACCCACATCTGAAGCCTCAAAAAGGAATATAAATTGGTCTCATGCCCAAAAAGCATTCTTGGAAAAGCTCAAGAAGGATTTTAAAAGTCAAATTAAAGAGGTAGAAGAAAAACTGATGAATTATTTTAAAATACAACTGGCAAAAATGGTGGAAAATTACTGAAGAGAACGAATCCTTTAAAGGTGTAATTAGCAAAATGGAGAAGGATGTTCAAAACCTAACTGGAGAAAATATATCCTTGAAAATAAAATCTTGGTCAAATGAAAAAAGAGGTTCAAAAACTGAGGAAAACAATTCTTGAAAAATTAGTATTAGAAAAGTTGAAGGGAATGTCTCTATGAGAAATCAAGAATCAGTCAAACAAAATATTTTTTAAAAATGAAAAAGAGAAGAAAAAAACATCCAATGGGGGGGGGGAGATGACAAGGAAAAGAGACCCAGGACAGAAAAATCTAAGAATTATTGGTCTACCAGAAAGCCATGATCAAAAAATAACCTGGACGGTATCTTCCAAGAAATCATCAAGGAAAACATCCCTGAGGTCCTAGAACTAGAAGGTAAAATAGTCATGGAAAGAATCTACCATTCACCTCCTAAAAGATATCCTAAATTGAAAACTTTAAGGAATATTGTAGCCAAATCACAGAATTATAAGGTCAAGGAGAAAATACTGCAGGCAACCAGAAAGAAAGAATTCAAATATCATGGAACCACCATATGGATCACACAGGACTTTGCAGCTTTTATAGTCAAAGATTTGAGGGATTGGAATATAATATATCATAAGGCAAAGGAGCTAGAACTACCACCAAGGATCAACTAACCAACAAAATTAAGCATAATCTTTCAGAAAAGGAGATAGTTATTCAATAAAATAAGGGACTTCCAGATTTTCTTGCAGAAAAAGGTCAGAGCTCAATGGAAAATTTGATCTGCAAATATAAGACCCAAAGAGTCATTAAAAAGGTAAATGGTTGGGGCTGCTAGGTGGCACAGTGAATAGAGCACTGGCCCTGGAGTCAGTAGGATATGAGTTAAAATCTGGCCTCAGAAACTTGACACACCTGCTAGCAGTGTGACTTTGGGCAAGTCACTTAACCCCAATTGCCCTCCCAAAAGCAAAAAAAAAAGTTAAAAGTTAAATGGAAAAAATAAACACACACATATGCATGCATACACATGCACAAAAGTGTTTTACTCAATAAGAGCAAACTATTTACAACCCTATATGGGAGGATGATACTTGTTAATCTTGAGAATGTAAAATTACTATGACATGTAATAGGGATATACGTATATAGATAAAGGGTGTTGATATAAATTAACTGATGTGATGATAAAAATACTAATAAAGGAATGCAAAGAGAATGTAATGAAAGAAGAGGAAAGGAGACAGAAAATGGCAAATTACATGACATGAAGAGACACAAAAACATATTATAGTAGAGGGAAAGATGAACACTGTATGAACTTTACTCTCATTGATTTCATTTCAAGGAGGGGATTACATACTCAGTTAAGTATTTAAGTAAAGTAATTTAACATGAAGAGAAACAAAAAGCTTATTTTTGTAGTATTGTTTGATATTAACTCTTATTGGATTTGGTTCAAGAAGGGGATAACCTACTTTGTTAAGTATAGAAATCTAACATGCCTTACAGGCAATAGGAGGGGAAAGGGGAATGAAAACGGGAATGGTGGTTAGAAGGAAGGATGAAGTAGTAAGAGAAAAGGGTAGGTAAAGGGAGGTGGATTAATTGGGAGGGAATATTAAGGGAGATGCTGTTCAAAAGCAACTCTTTTGAGGAGGGGAAGAAAGAAGGGAAAAATAAAAGGATAAATGGGGGGGGATAGGATGGAGAAAAAGACACAGATAGCAATCATAACTGTGAATGCAAATGGGATGAACTCTTCCATAAAATGGAGGCAGATGACAGAATGGATTAAGAACCATAATCCTACAATACACTGTTTACAAGAAACACATTTGAAACAGGGGGATATAGACAGGGTAAACATAAAAGACTGGAGTATAATATATTGTGCATCAGCTAATGTAAAAAAAAAGCAGGGGTAGCAATCCTAATCTCAGAAAAGGTAAAAACAAAAATAGATCTAATTAAGAGAGATAAGGAAGGAAACTACATCCTGCTAAATGGCATCATTGAAAACGTAGCAATATCATTACTAAACATATATGCAGCATAGCATCCATATTCTTAGAAGAGAAGTTAAAGAAGTTAGAGGAAGAAATTGATAGCAGAACTATACTAGTGGGAGACCTCATCCTCCCCCTCTCTGAACTTGACAAATTTCACTTCAAAATAAACAAGAAATAAGTTAAGTAGGTGAATAGCATTTTAGAGAAGGCAGATATGAGAGAAAACTGAATGGGGAAAAATGGAATATACCTTCTCAGCAGTACATGGCACATACACAAACATTATCATGGACTAGGGCATAAAAACCTCACAGTCCTATGCAGAAAGGCAGAAATATTAAATGCATCCTTTCAAATCATGATTAAATAAAAAGTATATGTAAAAAGAGGCATGGAAAGATAGACTAAATACTATTTAGAAACTAATCTAATCCTAAAGAATGAATGGGTCAAACAGCAAATCAGAAATAATCAGTAACTTCATTCAAGAGAATGAAAATAATGAGACGACATACCAAAACTTATGGGATACAGTAAAAGCAGTTCTTGGGGGAAGTTTTATATCTCTGAATGCTTATATGAATAAAATAGAGAAAAAGGAGGTCAATGAATTGGGCATGTAACTGGAAAAGCTAGAAAAAACAAATTTATTTAAATACTAAATTAGAGATACTAAAAACCAAAGGATAAATAAAATGCCCATAAATTTGACAATCTTAATTTAATGGATGAATATTTACAAAAATATAAATTGCCCAGATTAACTAAAGAGTAAGTAAAACACTTAGATAATCCTATCTCAGAAAAAGAAATTGAACAAGACATCAATGAACTCCCTACAAAAAAAATCTCCAGGGCCAGATGGATTTAAAAGTAAATTTAATCAAATCTTTAAAGAACAATCAATTATAATACTTTATAGGATAATTGGGAAAATTGGAGAAGAAGAATTCCTATTTTGGTAGGATTATTTTTATGATGCAAATATGGTACTAATACCTAAATCAGGAAGAATAGAAAGAGAGAAATTTTTAAAAGTAGCAAAAAGGTTAAAGCAATGTATCACAAGAATAGTACAGTTTGATCAGGTAGGATTTATTCCAGGAATGCAATGATGGTTCAATATTAGGAAAAGTCTCAGTATAATTGATCATATCAACAACAAAACAAATAGAAAACATATGATTATCTCAAGAATTGCAGCAAAGGAATGAAAAGAAATTATTTTGAAGGTGGCCTCAAAAAATCAGATATTGAACTGTATTATAAAGCAGCAGTCTTCAAAACTACTTGATATTGACTGAGGAATACAGTAGTGGATCAGTGGAATAGATTAGGTAAACAAGACACAGTAGTCAATACTATATTCATCTTCCACTTGATAAACCCAAAAGACTCTAGGTTCTGAGATAAGAGCTCACTATTTGACAAAAACTGCTGGCAAAACTGGAAAATAGCTTGGCAGAAAAATGGGCATAGTCAAGTATCTTACACCATACATCAAAATAAAATATAAATGGGTTCATGATCTATATTTAAATGCTGATACTGTAAGCAATCTGGGAGAGCAAGGAATAGTTTACCTGTCAGATTTGTGGAGAAGGAAAGAATTTATGACCCAACAAGAGATAGAAAGCATTACAAAATTCAAAATGGATAATTTTGACTACATTAAACTGAAAAGGTTTTATACAACTAAAACCAATGTAGCCAAAATTAAGAGGAAAGCAGAAAATCAGGAAATAAGTTTTACAATTACTATCTTTGTTAAAGTCCTCGTTTCTAAAGTATACAGAGAAATGAGTGAAATTGATAAGAATACAATTCATTCCCCAATTGATAAATGGTCAAAGGATATGAATAGGCAGTTTTCTTTTGTTGAAGAAATTAAAGATATCTATAATCCTATGAAAAAAATTCTCTAAATCACTACTGAGTAGAGAAATGTAAATCAAAATAACTCTGTGGTACCATATCTAATTGATCATATTGGCTAACATGACAAAACAGGAAAATGATTAATGCTGGAGAAGATGTGGGAAAATTGGAACACTAATCCATTATTGATGGAGTTGTGAACTGATCCAACCATAGCAATTTGGAACTTTTTCCAAAGTGCTATAAAAATATGCGTACCCTCTGAACCAGCAATACCACTTCTAGGACTATATCCCAAAGACATCATAGAAATGGGGAAATGATCTGTAGGTATAAAAATATTAATAGCAACTCTTTCTGTGGTGGCAAAGAGCTCAAAATCAAGGGGATACCCATGAATTGTGGAATGGCTAACCAAGTTGTGGTATATGAATGTAATGGAATACTATTGTGCTATAAGAAATTCATAACAACCTGGAGAGACGTACTGATGCTGAGTGAGGGGAGCAGAACCAGGAGTACATTGTACACAGAATTGTAGACACATCATATCTATGTTGACTGACGTTGACATAAGCAATGCAATGTTATAAAATAACTCCAAAGCAGGCATGATGGAAAAGACTGTCCACATCCAGAGAAACATTTACAGAGTCTGAATACAGACCGAAGCAAACTACTTGGTCTCTTTTTTGTTTTGTTCCTTCTTTCTCATTGTTCATTCCATTGGTTATAATTCTTCTTTATAATATGACTAATGTTTAATTTGAAGGTATTTGAAGAACCTGTATCAGATTGCATGCTGCCACAGTAGGGGGAAGGGACAAGGAGAAGGAGGAGAAAATTTGGAACTAAAAAATTTGCGGAACTGAATGTTGTAAACTATAAATAAATAAATTAAATTTAAAAACAATCACTGGAAAACAGGAAAACACCCTAAATGCTTCCTATTATGATTATTATTAAAAATTATTCAGGTTATGATTTCATGAATTGTTCCTATGGTTTTTACATTTAGAGTCAATTTGACTGTAAAAAACGTGTAAGAAATGTGAAAAGCTGAAATGGTCATTGGACAGAAACCTCCAAACATCACAAGGCAAATAACAGTTCATAATGTCCATCAACATATTTTTATGAGAAAATTTCCTCCCTTCTCTAGGCTAGTTCAGTCTCTCTGAGACTATGTATTTATTGATTTGCCTCGTATTAGGGTAAGAAGGGGGAAAGGTAGGTAGGAGATCATATGAATCAATTAAAATTTTATTGAATTAATTAAAATTTAAAAACAACTATGTTTTAGCTTTTAAAATTAATGCAGTCATAAACTTGTATGTTAGACAATTCTATACTTGCTGTGAAGCCACCAGTACAAATAAATGCATAGCCCCAACTCTTTATTCTAAGCAGGATTTCCTTAGCATCCTCTTCATGTTTGGAAGATGCAGCACAATAACTATCCAACTGTTGTCTCCTCTTCACTACATCTCTGGTCCAAGTACATTTGCAATGCTAAAAATCCTTGACAAGTAAAAATGTAGCAAAACATCGTGGGAAACAGTCCTGTTCCTGCTCATTCTGATGACCAATGAAGACTTTCATGACTACAGTTATGGAAAACAGGCTAAGAGATTTTAAGGTACACTGAGAGTTAAATATCTTAGTAGATAACACCAGGTAACAACAATTGCTAACAGATCAGTCAATAAGATTTTGAGGGGCACTTAAAGATCAATAAGCCATGTGCTGTTCTTGGCCCTATGGGAGATGCATGACATTTATAACGGATGGTTCCTGCATTCAAGAAGTTTACAGTTTTATCAAAGAGTTAAAGCTAAGGTTTGGAGAAATATATAATATAGGAAAAAAAACTTGATTAAAGTAAGTTGAACTGAGTCAGTTTGAGCGGAAGATTTGTTAAGTCTTTTTTTCAGTACTGTTTAACTCTTTGTGACTCCCTTTGGAAGTTTCTTGGCACAGATGTTAAGGGCAACTAAGTGGCATAGTAGATAGAGTGCCAGGCCTGGAATCAGGAAGACCTGAGTCTAAATCTGGTCTCAGACACTTACTATCTGTGTGACCCTGGACAAGTCATTTACTATTTGCCTCAGTTTCCTCATTTGTAAAATGACCTGGAGAAGGAAATGGCAATCTGCTCCACTTTCTTTACCAAGAAAACCCCAAAAAACCTCAAAAAGAGATGGACACAACTGAAAAACACCTAAACAGCAACTGGCAATTATACTGGAGTGGTTTGCCATTTCTTTCTCCACCTCATTTAACAGATGGAAAAACTGAGGCAAATAGCCTTAAATAATTGTCCAGGGTCACACAGCTAGTAAGTATCTGAGGCCGGATTTGAACTCACAAAGATGATTGTTCCTGACTCTCGGTCCAGCAATCTATCCATTGTACCACCTAACTGTCCTGAGTGGAAGATATTATTCAGTCATTCTTCAGATGTGTTCATCTCTTCATGACTCCATTTGACGTTTCTTGGCAAAGATGCTGGAATAGTTTGCCATTTTCTTTTCCAGATCATTTTACACATGAGGAACTGAGGTTAACAGGGTTAAGTGACTTGCCCAGGGTCACAAAGTTAGTAAATGTCTGGGGCCAGATTTGAACTCACCAAGATTAATCTTCCTGACTCTAGGCCCAGAGCTCTATCTACTACACCATCTAGCAGCACTGAGTGGAAGACATCAGTACATAAAACATTTCAAAGAAGAACCGATAAGACATAATGACAAATAAAGAATGAGAAAGAGGTGTCAAGTAGATGTCTCTTAGATTTGGAGCCTAGATTTCTAGTAGCATGGTAATTTCACTTTCAGGAATAGAGAATTAAAAGTGAAGAAATGTTATTGTTGTTGTTTCTAAGAAACTAAAGTAACAAAGATTTACTAAGCACCAACTGTATGTCTCTTCTCTCTGCTTCTGATATGTAACATGGAAACAACTACTTTTAAGCACTTGAGTATGTAAAAATATCAATGGTATTAATTGTGTACAACAAATTTCTGAAAGATGAAACTTGTATTCTCTAGATAAATACATGAATGGATGAATAGAGGAAAAAGTATTTAAGTGCTTCCAATGCTCCAGGCATTCTTTATACTTTTCACGTAGTTTCCTTTTCATAGCTCCTTCTGAAAATGTTCCACAAATAAAGTAAATTCTCTAGATCCATTGAGATGCCACATGCTTAAAATGTTGCTATCATGAAATTTTAAGCATTGTATCAAGCATTGATTAATCAAGAATCAATTTTCCACAGTTTCAAAAAAAATTGCTATTTTATCACTTTATGCTTCCTCTTTTCTTATGGTCTATACTGTGTACTTACCTTCATCTGTTATTAAGTTTAGACATTTCATACAAATAACTTCACTTTTTTTATATTTCAACAAAATCTTTAAGTTTCAGTTCCAAATCTCTGAGTTGTGCAATCATTGTGTCTGTGTGTGTGTGTATTTGTGGGTGAGTATGTATGTATGTATGTATGTATGTGTATGTTTTAAAAGGTCTTTCATTTGTAATGGATTTCTATTTTAACATGCTTAGAAGGCTCATTACATTTACTAATAGATGGTCTTGAAAGTTAAACTATTTAGCTACAGGTATGCTATTTGTAGTAAGGCACCTGTAGAAGCACCATCAATTTTAGAAAAATCAGAGAACGTGTGAAATTACAGATAGAAGAGCAGGTAGGATGATTACTTGAAAAACTGGAGTATTGTACTTTGAAAGGAAGGCACATACAGAACAACAAAGACAATTGCAACTACATAATTAAAGCCTTTCATGAAAGAGAATTTCCCTTTCTTACCAGTAGTCTGAAGCTGTCTTTAGCATAAGAGATAGGGTTGCAATTAGAATGATATACAGTACAAGTAGAAAATTACATTTATTAGGAAGGAATCACATGCAAGCATTTTTTGTGTTGTTACAGAATGGAAATTACATGAACTGTCTCTGATAGAACATAATATAACATTCTTGTTATGATGATCTATTTTCTTTTTAAATAGCCCTAGCAGAAAAGCTGTGTAAGAAGTGACTTATCTATAGCAATTCCATTAGGCACTGCCAGTTAGCATCTTAAGGAATTTATGGGAACTGAAAAACAATTGAAGAGACATTTGTAAAGATTGCAGCTGAATATGTCTAAAGAAGAAGAAAATCAATGATTTAAACACAAGGACAAGTTATCAGCAAAATATCTCATTAATTTTATTTCTATGACAATCATAAATCTTGTGGTTTTGCAACATAGAAAAGAATGTCTTCATTAATACCCTATTGAAACATGGAGGAAAAAAAGCAATATTGGCAGGTAAGAAGAAAATAATTAATTTCTCCAGCTGCCATAATTCTCTGTACCTATGTAGGTGCCATTTAGTATAATACAAGAATATGTTAATTGTATCTAAAATTATACATATACACAATGTTTACAGGTCATATAAAGTAAATTCTAATCTTCTGTTTCTATATAACATGGACATGATATTGAGTCCTCATATGCTCTTCCAGAAGAACCAAAAAAAAATCTGACAGACTCAACCAAGTCCAAGATGTTTCAACCATGAGTTCAATGGATGCCTGTTGCCTTCAGAATAGCCTACCTAAGTTTGAAGAAGTTAATCATTAACTAGACTAAATAGTGATGGTTTTTTTATATTTCAACAATTCTGGAATATTATATGCTACATCTGAGAGGGCTAGCAAACTGCACTGGTGGAGGATGTCCTCATACTGACCAAACCACAGATATAGTATCAAAGTATACATGATCTCCCACCAACTATATGTGGATTATTGCTGTCATGAATTTTTCCCAATGAATTTTTAACCCCAAGCTTATTTTTCCCATTGCCCATAATAACTGATCACTATAGTTGAATAATTGAAAGGGGGAAGCATTTATCAAGTATTTACTATATGTAAAGCACTGAACTAAATACTGGGGGTTAAAATTAAAAAGAAAGAGAGCCCCTGCTTTCAAAGAGCGTATCATTATCAGTTGATATGTTCTCAAGAAATGTACATTGATTTTATTATCAAACATAGCAAAATAAAATTAGGTTGATAAGTATGCAGCATACAGAGAGACAAACTTGAAAACATACATATTACTCATAACTACAGGAAAAGTCATGGGGAAAACGAAGAGGCAAGACACCAGATGATTTCACTGATCATGGGCAAGAAGAAAATAGAAGTACAAAAGCTGAGAAATTGTCCCAAGTTGGATCTCTCCAGAAGCTTTTCAACAAAGTTTATTATCTACTATTTGGAGTATAATATTGGTGCTAATCTATTGTTAGACAGACTGAAACTGAGAACTAAAGTAAGAGGCAACAAATGTCATGAGAAAATATAATGAAATTCCACATCAAAACAATATGTCCAGGGATGGACGGAACTTCCAGTATGAGGGAGTTTTAGTGGCTTGGTAATGTCTGGAGAGTCAAGATCAGAGCCTAGAGAGCATCAGAACTGGGATTTGAACACAAGTCCCCAAATCCAGAGTGAGTATTCTTTCCATTATACCATGCCACCTTCTGTTCAAATTGAGGTTGGGATAGGTGTCCTCTGAGATCACTGCTATGTCTGGAATACTGTGAAAAAACAATGCAGAATTTTCCCTCTCTTATTATTGTAATAATGTACATTTTTATTTTATAACTGAAACCCTATATAATGGTCACCTGGGTCCTAGATATTTCTTAGAGTCCAAGCAGAAGGTAAAAAAAAGTTGAAAGTAAAATTACTGAGAAGAATATTGTCAGATGTTGTTTAAACATAGCAGTCAGCTGGGCTGCAAACTTCCAGGAAGTGGCAAGTCTAGAATGACTCAAATCAGGCCAGGACCTAAGGTCTGAGAATGAAATTAAATGAGATACATGTAGTCTAGGTAATGGTTAATATACGGAAGTGGACTAAGTCATTGGAAAGAAAGATTCATCCAAACAAGGGTGTAGAATGGACTCAACTGAGCATAATTCTCCTGCCTCGTATTGCCCATGATAATTCATCAGTCAGAAGACTGAGGGAGGATTTTTCCCCATGTCATGGGTTTTTGTTTGCTGAGTTTTTAAAATATACTAAGACACCTAGAAAGCAAGATAATGGCCCCAGGTTTAGGCCCCTGAGCCAATAAAAATGTAAGGACAATTTCATTATTATTTATAATAAAACTAGCTTAACATTCATGTCATAGCACTTGGTAATATTATTATGACCAGAGAAGGGTTTTGCATGCCACAGAAATGTTTTAAATGGAAGAGAATATTAAGATTATCACTATCAGATGAAAAAACAATGACAGAAAAGAAGTCCAGAGGACTCTAAAACTTATTGTATGTATCCATATAACCTGGAGCTAAATGGGGATGGAGGAAGAAGTTTCATTATTCATGATTTTCCTGGAATAATACAGAAAAATAAAAATAACAGCAACATTAAATGTTGATCCTATTATTCTTCCCAAAGGTTGTACTCTGCTCTCATGACTTTTTTTCCTTAGCTTTCTGTCAGTCCCCATTACTTCTTCCCTTATATTAGTTTAGCATCAGATCAACCATTGATCAATATTTTGACCAACTGAATGAACTAACCACAAATCATGAACATGAATAAGACTTATAGATACACTTGGATGCCATGGACTCCCACAGCATTGAAAATAACTTAAATTATTAGGTCAACTTTTAGCCATGAATTTTGTTTATAACATACTCCAAAACTGACTAGACTCCACATCTCTACCCCTGCTACAAAATATGTTTGTATATATGTATGCGTGTATGCATGTATGTATGCATGTGTATATATGTGTGTGCACACATATACATACACATATATATTTATATGTACACACACAAATAAACACATACACACATTTTCCAAAATTACTTATGAAGACACCTGGACAAAAATACTTCAAGTGAACAGCATTATTTAATTCTTCCAAGAAGATACTAAATTGTCTTAATTTCTCTAAGGTTAAAATGATATCCCTAGCATTATACTTAGCCTTAACACAAAAAAAGCATAGAAAGAGTTCCTAATAATTATTTCTTACAATACATTTAGGATGATACTCAGCCTTCCAATCTGTAATTATATTTCTGATTGTTTTACAGTAAGAATGAAATTTCAATACAGAGTTTTGATTTTCATTTCTGTGGCACACCTTTGGTTCCAAAAGAGATATCAACTCAAAGCTGATGAAAACAAAATGTTCTACATCCAGAATTTTCTGAATGATTGTTTCTTTTGGTTTAGCATTTTCTTCGTGATATTTATATCCCTTCCATTACAACATGGAAGTCTTCCAGAGACCCAAACAAGTAGACATTCAAAACTATTCTGGTTGCCAGAATCTAGGGACTTACCATTATTGAAGCTTCAAGAACCAACTTGGCAGCATTTAAAAGGCAGACAATTGTTAACAAAGCAAATATTTTATCTCAGAGTTAGAGAATGATTTATATATTGGGAATTGGTGGCCTCTCTTCTGCAATAGAAGTGTATCTATTGAAAATAAAATCAAGCACTTTGAAAAATGTTACATATGTATATACATATTATATGTGGTGATATATTTGATAGATAGATAGATAGATTTGATTCCATACCCTAATTCTGTCACATCTCTGCAATAGAAAGCATATTTCATCAACCAGTCAATCAATAAATATTTATTAATCACTCATTATGTGCCAAGCACTGTGCTACTTTTTGGAAATACAAAAGGAGGCAACAGACAATCCTTTCCCTCAGGAGGTTACAATCCAATGGATAAGGTATTGGTCTCAGAATATGTATGGGAATTGGTTTCATTATATTTCTTACAGCTTTCAAAGTTGTTATATATCATCGCTATTATGGTAGAAATTGTTTCCCTTATTCTCTTCATTTTGTTATTCACCAATTTATCAGTATTCATAAATTTTTTATACATTTATTTGATAGTATAGATTATTCTTCTGATTCTACTTACTTCTTTGCAAAAGACCATATAAGTATTTCAACATCTTTTTTAAACCATTTATTTCCTTTTTTCTTATAGAACAATAACAGGTCATCACATTCTTATAGCATAATTTATTTATCTATTTCCTATTTTTTGAACACTCTTTTAGTTTCCAGTTTTTTTGACACCATAAAAGAGCTATAAATGTTTTTACACATACAGGATTTATCTTTCTTAAGGTCTCTTAAGTATAGGTCTAGCAGTGGTACAGGTGGGCCAAAAGCATACACCATTCAATAACTTTTGTATATGATTGCAAATTGCTTTCCAAAATGGTTGAACTTATTATTGGTCTAAGAACAATGCAATATTGTACTTGTTTTCTACAACACAAGGAATATTTACCCTTTTCTGTCATCTTTGCTACTCTGATACTATTCTTATTGACAAGTTAGAAAAATACATAACAAGTAGTACTGCATTTGAGTAATTTCAGAAGTGATTGAATGAGTTCATCCAAAGTGTAGCAAATGGATAAATGTCAACTTAAAAGGAGCCTGTACTTATCAAATGACCCAAAGATTTGATCTTATTCTTCTGCTGTTTAAAGGGTTGATCAATGACTCCAATGAAGGTATACATTTCACAGTTATCAACAAATAAATGACAAAAAACTAGGAAGAATTGATAATATAATAGCCCATTAAGTAAGGATATCTAAAGTTCATGACAGCAAGGTATGGTCAGATTTGGTTAAAATTTAAGAAGGAAAAATGTAAAAAAATCTTGCATTTGAGTTAAAGATTCAACTTCACACATGTTACATGGGCAAGGCATGACTTAATAGCAGTTCATTTGAAAAAGACCTGTAGGTTTTAGTAGAGTACAAGCTTAATAAATGTCAGCAGTGTGATATGGCAATCAGAAGCAAAGAGGGAGCTGTACCGCATAACCTTTAAGGTACCTTCCATATCTAGGTCTCGGATCCTGTTACGATCCAATGATACGGTAGTTAACTTAATTTGGGCTGTATCAAAATGGACATAAGTAGCCTGTATTAGGGGACTGATAGACATATTTTATTCTGCCCAAGTCATGCCACAGATGGAGTATTGTAATCAGTTCATGCAATAAAAAAACATCAGTGGAAGAAAGTTCAGTCCAAAAAAAAAAAAGGAACCAATCGGTCAATCAATCAATGTTTAGTAAGCATCTATTGTATGCCAAAATGCTCTGCTATTTAGTGAGTAAACAAGGACAAAGAATGAAACAATTCCTTTTTCAAAGGTGTATGCATTATAAGAAAGGAAACAAGTATACCTCCCTCTCTCTCTCTCTCTTTCTCTCTCTCTCTCTCTCTCTCTCTCTCTCTCTCTCTCTCTCTGTCTCTCTCTCTCTCTCTCTCTCTCTCTTTCATCTATTACATATAATACATAAAATATATAGAAAGAAGAATATTGAGGGCTGGGGAAATGTTTACTGGGGGTGTATCAGACTTTTATGTATATGTATCTATCCTTAACCATGACAATAATAATATTATTAATAATAGTAAGAAACATTGATATGGCACTTTAAGGAGTATAAAGCACTTTACAAATATTATCTTCTTTTATCCTTATAACAACCTTGGCAAGGAGGTGCTTCCCTTTTCCAGATGAGGAAACTAAGGCAGACAGCAATTAAGTGACTTGCTGAAGGTCACATGAATAATAGGTGTATAAAGCCAGATTTGAACTTAGGTCTTCCTGACTCCAGGGTCAGTGCTCTATCAACTTCATAATCTAGTTCCCATTCCACTGCAAGGCTTTTGTGTGGACTTAACAGCTCATGAGATTTGAAATGAAGTATGTCCCCCAAGTTTTTCTTATAAGTCACCAGTGTGAGCCACAAGGCTGGGGGAGGGGGAGAAGAGGGGTTTTGAGTATCTTTAATAAGTTTTTTTAGAATATTATCATAAAACACTGCTTATCTCTAATAATTAAGATTTCTTTTATCATATCATATATTTCCTACCCTTTCAGACTTTTATTTGCCCCCGCCCCTCCCCCTAATCTTTAGTGCTGCAATGCATATACAAATGTATGTATACAAATATACACATCCCTTCCTCTTTTTTCACTCTTGTTCATAGCTGGGTCACTACTCCAACTTCAAGGTTACATTGCCCCTCTCCCTATATCACAAGCAGAAAATGAGATCATGACATGGACATTTCATTCTGAACTTGACCTTTCTTCTAACCAGATCTAAACTTTACTAAGATTGAAAGTAATTAATTTGGATCTTCTTTTTGATGTGACATTTCTAGGTTTTCAATGAAGATAGAACCTACCAGTTGAATGATTGTGAGCTTGTAAAGTTAGGGGATTTGCCATTTCTCTTTGAAGACACAAATTCTGAATTACATTCTAGCTATTATTGAGCTAATCATTGTCAAATAGAGACATAGAAGGTTGCTTTTAAGGAAAATAGTTTTCTTTTTTTCTTTTCTGTATACATTTTACCAGCTATTGCAGTGAAATTGTTATTTAATTTCTGGCAAGGTGGTTCAAACACTTATCTTGTATTACTAGATAATAATGATGAGTTGAATTAATATACATTAAATAAGAAGAGATGTATTCATAAATTCATACCCTACATTATAGTCAAATAAGATGATTTGGCATATTTCTTTGATTCATTTGATACATTCCAATCCCATTCATTCCTTCTCCTACTTCTATACCTTTACACAGTCTACTCACACACCCCATACTCGATGATCCAACTATTTCTATACTCTTGCACTGGCTGCTCTGCATGCCTGGAATGTACTCTTTTCACCTGTGCTTTGTAGAATGTCTATCTTCCTTCCATTTTCAATTGCCACATTCTTTAAGACATTTCTCATTTCACCAGTTATTTATATATTCTTTCCATTCTGAAATATATTGGTGTATATATGAATATGCATGCATATGAATATTTGTATATGCATGTGCATATACATATATACACATAAACATATATGTATTTATATATAGACACATGTAAATACATACACAAACAAAATGACTATGCATACATGTGTTTATATATACATGTACACATGTGTGTATACACACACATACACACACTTACTCAACTATATATATAGGTATGTTGTTTCCCCCAGGAGAATATAACCTCCTTGAGGGAAGAAATTACTTTCCATGTCCAATTTCAAGCATAGTTCCTGGTATATAGCAATCAATTAACAAATGATTATTCAAAAGAATTGAATAAAATAGGCAAACAAAAGGGATTTCAGATAGCTGATATAATGTAGGGGAAGGAAAATTACTGCAAAATTAGCGTTTATTTTGTTCCAGCATCACTTCTCTGTTCCTATTTAGGAATTTCCTTTGAAACCAAATTTTCTATTTACTGCTAATCAGAGCAAATAGATGAGCCTCTTAAAACTGTCTGTGCGTTACTTTTTGAATTAGTTCTCAATCTCATTATGAGTTTCTTCATTGTGAAGAGTTATGAATGCTTCTTTTACCCCAAGGACAAATCAAAGTCCACTGTTATTTGAAATCCAAGTGAGTAACTCTCTGAATGAACTGACTGAATAGAAGAGTTTTCTGAAATTATAGTAAGTGTGTGGGGCTCATAGATTATGACCCTCCTCAAATATTTTTTATGTTTATATGATTGCTTCTTATTCTCAAAATCAAACTTAACCCCAATTTCCCTCCAAAAAGCAAACAAACACACTCTCAGAAAATCATTTTAATGTCAATAAAGATAGGTTTGGATGACAATTTGTATTCAACAATAGCAGAAAGAGAACCACACCAGTATTTATAAGAAATGTCTTATGCTCTTTAATTTTTAGCCACACTATATGCTTATTTTATTGGCATACTGAGACTATGTGGAAAATTAATATGACTCCCCTCTTATTCAATGGAAACCAAATAAATCAAACTGTTCTCTTAGTCAAGGGCAGGACTGATATGTTTCTTCAAGTTTTGATTCTCATATGATGTTACACACTCAGCTCACAGGCTGCAATGGGGCTCAGAACACTCCTGAGTTTGGTAAGAACCAGGTTAAAATGTAATTGGGAAATATTTAACAAAATAAATAAAATACACTAGAAAATAATGTTAATTTTGTATTTTCTAAGTCAATATGCAGCCCAAAGGGACCCTTATTTATGGTTAAGTGGCTCTGTTTCTACATGTCTGATCTAGGAGACCACAGTAGAATTAGCATCACCAACAATTTCTAGCATTCTCACTTGCTATGTTACCATGTGAGAACAATAGGAATTACAAATCATTTGAAAATCAATTATAGCCAAACAACCATCCAATGCTCCTGTGTGGATATTGTTGTACAAAGGGGATAGGGCAGGGAATTCTATGCCTGTTAATGAGACCAGCCCCCCTTCAAATGTATGTTACTGTTCACATTAAAACAGACAACAAAAAAATGGATAACAGTAAAAGAAAAATCACTGCTCACTGCAATTTTAATTGATTTGAACTCTTTCTAACCCAAGTAAAAATATGTAGATTAAAAAGAAAAGCCTCAGTCAGGTATGTTATTCATGCAATGGGAAAGATCCAAGTGTTTGTGTATTTTAAATACATACTAGATGGATTTGGTGTTACATTTTTCTTCATGTTAAATGGAAGGTCGATATTGCCATAAGCAGATACTTAAGATTCTTTTTCATCAGAATCTGATGATTTCTGATGAAGAACATACAGGGAACATGTCAAGGACCAAGAAAGTATATAAAAAACACAGGTATAACTGACCTTATAATAAAGTATCATCATGATACAAATGTCTATTTTCTTCTTTTAAGGTCTTAAACATTTTGTGGCCCAGATTAAGGCTTAAGATGTTTCCAAAGACATACTCATCATAGACAAAAACAGGAATGTTTACTGAGCTTACTAGTCTCTCTAGACACTATACCAAAATACCCTGCCAGAACCAATATGTCACATGGCACTATTTTTTCTAACATTAAAAAACACAAGAAGCCACATTAGACACCAATCAGAGACCTGACCATCCCCTGCTTTTATATACTATCTGCATGCAGCCTCAAAAGAGGAGGGAAGCCAATATCCTGGCTGGACCTATTGACCACAACTGCTACCTTTGTCTCATAAATAACTGCTGTGCCTTCTTGATTGTTGTAACAGCTATTCCATTTGAAAAATATTCAGAACACTGGTTTTACAGGAGTTTCATTTTCTAGAAATTCGGATTTGAGACAGGGAGGGCAAAGCAATGTTTCTGTTTCACTAATATTGCCACATTCATTCTAATGCACATGTCTTTACATTTACATACACAGTACATCCTGTTAAAATGAGTATTTCAACACCTGACCATTTGGAACAAGCAGTGTTCATTTAGTAGTTATTTCCTTTCTTTTTGTAGCTGGCTAAGAGATGATTTGTAGGTCCTTAAGTACTATATAAATAATTATTTTTGAAAATGTCTCTCTTATTTTAGAAAGATTATTTTTACTCTTTTTCCTTTTTATCCCTGTGTATTTTGGGGGAAAAATTCTTTCTTCTAGTCACTTTCCTTATTTGAGACATTTGGTTTAGAGTGATTCATAGCAGATTTAGCCTTTCAAAGAAAATGAACTTTTGTTGTTCAGTCATGTCTGACACTTCATGACCCCATTTGGTGTTGTTTTGGCAAAGATACCGGAGTGGTTTGTCATTTCATTCTCCAGCTCATTTTACAGATTAGGAGACCAAGGCAAACAGGGTTAAGTGACTTGGCCAGGGTCACACAGCTCGTAGTGTCTGAGACCAGATTTGAACTTGAGCTTTTGTTACTCCAGGCACATCACTCTATCCAATGTACCACTGAGCTTCCTGACCTTAGAGATAAGCTAGTACAATACCTGCCTTTTCAGTTGAAGAAAAGGAAACCCAATAAGCTTTTTTTTGCTTAGTCCACAAAGATAGAAATAGTCAGAGTTGAAATTTTGTACCCACGTTCTTTAACTCCAAACCCTGTTCTTCAGCTCTGTGTCACTATAGAGGTATTTGTAATGAGTATACATTCTCAATAGGTATATAAAAAGAAATTAATTAACAGGAATAGTCACTACCCTACAGATGCTGATAGAGCAGTGGTTCTCAACCTTCCTAATGCTGCGATACAGTTTAATACATTTCCTTTAATACAGTTCCTCATGTTGTAGTGACCCCCAACCATAAAATTATTTGTGTTGCTACTTCATAACTGTAATTCTCTTACTGTTATGAATTGTAATGTAAATACCTGATACACAGGATGTATTTTCATTGCTACAAATTGAACATAATCCACAGGTTGAGAACTGCTGTTAGAGTCTTATCATACCTAGTATAAAATTTAAAACTAGAAAGTACTTTGGAGATAATATAATTCAGCCTCATCGGATTTTTTAGAAAATGAAACTGCAGTGCAAGGAGGTTGTATTCCACAGGTCACCACCAGTCGTAATCCCAAGATCACACAGATAATAAATGTGAGAGCTTGGAATCAGACTGGTGATTTTTGGCTCTAAATGTAACATTCTTTCCAGTATACCGTATAAATCTGATTACAGTAGAACAGAGAAGACTGATAAATGATACAAACCAAATATTAACTCTTTGAATTTGTGACTACCCTCATTTCTTATGTCACCAGATCTCTCCAATAAGGAGAAAGAAGAAATCCTATCAGAGACTCAAATGGAACTCAGATTACTCACCCTTTTAAAAGACATAGACAGAAGAATAGAGTCAAGGGTAGTGTATCAGCAAGCACCCTAGCTTACACAGGATGGCTGCTAGTACAGGTTCTTGCTTTTCTAAAGGAAAGCAACTCAAAATGGGTTAACAGTCTCACTTTAATCAATCAAACACATATCATTTACCTAGTTCAGGGGGAAAAGTCAGCACTCTGAACTTCAGAGAATGCAAACAGAATACAAACACAAGTTACAAGCAGAAGTTACAAGTAGACAAAGAAACAGATCAATAGATGGCTTCCAACCATCTGACCGTTATATCCATACCTATTCAGTTACCAGAGAGGGAAGCATCACCATCTGTGTTTTTCAAAGCTGAGGGGCTCAATGGCTTCCCAGGGTCTCGTTTGGCCAAATCACACAACTCTTCTCAAAGTGAGCCCCAAAGCAAAACCTCACCTCAAGGCATATATACAGCCTTCTCCTGGATTGGAGAATGTCACAACCCTTTTGACCCGCTGTCCAATCACAAAGCAACAAGGCAGGAGCATTCCTGCAAAACAAGCCTCCCGCACACGTGACCACATTCAGCCCATTAGGCGGCAGAGTATACTTTCAAATCAGGGAAGATTCTCAGAGCCATGTAAGCCTATCAAAGGGCCTAGGGGCAGGGAATATCTTCAAATTCCCACAACAGGTAGTTAATAGAATAGGAATGCAAAAGCATACCATGAGCCTATAGTATCAATGGCACCAAAGTCCAGATGACCTGAGATATGTAATGGAGGTTAAAAAGAGCTGGTCTTAGATATCAAGACAAAAGGAAGATCAAAGAAAGGAAAATACTGCAACTCAGATAGTAGGTACAGAAAAAAAAACTTAAACAATTATTAAACTCATTTTCCTTCTGTTTTCTCTGCCATGGAAAGTGATCTTCAGATCTTTGGAAAAGACAAACCAAACATGACAAAAATGGAGTAGAAACTGAAAAAGAGAAGAGAAAACTTCACCAAGCCTGTTATTTTTGAGTTATTTTAGTTATATCTAGCTCTTTGTCATATTTTGGGGGTTTTCTTAGTAAAGATACTGGAGCAGTTTGGCATTTCTTTCTCCAGCTCATTTTCCAAATGAAGAACTGAGACCAACAGGGTTAACTGACTTGCCCTGAGTAACATAGCTAGTAAGTATCTGAGGCTGAATTTGAACTCATGAAGGTGAATCTTCCTGATCCCAAGACCAATGCTCTATTGACTGCACCATTTAGCTGCCCCCATTAACAATTTAAGTCAATAGATCCAAAAAATTGACTTTTTGGTATATTTAAAGAACTTATAGACTTGATACCTTAGTCACTGGTAGTGGTTATTGATTGTTCATAGAGGATAGAAGTGGTCACAGGATGAAAATGAGACAAATGATGTCCAATTTCCAAAAGTAATAACTATCATTTATATTGCATTTTTAAGTTTGTGAAAAACATACATACAAATATCATTTCATTACAAAGAAACCTCAAAGAGAAAAGAAGTTTGAGAGGAATGTAGTGTGGTATAGTGATTAGGGTGCTAGATTAAAATTAGGAAGATCCTGATTCAAATATCAGCTCAGATGCTTGTTTGTTCCATTAACCCGCGCAAGTCACTCAACTTTCTTGTGGCTGTGTCCACACTTACAAAATCAGAAGGTTGGATTTTCAAGCCTCCAAAGTTTCTTCCAGTTCTAAACCTATTATCCTTTGAGTCTACAAACAATAGCGCAATTTTGGTTCCCGGCAAAATTCTAAGATTTTATTATTGATGGAATGATATATTAGAATGTCAAAAGAGTAGTAATGAAGTAAACATGTATTTATTTAAAACTAGACAGAATAATTGGAATTTAGATAAGTAAATCAATCAACCAAATTGGAAATGCCCTTAGATACCATTAAGTCCAATTATCTTATTTATATAACAGGAAACTGAGGCCTTGAGAGGTTACAGGATTTTCTACAAAGTGACTGAGACAGGATTCAAACCCAGCTCCTCTTGACTTCCAACCTAAAATACAATAGACTTTTCACCTGACAAGAATATGATATTACCACAATCAGTAACCCAGACTGCTGATCTTAACTTAACCTAATTTTGATTTTGGGGAGCATTACTAGAGGAACAGATCAGTAGAGCACTGTAGACGTAGCATATCTGTTTTGTAGATATATTATGCCTAGATCTCAGTAAGGTCTTTGACAAGGGCCCATGTGGTATTCTTATGGACAAGATGGAAAGAGGAGGGCAAGATTATAATATAGTTGGGGCACTTTGAAATTGATTATGTGACTGGACAGAGTAGTCATTAATTGGGTCCTGTCTAATTGGAGAGAGATTTCTTATCTGATGCCTTGGGCATCTAGCCTTGGTCTGTTGGTATTCAACATTATCAACATTGACTTGAATAAAGTCTTAAAAGGTATGATGTCAAATTTTAGATCACATGAA
>CM053601.1:98906243-98941855 GCA_028646575.1 Pseudocheirus occidentalis | reverse complement strand
TTATTTTGTGGGGAGGGAAGAAAAAAATTGTACATCACAACTTTATTATATATTTAAAAGGAACAGCAAGTTGCATATAAAAGATTTGCAGTTTCATGTGCAATCATCCTTTTAATTATACTTACGGAAATGTTTGCTTCATTACATAAATCAAAAGTGAAATAAATGGTACCTAACTATGTCCATCTCTTACCACAACAGAAGTCATTCTTCTGAGTCCTAGTGATTTTTTTAACTTTCTAGCAAAGCAACTTTTCAGAAATTTAACCATGTAAGCATGTTTTTTTTCAAATTTTCTACTTTCAATTTTATTTACTTTTCTCAAAACTAGTATTTATGGTACTTTAAAGTTTGTCATCTTATTTGTATATATTATCTCATTTGTTTCTCACCACAACCCTGTGAGGTGGATGTTATTTTGAATCTTATTTTACAGATGTGGAAATTGAGACTGAGAAAGATTAAGCTATTTGCTCATACAACTGGTAAGTGTCTGAGGCAGAACTTAAATTTAGGTCTATCTAATTCCAAGTCCAACTCTCAATCTGCTACACTACCTACCTGCCACCAAAGTTCATAGCTCTGGGGGGACGGGCTATGAATAAAGAGAAATATCTTTCCTAGTAGAGACAGAGGTAAATGTGTTCAGTCTTGGAGCTGGGCTATCACAGAACTATTGCTTTTTTGTCAACCATCTGCAAAATTTCTTAGGACACAACATATCCTCTGAATTTTGTGACCTACTGAAAAAGAAAAGCTGTGTTGGAAGTGAGAAAGAAGTCATTTAGCCTTGAATGCTGGGCAGCCTGGCTATTTCTTGCTGCTATCAAATCAGGTTTTACCCCAAGGGAAGATGGGAGAGGGAGGGCTGAGCTTCATGGCTCAGACTAAATATGTGCAGTTGTTACCTTTACAGCAATCCAGAGACACTCCAATTGCCTAAACTTCCTCACCATGTCTCCCTGGATCTTTAAAAACCTTCTCTCAAATTTATCATTTCTTCAGGGTTGTGCTATAACTCTTCATTTCTTTTCAGCTCACTCCAAAAGCAAAAACAAAACTCTTCACAATGACTGCCTTTAGTCCTGCTACTTTCTCTTACTTCTGAACCCTTTGTAATATTATAATGTCACCATCACTCAATTAAAACTCTTCTCCAAATTTACCTTTGTTCTCTTGTCAGATTGCATGGACTTTCTTCAATCCCACCTTTTTTGACGGCTCTCCTGCATTTTTGACTACTGACCATCCTCTCCAGATAGATATTCTTTCCTCTATGAGTGTTTCTCAGTCTCATTTTTCAGATCTTCATTTGTGCCATACCCTCTTATTGTTTATATTTCCTAGGACTTTGTCCTATGCTCTTTTCTTTTTTAACAGTCTCTCTTCTGATGACTTCATCAGGTCCCTTATGTTTCATTATCATGTCTATGCAGATGCCAACTGATTACAGTCATATAACCCCTCAATTAACCTCTATAGCTCCCATTGTCCATATAAAAGCCTTAGCCTCATATTTAAGGCCCTGTAAAATATGACTTCTGCCTATCTATAGCCTTATTTCATAGTACATCTCATGTGACAAGAAGCAGTTTTTATCTAGAGACATGAATGTGCTAAAGTTTGGGGAATACTAAACCAGTTTGGGTAGAGGAAGGGGAGGGTCAGGAGACATCTATTCTAGTCTTACCTTCTTTACTGAAGCAGAAGAGTATTTATTCCCTCATCTGGCTATCATTTTGCATTCAAAATTCACATGTTTCAAATTACAGAATCCATACTATACTTTTACAACAACAAAACTCTTAAGAATATTCACTTCAAACAGTTATTATCTACTATGCATAGAGACTAAGCTAAGGGTTAGAAGTATCAAAATGAACACAAAACAGAATCTGTCCTTAAAGAATTTTACAGTTTATTAACAGAAGTTGTACCTAAAGTTTCCTGATTATATAGTTGGATATCTATCCATACATGTTCCCTCTATAAAATTAATAATAGCCACAATAAGAGTAAGAAAATGTGTTTTTCCCTCTGATAGAGAGAATGAAGACTAATATTTTCTTCCTGTGAGCCTTTATATTCACTGGCTGTAATGGTAATTAATTTAAATTTGAAGACTCCTTTTTCTTATGTCAAGTAAGTGGGTACTTAGTCCTGAGTCACTAACCAAACCTTTGTGACTAAGAGGCAGAGGGTGTGAACTCTGTCTCCTGTTGCTGAAATAACAGGAAGGGTTTGGCTGAAACAGGAATCCAGTGCTTTGTGCATATGTAAGAAGAGCCCCAGAGAGAGACAGTCAGAATTAGAATTTTTTTTCTGCTGGTGGGCTCCTGGTAGAGGAAGCAGAATTTTCCTAGCATCTGGAAGCTAGGCTGCTTCTTGCAGTACTAAGAACTGAGTTGGAGTTTTCTTGAGCCCAGAATATGGTGAAGGCTGAAGTTGTTGCTGAGAAGGCCAACTGGAAGGTAGAGATTTCTTGCTGAGAAGGCTGCGTGGAAGGCTGAGATCTTTTCAGTGTCCTAGGGCCAGCCAAACTGCCAGTGTACTGAAGAAGCACAACTGGGATAAGACTTTATTTGTTTGTGGTTTGGTTGATCCTTCAGTTCCTGCAAACAGGAATTGTGAAGGTTTCAAGATGTGCTGGAACCTGTGAAGTTCAGTGTGTAGCAGGAACCACCTGGAGGACTGGACAAGAACCTGGGAGCTGTGTCTGAATCCAGGTGACTAGTGGATTCAGATAGGACCTGAAACCATGGAAGGGGATCCAGGGAATCTGAGAGACCTCCTTGAGTCAAAATGAATAAAAGGCCTCTCCTTGGATATAGAATATACTGATGAAATTGAAGTTTACTAGAGACCTGAGGGGTAGAGTCTTTGTGTAATTTTAATGAACGATACTTAGAGACTGATTGATAGATAAATGACTGATTAAGTTAACCTATGACTGCCCCATGAGTGGAAGACTGACTTGTATTGTTAAATGATTGAATGACTGAGTAAGGAGGCAAACCTCCTTAGGGATACCAGATGATTATTCTTTTGTCCTTTGTTCTAAATACTGTGACCACTTTGGTGAAAACTATGTGGCCATTTTAACATTAAGCTGTTATAAACACTATATTGTGATTCTCTGTGATAAGATGTAATGTTGTGAATATTATATTGTGACTTGTGAATGTTTGTGTTGATTTGTTATGGAATAAATAGAATGTTCACAATACTGTGTAATCAGAACCTTAAAAGCTGTTAACAGTTGCATTCTTTTGGGAAGCTGCTTCTGCATGGTGTTACACTGGCTAATATTTAATACATTGTAAAGGTAGTTCATCATTTTTTATTTGGGCAGAAGGAGTAGATAACCAAAACCTATATCTTCAACTTTTTTTCCCCATTTCTCCATTTTTAGCATTACAGACTGATTTCCACAGGTCAGCATGAAGCTATTGGAAATGTCCTGATTGTATTTTTTAAGTTCTTCAGGAGTGGTAACATGTGCACCATGTGCTTCTGTGAATATATCTAAATCCATTGTTTTTCAGATTCATAAGGATGAAGGCAGGGTGAAGAAATTTGCCAAGACTAACCGAATTCTCTAATTTTTTTTTTCTGATGCATACAGACAGGTTCTTAAAGGATGGTTAAATAGCTTATCCTAAAATTGGACCACCTTTATAGATCAAATTTCCTATATGTAGAAGCAGTAATTTCACTACTCCCCACTAGATTCAATATGTTAATAAAATAGATTTTAGGAAATGCTGTTATTATTGCATAATATTCCATTCTATTATTTATCAGTACTTGGTTTGGTAACAAGTGTTTCCAATAAAGAAGGGTTTGGGTAAATTCTCCTAAAGGTAAATTAAACCAGGATATGAAGAAGCAAAGATTTATAGGTTGCCAGGGACCATTCATTCCATACTTTTCTATGCCCCCAATTCATTCACTATACAAAATGCTAGAGACTAAAGATTTGCACACAAGTAGGATTGTGTGATAATTATGTGTGTGTGTAATTTCCCATGTTTATTGACCCATGTAGGCTTTTCACTCAGGATATAGAGAATGCCTTTGATAATGATGTTTGAAATTTTTCATGGTTTCTGTAGATACTGGAATGCAATGCCTATTATCATAATTAAGCAAGCTATTCAGAGTTAGGAAATGAGGCAACAATAAGAATTTAGCTGTAAAATGCAGAATAATTTAACCTAATTATGAAGAACAAAGAAGCAGCTTTGCCAGTGTAACATAACTACCCCTAGAAGTGAATATCTAACACATAAATATTATCACTGACACACCTTTTTTACCCTTCCCTATCAGCATAATGTGGAACTGAAGGAAAGGGTCCTTACAAAGCTTTGGCAGTGAAAAACATTAAAAACTAGGACAAGAATACATAAAATACAACCCCACTCACCTAAAAAATATCCTGCTTTCCCTTTCATGTCCCTTGTCTATTCCCTCATTTATTTCCACTTTGTTTCAAACACCTGTCCTTGTTGTTCTTTGTACTTTCTTCTTGGGTAGCAAAGCTGCAGACCTGGATTGATATGACTTTCAGCCACCTTGGGGCCCTTTTGTCATTTTTCCCTGCACCCCGCCTATCTGTCCCAGCCTGGAGCTCCCTTTGAAGTCAATGGAAGCTCCACATGCAGAGGTGATTTTAGGATTCAGAGCAAAACACGAATAGATACCTAACAAAGAGACTCTGAGTTTCCACAAATATCTGCAGCCTAGTCTGCTGTAACTCTTTTAAAAATATGAGTCACCTGGTTCTTCAATAGGATTCATGTTTAGTCCCCATACTTCAGATCTGAGTGCAGCTGCCTGTGTGGTAGTACCTGGGACAAAGCTGCCTTGGGGAGGAAGGGGGAGGAGTGTCACATATTGAAGAGAGGACTTGGCCTCTCCTAGTCCCAGTGATTCTATAAAACTCCCTCCCTCTCTGACTTTCTACATATAACACCCTACAGAACTGGAAAATATAGGACGAGTGAGAGAAGGCACAGCTGATAAAGCAGAAATGAACCTGTTCCCTTTCAGAGATGGCTACTGTGAAGCAAAAGAGGTGATTAAAAGTTGATCAGGAAAAATACAACTATGTTGGCCTAAGGCTAAGGCTGGCAGAAATGCAGAGTAGGATGGTAGAGGCACTGACGAATAATGAGAATCAATGGTTTTGAGGAAAGCACAATGGTCAAGAATCAAAAAGGACAAAATTTTAGCATTGGTTCCATCACTAATATCTGTGTATTCACAAACTAGAGACAACTTCTCTGGATTTCTTTTTTCCCCTTTATATGATGAGAATTTGGGCAGAGGAAAGAGGGAATGGGCACCACAGATAAGCTCAATAACAAGAGAGACCAGCAAAAACTGCATGATGCCCAGTACAGAGCACAACAGAAGAACAGAGGGCATCCTGATCATATTAGTAGAAGTGATTAACAGTTCTGAAGTATGAAATGTGTAAATTTCCTGGGCCACTTGTGTTGCTCAGATGTGTCTTCATGCATGCTCTCTGGACATATGTAATCTCTACCTCTGTGCCATCATCTTGCTCCAGTGATGGTTTGCAAACCTCTGGGAGTTACTCTTCTACCAAGCCACCTTCTGTATATCTCTGCTATCACAGAAAATAGCATTGATATGGCTTGACCAGCTGGGAGTTGACATAATGGGCCACTGTGAATTTTGTCAATAACAGGAATGTAGAAAACCATTTCTTCCAAATAAACAATATGGAAAAGTATGGAAAACAAGACTTCGGTTCATTTGGGTCAAGAAAGGCTGAAATACGTTCTTATACAATCTCCAGAAAAAAGGAAATACTAACCATGATAATAATCAGCACAAGATAAAAATCTATCTATACTTTCCCTAATCAAATAATGATGAAGGAAAATGGACTTAATAAATTATTTTTATCTTTCCTCTTGTGATCATTTGCTATTTTAAAATTTTATTTTAAAAATCAGTGGATATATTAAGTAATTCAGTGTCATATTTGTGCATAATGCTTCTTTGTATTCAGATGTAGTTGTTAGTGTCTTTTTTCCATTAGGCTATACAAATAATGCTCTTTACAAATCTCCCTTTCTGACCATTTGCATCAGGTTTTGCCGTTATTGTTGATTCAAATGTCCTTTATGAATCACCTGAACAATCACTATGAAATTTTTACACATTTTTTATCTTTAGATAACTAAACATATCAAAGGAAGCAGAATTATAAAGTAATTATTAAACTTTATCAGCAATTTAATATTAAACATATGTAAATGTATGTGGGCACTTTAAAAAAAATGTTTTTGTGTTGAAGGAAATCTCACAAGCCGTATGTTTCTTGTAGAAGCAAGCCTAGAATAAGGTAGTGGAAATGAGACACTCTACCACCAGAAGTGAATGAAGTTTATTATGGTAAGAAATAAACAGCCTCCCTCAATGGAGGATATGCCAGTGATATATTGTTACACAATCTCCATTTCACAAAAAGTAATAAAGCCAAGACAAAATCTATTAGCATCCACCCCCAATCAACAGTAGCTTGTTAAGTTTTTAGAAAATAAAAATATCAGAGAAATAAGGGAAAAGTAATCTGATTAACCAAGGCAGAAGTGAGAGCAAAACAGTCTGTGCTAAAAACACAGTGTAACTGTAATAATAAATTAATAGGATGACTTTAAGAAATAGAAGTAATTTGATAATGGGCTCAGCATGAGGACCAGTTCTCAGCAGAGAGCATTACATCCTGATTGGCAAATGTCTTATATTGTAAATAATTGGCTTTTTAGTTGGATCATTCCCTGAGGGAAGTAAAAGGAAGATATTGAAAATAGAGTTAGGGATAAACAATGAACTCACTGGTTAAGCAGTGAAGAGAAAAAGACAGAGTGAGAGAAAGAATGAGGGAATGAGGGAGTGTGTTCACAAGACAGAGAGAGACAGAGAGAGACAGAGAGAGAGAGAGAGAGAGAGAGAGAGAGAGAGAGAGAGAAGGAGAGAGAGAGAAAGAGAATATCTGCAGCATCTCATTCTCATATCAGTTGTAGATTAAGTAAGAATGGAGAAATGTTTGTGGTTCTTTTAAGGGATAGGGAGTATTATAACATATGTCTTTGGAAGCATGACATCACTGTGCTGGTGTATCTGAGTAGGAAATGGAGCCAGGATGTAACCACATTCCACTTCTACATTATTAATGGAATGAGTTATATGATGAGAGAGATAAATTCAATATCGAAGCAGTTTCTAGGGCTTTGTGTTTTGTTTTTGTTTTGGGTTTTTTGGGGGTAACTTTTAATTACAAAGCAATCTCAGAATTTACTTTTTAAAAAAATTTCTAAAGGTTTAATTTATACTTTCCCACCATTATTTGTTAATATACGTTTTAGCAGTAATCATGAAAATTTCTCATTTCCATTACAATGGCTAATCTATTTCATCAAATTATCCATTTGTAATATATTAATAAGGGTCTAACACAGAAATCTCAATAACAGTAGCTTCTAATGCATTTTGTAGAGAAAAAAGTACATCTAATATTTTTTAATTATAAAATGTTCCAAAAGAAAGATGTGACAAAGTATATCCTAGAAATACATTGATTTATTAAATCCCTGCCTTTTGTGAATAGAAGATAAACAGGAAGAAAGTTTCCATGAATAATGGATAACTAATTTTAAATTATTGAGCACTTTGTTCACTAGTCAATCAACACTCTCCAATCTTAGGAAGTTTTCCTTTCACTGAGTAAACACAGAAAAATATTAAGGGGCTATAATTTTGTTTAAACTGGTGCATTTATATAATGTCAGTCTAAGGCTACTGTCTACTGATTCAGTAATTATATGGCACCTATTTCCTTGTTATGTTGTTACTAGGAGCTGTAATACTATTAATAAAGATATTCCCCTTCCACAGGCTGATAGCTTATCTGAGTTTTAGTCTAATTTCTTGGTCTAGACATATAATTTCATGAGTGCTGGAAACTGTTTTTCATTCATTTAGCTAATGAATTCACCTATAAGAAATACTGTTACAAAGACACTTTGTCCTCTGAAAGGTTAAGTGACTGAGTGATAGTTCTATAAGTAGTATGCATCAAAGTAGGACTTGAATCCAGGTCTTCTTGGGTTAGTCTTCCATTCAGTATATCAAATTCTCTCTCTCTCTCTCTCTCTCTCTCTCTCTCTCTCTCTCTCTCTCTCTCTCTCTCTCTCTCTCTCTATCTATCTATCTGTGTGTGTGTGTGTGTGTGTCTCTAAGTTTGAGAAACTACAATGTGGAAAGAGTAAGTTAACAGCAAAGCAAACTTATAAAGCTTGTTTCTCATGTCCAATTCTGTGTTTAGTAACCTAGATTTTATAGTAGTCTTTGATCATCAAAATAAACTTAAGTGCCTATTAAAATTCCTTGTATCAAAATATCAACTTGATTTCCAGGGAAGAAATCTACATTAAAAATGGAGTTTGTAGAGCAACGAAAAGCTAACTCACTTTCCACAGATACTTCAAGATAAATAGAAAACAATTTCCCATATGAAGCAAAAAACTTTAAAATTGCCTTAAAAATTCACATTTCACTGGATAAACTTTCTTCCCTAAACCAATGTTATTAAAACATAAAAATTTCATGTAAAATGGTGAGGAAGTACAAGCTTCCCACATCACTACTAAAATATTCTATGTGATAAACTCTTTAGTATCAAATATAAAGTGAAGAATATTTACTCTCTCAAAAATACAATAAAATGACTCCTATGTACTATAGAAGTTGCTATGCTTTCAGAATTCAAAAATATGCTTAAAAGTAAAAATACAGGCAACCCAGTAATTCTTTTGTTTACACAGTATTAAATGCATCACTTATTATAATTTGTGAACTATGGTCCAGTTGTTTTGTCCTCTATAAACAGATAAGTAGGTGATTGATAGATAATGTCAGCTACTTTTTAAAAATTTTTTTAAGTTTAATGGTATTGTATTTTTCCCCAGTTACATGTCAAGAAAATTTTTAGCATTCATTTTTACAGGATTTTGAGTTCTAAATTTTTCTGCCTCCTTCTTTCCCTTCCTCTCTTCTGCAAATGGTAGGCAATTTGATATAGTTTATACATGTACTAACATGTAAATTTATTTCCATATTAGTCATAGTTGTAAAGGAGCAAATAAATCAAAAGAAAAACCATGGGAAATATAAAGTGAAAAAAGTGCTTCAATTTGCATTCAGAGTCCATCAATTCTTCATCTGGAAATGGTTAGCATTTTCCTTCAAGAATCCTTTGTACTTGTTGTTTATCATTGTGTTGCTGAGAAAAAGTGAGACTTTCATACTTGATCATCACACAATGTTACTGATAATGTATACAGTTTTTCTTGGTTCTGCTCATTTAATTTAACTTTTCATAGGTTTGTACAAGTATTTTCAGATTTCTTCTGAAATCTGTCTGTTCATCATTATTTTTTACATACTACAGCTTGTTCAGCCATTCCCCAATTGATAGGCATCCCCTCAGTTTCCAATATTTTGCCACCACAAAAAGAGCTGATACAAATATTTTTGTAAATATCGGTCCTTTTAAATTTTTATGATGTTTTTGGAATACAGGTTAAGTAGAGGTGTTGCTAGATCAGAGGATAGTTCCAAATTGTTGTCCAGAATGGTTGGATCAGTTCACAACACTACCAATAGTGCTGCAGTGGCCTGATTCTCCCACATCCTCTCCAACATTTATCATTATCCTTTTTTATCATATTAGCCAAACTGATAGGTGTGAGGTGATACCTTAGAGGTCTTTTATTTATATTTCTCTGATCAAAAGTGATTTAGGGCTTTTTAAAATATTACTCAGTAGTTTTGATTTCTCCATCTAAAAACTGGCTTTTCATATCCTTTGACCATCTATCAATTGGAGAACGGCTTGTATTCTTGTAAATTTGACTCAGTTCTCTATATTTTTGAGAAATAAGACTTTCATCAGAGAAACTTACTGCAAAGATCATTTCCCAGCTTTCTGCTTTCCTCCTAATCTTGGTTGCATTGGCTTTGTATAAAACCTTTTAAACTGAATATAATAAGAATAATCTGTTTTACATTTGGTAATTCTCCCTCTTGTTTGGTCATAAATTCTTCCCATTCCCACAGCTCTGACAGGTGGGCAGTCCCTAGCCCTTCTAATTTGCTTATGGTGTCACCCTTTATGCCTACATCATGTACCCACTTTTACCTTATACATGCTGTGAAATATTGGTCAATACTTGGTTTGTGTCCTATTGTTTTCCAGTTTTCCCATTAGTTTTTTCAAATAGTGAATTCTTATCCCAAAAGCTGAGGTCTTTGGGTTTACCAAACACTAGTTTACTATGGACATTGACTACTACTGTGTCTTGTGTACCTAATCTATTCCATTGATTCACCACTATTTCTCAATCAGTACCAGATAGTTTTGATGATTACTGTTTAATAAAATAGTTTGAAATCTGGTATTGCTAGACCACCTTCCTTTGTATTTTTTCATTAATTTATATGATATTCTTAACCTCTTGTTCTTCCAGATAAATTTTGTTGCTATTAGCTACTATTATTATATACTAGTACAATACAGGAAATATGGTAGAATTTGTTTTTCATTTTGATGTGTAATGAGTTAGTTGTCCTTACATATTTCTCATGATTTAGGAAGAAAAAAAACATATATGTGTGTGTGTGTGTGTGTGTGTGTTGGTTTAATTTCTAGATCACTTTAAACATAGGAATCTAGTCCTACAAGCATATCGATGCTAGAAAATACAGGTGTTTTAGAATGAAATTAAATTCCTGACATACAGAAAAACTATCTACTTAATCTAATTTTAAGTTTGTAAACAAATGCTTTAATTTGTTGCTTCATCTTGGACAAAAATGATTCAGTTGGTAGTCACTTTCTAGACTGACTCTCAGTTTGGTAACTCTAAAACTCCTATGTTCCACATAAGTAATCTTCTAGTGATGTTATGTGAATGTAATGTATAGAATGTCATAAAAATCACAAGTGATCCAAAAGGCCAGAGAAAAATGAATTATGAGTTTAAGTATACTGCATTTCATTACCAACAATGCTTTTGTGCTAGAAGTGCCATAAAAAATGCCATCATTGACAGGAAAGGGAAGAATGTTAGTCATATAGCAAGAGTAAAGGATAAATCAGTTGATAACTCAAGTGTTGTTCTGGTTGATATCCATAAGACATAACAAAACACCAAGGGAAGAGTTCAGCACATTGGGTAAATATTCTGTTGAGGATTAATGGAAAGATATGCGCAAGAATTATACAACATGAGAAAGTATGTATGTTAGATCATGAGCTATGCTAAAAAAGAGTCCCAACACTAATGAGATCACAGACCCATTGACAACTAAGTAGAAATTTTTAAGATTATGACAACATTGACTTCAGAATTAACTTCCATGCTCTTTGGGTTATGTTGAGGATATATAATTAATATATTAGTTCAGTAATATGGAATTAAGTTAGTTTATAAAAGATAATCAACTTAAAAGAATCCTATTTTAAGATCTGAAAGTCAGGTATTGTAGTAAATTGTGTTTTTTTGTTTTTTTCATTTTATAGTATTTTTATTTTTCCAAGTACTTTCTTTTTTGTAATTAGCTTTTGTTTATTTTTAATTTACATCATTGATTTCTACAAGATTTTTAGTTACAAATTTTCTCCCCATCTTTTCCCTACCCACCCCCCATATTGTATTAAGTTGTATCATAAAAAGGTACCAGTCAAAGGCATTTATGAAGCATTTATAATAATATTTATTATATTATACATTTATACATTTATTATACATTTATAATAATCATGCTAAGCTACCATCCAATTCTCCCACAATATTTATGTATATTTCCTCACCAGAAAGTAAACTTCATGAAGATAATCTTATCTAAAACCCTCTTCTAAACTAAGTACAGTTACCTACCTATGAAAAGTGATTCATACTGAATTGAATAACAATAATAGCTTGTAATTCCTAATGAATTTGTTATTCTAAACTTTAATATCCATTAATATCTAGAATGGCAATTTCTCTACATACACAGATTTATGACTTTGTTTCTCCTTTTGTATGGAATGGAATAAAAAATTAAGAAATGTACAAGTATAAAAAATGGTTCTCTGGATTCAATTTCCCTAGAATTGATTAAATGTAAATATAAGTAACAATTGATCATTAACCCTTTATTAAGCACCCATTAAATGAAGATGAATAAAGTATTTTGAATATAAATTCTTTCTTCAGTTCTAAAACACATGGCCTATATCCTAAAGGAATTTACAACCTACTACGTAGTTATGAGCATAAAGGCAATCTGCCTCTTTAGTCACACAAATCTTAACATCATGATCTTTGTGAATATTCAAAAACAGACAAAATCCTATTGCTTTCAGTGCAACACATCAGAGTGTTTATTATTTCTGGCATGTTATTGAACTTGAAAGTTGAATTAAAATATATCCATTATAGAAATGGGGGGGGGGGTAATGTTATTAACATCAAAAATAATTGCAGTGATGATCACCATTATGTTCAAGAACTAATCATATGCCAACCTTATGTGAAGCCCCGCACATTATATAGAAGTTTAAATAACTCATTCACAGTGTGTTTACAAATAGGTATAAAGAGATAAATAGTATAATCTATTTTCATTAGTGACTTCGAAGACATAGTAGTGAGCACACTAATTAAATTTGTCGAAAAGATGAATCTAGGAGACATTGAAATGATAGTACTTTGGAGGATAGATATATTGAATAAATTACTTAAAGTCAATTAAATATTATGCAATGAAGATAAAAGTAAAGTGGATTGCTTAGCAAGAAAGAATCTGTTCTAATGTAGTATGATATCACAAAGATAAATGTGCATTTATCCAACCAAAAAAAAAGAAAAGAAAGTTTTAGAAGCTCTTATAAGTTTCAATGATCTATAAAGAAAATCAGTAGTACACAGGCTATTAAGTAAAATTCAATTTTCACTTCTGCCTTGTGTCATATACAGAGAATACAAGGAATATGGCATTATGCTAGAAACCTAGGAACCATATTTTAAGTCGTAGATTCAATTCATATCTTTTCAATCCCACTCATTCTCAAACTCTCCAAATCTATCCTAATCTATTCTCTTTTAATTGACTTTGGTTTGGTTTGATTTGCTTTTTTTGGAGGGGAAAGGTAGGGCAATTGGGATTAAGTGACTTGCCCAAAGTCACACGGCTATTGTTTTTGTGTTAAGTGTCTAAGGCTGGATTTGAACTCAGGTCCTCCTGACTCCAGGGCTGGTGCTCTATTCACTATGCCACCCAGCAGCCCCTCTTTTAATTGACTTTTTAAACTGCTATTCATTAAACTTTGCACATGTCTATTGATTATAGGTTACAATATTAATTTGTAAAAGATCTATTAATTCTTATATGAAAGATTCAAACAGAAAAAAAGGACAGAGCAGAGAATGAGAGAGCGAGAGAGCAAGAGAGACAGAGAGAGGCAGAGAGAGAGAGAGAGAGAGAGAGAGAGAGAGAGAGAGAGAGAGAGAGAGAGAGAGAGAGAGAGAGAGCTGATTACTGACAAATTCCTGCAGTATTAAGAAGTGGGAATTTACAGAAATTCCCAAATGGAGACAGAACACTGTAATATTTCCTTGTACTATGCTACATGTCATGAAAGGTTAAGACTTTTATTCAATAGAAAGATAGATAAACATGTTTCATCAGCATGGGAACTCACCTGATTTAAACCCTACCAAAATTCTAAAGGTTATATAGTCAAGGCTAGTCATGGTAAAATAAACTATTAGTTAAAGCCACTTAATATTGCATGTGAGATGTGGTTTCACAAAGAAGAAAACCGATGTGTTAAATCATGTGAACTCAATTCACAAACATGTAAAAACAAGGCTTGTAGCAAAAGGACAAGCCAAATATTAAAACTTTTATGAAGATGTAAAAGTCTAGGATTTAATCTTTGAGCAAATAAAGTAAATTCTTTTACTTTGCCCTAGCTAATTCACACTTCCCTATGCTATGATCTTCCACAGTATATTCCTTAATATCACTATTCAGAAAATAATTTTAAACTGAATGTACTTTGATGTTAGCCTTCAGTATTTTTGAGTTAGATTAGATTAGATTAGATTAGAATAGATTAGATAAAGCATTCTACTAAACACTGAGAATACAAACACAAGCAAAAAGAAAGTTAACTAATTGAGGTTACATTCTAATGAGGAAAGGTAGCATATAGAAGGAAACTGGGAATGAGAACAGAAAATATAGAACACATGGTTAAAAAAAAAAGTCCGAAAATTAAAGTGAACTTGAGTTGGAATATTCCCACACATTACACACACACACACGCACACACACACATACACACATAAGCACTTACACCTAGATATATGTATATGTGTGTGTGTGTATATGTGTGTGTGTATGTGTGTGTGTGTGTGTGTGTGTGTGTGTATGTATAAAGTCTTTGATAGTAGGGATTATGCATGCCCACATATCTAGGACACTGTTATTCATCTTTGGGTAATCCAAGTGCCACCTGATTTCAGAAATTTGCCCATAATTTAAATGTCTGAACTCTAAAATTAAAAATAAATAAAACATACATAATAAAAATTTATAGCTTTTAGGTACTTTAAAAATCATCTGATAACTCTTCTTCATAGATGAGGAAACTGAGGTCCAGAAAGATAATTATATGCTTTAGATTATACAGGTAGAACAACTACAAGTATAATCCATATCTTCTGGTTCTCATTTCAGTGCCTTTTGTACTTCTCTGTTACCTATCAACTTCCTATGATTTTCTCTCTACAGTTTGTTTCTGAGAGTCAGCATGGTATAATTGATACAACAGCTAGATTTGGTATTTATCACTAAGTGCTTAAAGACTGAAATGTGTTCAGGTTCCTCTTTAGAAACTGGACTATGTGACTTTGGGTAAATCACTTAAAATCTCTGAGGCTCAGGCTCCTCATCTATGAAATGTGGTTCATATTCATACCTACCTTATAAGGTAATAAGGATCAAATTAAAGAAAATATGTAAAGTCCTATACAAATATCAGCTATCATTAATGATCATATTATATACAAGAAACAAAAATTATTTGTTGACATTTTCCTTGTCCCATTTCCTCCCCAAAATCTGATCCTTGTTCATTTCTCATTGCAATGAGAGAACAAACAGCTGCCCATTTTAAAATCTCAAATCTTTAAAACAGCTCATTGCTGTTTTCAGTATGTCTGCATTTTATTCAGACACTGCTGTTTTGTACGCTTCCCTTTGTTCCAAGTCTGTCCCTCTATATTTGCCTTTACTTCATTTGGGGGAAAACATTCTAAAGCTATACTAGACAACAGAATCTTCCTCCAACACTGCCCCACCCCCAATAAAAATGCAAAATAAAAATAACATTCTGAGTATCCCAAGATTCCACAGTGATGATAGGTAAGAGGAATGATTGCTTCTGATGATATCTCTCCTCATTTTGCCCAAGTGTTATAGATGCTGCAGGCAATAAATCCCTCAAAAGGAGGTATTATATCCTTACTCCAGACATAACAAATATCAAGCTGTGAGCACAAGTTGTCAAATGCTTAAAAGTAGCTCCAGGACCAAGTAAAGTAAAGTGAGGGGTTTATCATCTTCCATCTCTGGGAAGCCAAACACAAGGTTAAATCATATTGCATGAAAAATCAAGACTAAAATATAACCGGGGTAGGGAGGGATTGAGGCAGCTATACAATATGTTGGTTCTCAGAATAAAAGAACTTCACTTGTGATTGGTTTAACTGCTTCATTTTTGTTTGTGTAGAAGATTTAAAAATGGGCAGCTCTCTGTTCTCTCAAAAGCTCACCAAAATTGGCAACTTTGTAGTTTTCTCTAGCTGTAGAGTTGGATTGAAGTTAGAATTCCTATAGGCTGTTCTTTTAATTTCATTCATTATAGTTCCCAGTGCTGACCATGTTATGAAAATAGTAGGAAATCTGTGATAAATGGAGCAATATCTAACTTCTGAGATGGCTCCGGATAGCGGTGGATTGCTACATATGGAATAATTATTGTGCATATTTCCAGAATCTTGTTTGAAAGCTGTCCTCTGAATTTGCAGAGAAATATGCACCATGGACCTGTTCTAAAATTGGTGAATTCATTTTTTTATTATTATTTTAAAATTTTACTTCTTTTTTTTGTTTGTTTGTTTTTTTATATTGTGAAATGTTAATTTAATGCATAGTATTTTACAAAGGAAAACATGTTGTTGTTACAATAACAGAGAGGATAGTTTACTGTGTTTTTTTTGTTTTTTTTTTGTTTTTTTTTTTATTTTCTCCCCGTCTTGCTCCTGCCCCAAAAAATTTACTTCTTGTCATGAGTAAAAGTCTGAAAAATAATGATGGAGGCCTTTAGCAGAAATCATTGGTCACTGGTGAAATTCATCCTTTGTATTTATATGCCCTACATGGAATTAAGGAATTACAAGGTAGAGAGCATAAATACATAATAGATCAAGCAGTCCTTTTTATGAAAGGATAAAAAATCATCATGAAGAGGAAAGGAAATAATTTTTGATCATTATTTTGACTCACTTTGAAAAAAAAGCAATGAAAATGACAAAAGAAAAAGAACAAAAAAGAGGTTACCTCGGGCTATAGTTTACAAGGCTCACTAAGGGAAATTATAACAGAGGGGAGAGAGGAGATGGAATAGTATTTATACAGAGCCTACTATGTGCCAGGTGCTTCTATGAGATAGAAGTTATTATCCACATTTACAGTACTTTTATTATCCACATTTATAGTTGAAGAAACTCTAGGTCAAATGACTTGCCCAGGGTCACAAAATTAGTAAGAATCTGAGGTCATGTTTGAACTTAGATCTTTCATTTACCAGGCCCAATGCTCTATCAACTATACCACGTTCCAGTTTTAGCAAGAGAAATCGGAGATGTTTAGTTGAAAGAATCTGCAAAGATCACATAGTTCAGCCCTGTACCTGGGCAAGAATCTTTGTAACATCTCCATTTCTGCTAAGTAGTTATCTAATTTCTGAAGAATTCAGTGTTGAAGCACAAAAAGCTAGATGGAAAATCAGGGAACAGTAACACATAAACTATGTTGCTTCAAGTTGAATTGGAAATTTAAGCTCAAACTTGCTGTTCGGTCATATCCGACTCTTAGTGACTCCCTTTTGGAGTTGTCTTGGCAAGATTACTGGAGTACTTTGCTATTTCTTTCTCCAGTTCATTTTATAGGTGAGGAAACTGAGATAAACAGGGTGAAGGAACTTGCCCATGGTCACACAACTAGTTAGTGTCTAAGTCAGGATTTGAACTCAGGTCTTCCTGACTCCAGGCCTAGCACTGCAAACTTAATCTGGAGGAACACTAATGTCTCCTAGAGTTATAGAGGGAACATGGAAACTAAAATTCTCAGCTCAGCTAGAGCTTCAAATATTTTTATTTCTTTTACATTCTAGGTCTAAAGGGAGATTTTCCTCCAAAGTTCGTGATCATTGAATTTGAAAATTGAAAAGCCTTGAGTTTAAAAGTCATCTAGTCCAACTCCTCAATTTTACAGATGAGGAAAAGGAAATCCAGATGACTTAAATTATTTCCATAAAATCATATAGCTAGTAAGAAGGATAGGAAGTGCTCTAATCCGGGTATCCTTTAGCTGAAAGATTTCATTTTTCAATAACTCATTGTTGAATATTCTTGAATCTTCTCTCACTATTAGTTCTCCAAAGAAGATTGGGGATGTATCTCAGTTGGTTGGATTTTTTTTTTTTTTTGCTATCTGAATAATGGAAGTTGGAGCAAAGCTTCCCCAAATTGGAGGGTGTGTACATACGCTGAGGGCTTTGTGATCAACTGATCTGATGGCCAGGAAAGTAAACCATTCTACCTTCCTTTCAAAAGTCAACCATGGACAGTTTCCAGTTTAACTATGCTACTTTTTGTACTTAATAACGGTCAAGGTTCCATTCCCTCCCCATTTCCACCCTTCCTCCCACTCCCATGACTGATCTAGGCATTGAGTTCTCAGGGCAGTTGTCATTTAACCAGAACATAGACATACCCACCACAACTATGAAGGTAACACTTACAGTCTTTGTCACCTAAACACCTCACCTATTGATCAGCTCCTGGATAAGCCATCCCTGGTTGGTTGACCTATATACTACCTATGTCACTCTACTGTTCCATAAACTCAAATGTCTCCTTATAGATTCTGGAATTCAATATTATTTCATCTTTATCTCAGGTTTGTAATATATATGACTACTGGTACAGCAATATGTGCATGTGACTTGTGAATAAGCAAATATTTTTTTAAATTGATGTATGTGTTAATTTTAACTTATTTTTTGTTGATACGATTATATAATAAAAAAATTAGAGACTTGTAATAGATCATTATCTTTAGTTCTCTTTTACACAGATCAAGGAATTCTCACATATGTTTCTGTCTCAGTCACTCAGTACCAAAGACAAACCTTTTTTTTTTTTTGGCAGGGGGTGGAGTGTCAGGGTAGAGGCTTTATGTACCATTAGGTTTCTTTCACTAAGTGAAAACAATCTCTTCTGCAACTGGGCAGGAGAAATAATTGCCTTCATCACAATTTTAGCTATGTTGTACTAGACAAAAGACTTTAATTCCTCTTTAACCTTTGTCACTATGTAGCTATGGCTAACCAAAAATTTGTCCAGGAAAAAGGATCTATTCCTTAACGTCAGGAGAATCACCTAACAATATAAATACAGATACTACAAATTATTTAGTCCTTTGTTGTTACAAATCTTTCCTTAACTCTCTTTCATATCAGACCAGTGAACGATGAATGGGATTTTCTCCTGTGGAATCCCCAAATGGCTGGCACATAGTAGGTGTTTAATAAAAAAAATAATTGATTGATTGACAGACTGATTTAAAGGCCTTAATTGGAGTCTGCCTATAATACTCATTGGCCATTTGACAATGACAAGTCACTTAACCTTTCTGTGCCTCAATTTCCTCATCCATAAAATGGAGATAGGGAGTCATATTGATAATGGATGAAGAATCTGCCTTAGAAGCAGGGATAACTAGTTTAAAGTCTTAAGTATGATATGTACTTTCTATGTAAACATGCAAAGTCACTTAAATTCTTAATGACTAAGACACTTTAAGTTACACAGGGGTCACCAGTCTGCCTTGGTGAAAGGAGTCCCCATGGGGAGAGAGTTCTATACACTCATGAAATCAGAGGTCCACACCCTGAAAATAAAATAAAATAAAACCTGGAGATAATAAGAATTGTAGAAGCTGCTACAATTGCTTGGATTAGGACAGCAAATGGATAATTGTGGAATTTGAATTTAATACACTGACTCCATCTTGCAACTTAATTCTGGAAACAGTTCAGTTCCCTTTCTATTCAATTATGAGTCTAATCCAACTTCAGTCTTTTGAGAAAACTATTCAATTGTGGAAATTCAGAGAAAAGCCTATTTTATTATTTGAACCTAGCACTGCATGACTGGGAAGCTGGACCACCTCTGTGTGCTGTTTACAAACCCTAAACTAAGCACCTATATTATGCTGACAAGAAACTCAGTCAGATCAAAAGGTTGATGGAAAGAATTTTCTCCCAGTTGTACATCTCGTGCAACCCATATGTCATATATGAGAACTGGCCCCATCCTGATCCATCATTTCCTCTGTTTATTCCCAGACATTGGGGTACTGGGACACCTCTTTTTCTGAATTCAGGGAATTGCATCTGTTTGCTCTCCCCCTCCCAAACTGGAGAGTCCCTAATCTTTCATCTAATTAAAAATCAGATCGATCACCTAATATTGTATTGTTTCTTTTTAATTAGTTAGTCTTATTGGACTGTTTTTAATGTACAAAAGTCTGTCCCCCCTGTATTTGGGGTCCAGCAATAAGCTGAGGAAGGTGTCTGGCGCCATTTTGTTAAGCAATTGCTGTGCAATGCTTACTAAATCCAAACCCTCGGAAGTGTTAACCTTTGTACCCTTGGCCATTTTATCTTTCATTCACCACCTAATTAGCTCATAAGTTTATTGTAAACATCATCCCCATTATTCTCCCAACTGTTTTTCTTTAGCACCTGGGTGGAATTATTCCATTCCTTTATTGGGATGTGATTTTTCTAGTCCATAGGAATGATTTCCCTCAGCCACATCCTGTTCATTTTCCCAGACCCTTCAAAAGGAGAATGAGACAGAGACATGGTATAGGAGGTACAGTGTAGGGAAAAGAAAATTGAATTTTTAGTCAGACAGACCAGTTCAAGGCCTAGTTCTGATGTGACATTAGACAAGTCATTTAGAGGAGTATTTATGCGGTAGAAAAGGGTGCTGGCTTCAGAATCAGGAGATATATGTTTGAATCTGCTCTTCATCATTTACTAGCTATGGGACTAGTTAGATAACTAGTAGTCATTTAACTGAGCCTCAATTTCCTTCTCTGCAAAATGAAAATATTGACAAGCCATGCTCAGAGTTGTGGTGAGGAAAGTAAATCTATAGACAGATCAATAGATCAACTTTCTATCTATCTAACATAGTCATGTGTGTGTTGTCTCCCACATTACAAAGTTAGATTCCCTAAACATTGGGATTTTTTTTTTTATTTTCTTTGTATCCTTAAAGCACAATGCTTGGTACACAAAAAGCCCTTCATAAAAATGCTTGTTGTTGGCTAACAGGATCTAAAGCTGATGTTGTTATTGTTGCTATGTAACACATACAAGTATATATATTCATGCATATTAGTGTGTATTAGTGGGTAGCTGTATTGTGGCATAATGGTATAAGTATATATTTTAAAATGTCTTTATCATTACTTAATAATCCTATAATATAAACCAATTTTATTTCAATGCATGCCTTTAATCACAATTATCAATAAATCAATTGCCAGGGAGTATAATCTCACACATTTTGATGTACATGGAATATCTGGATTGCAGGTCCAATGTTGCCAGAATAAACAAGTTTCCGGTGAAGGGGTGACTTTTTAACATCTTAGACAAGTAGTCCCCAGGGTTTAGCAAAAGAGAGAATATGTCCAACTAGTTCAACAGATAGAAAATGACAACAACCATAATAGGTTTTTTGTGCCTGAGGAAAACTAGCCAGGAAAAACTGCCTAATAATTAGATCCTTTTAGTTTTTTGTTGTTCTTTATTTTCTATCAAATAATCTTCTTTAATGGAGCCTGATTCATTTCCTTTCAAGAAAAAAATTATTAAAAGAAGAAACATGGTATGAGAGCCAATATGGAATCATAATTTAAAGACTTTAGCTAAATTTCCAGGTCAATTACTTACCAGTTGTATAAACTTTGTCATGTTGGTGCTCAGTTGTTGTTGTTTTTAATCTGTAAAATGGGTATGAAAATACGTGCTAAGGCCAATTCCCAGGACTCTTGTAAATCACACAAGAAAATGTACATGAGGTACTTTAAAAACCAGCCTGGGGAAATTCAATAAACATTACAGTGTCTAAATTTTGAAACTTAAAAAGAAGGAAATTATCTGACTTGGTGACTTGAAAGAAAAGCTTTCTTCTGACGCTATGATGTCATGAAGATTTCTTAGGTTTCTCTGATATTAGGGCATAAAGAGGCTATCGCAAGTGGGTCAAAGGAAGATACACCTTATTTGCATTCCTCAGTGTTAATTTTGGGGGGGGGTTACTCTTACTCTTTATGGTATCATAGGCTAGAAGTGATATTATAGATTATGTAGTCTGACATCCTACTGTTACAGATGAGGAAACTGAGATCCAGAGTGATTAGATGACTTGTTCATGTTCATATAAATAGTAATCAGAAAAAATGGATCCAAATTCAGGGTTCTTTCTGCTGTGCTGGGATCCAAACTATAATTGATTGTATGCCTATAACTTAAAATGTCATTTTCTTGTTAAGTAAAATATTATTAGAGCTTCAAGTATTTCCAAGGCAATTTAAATATGAGTTTGAATATACCAATAAACCTTACCAAGTCATTCATTAACAGCAGGCCAGAAGAAACCTTTTAAGGTGGCTTATGAAGCTATTAGTATTAAGCATTCTAACAATCCTGGGCATGAAGCAATAGTCACTTCACTCCCTTTTCTTTTCTTTTCTTTTCTTTTCTTTTTTTTCTTTTCTCTTTCCAGGAGGCTGGGGGTTGTTTCCAGTGTGATTTTTAGGTTCACATTTCAATAATGACAATATTAGCATTTCAGCCACAACAATAATCTGGTACAGGTCTAAAAGGAAGATGTATTACCTTCCCAATACCATGTTCAATTTTCTGTATAAAAGGCCTTGCATTCATATGGTAAAGGTCTATGCTCTAATGTAAGAACTGACTTGGGAAGAACATCATAAAGCTCAGATTCTGTTGTCTTCCTTCTCACAAGCAGACATGGTTAGGTTTCCCCACTGACCTAATTATCCCTTTTCCTTTGATTCACAACAGGGCTTATGTAGCATAGCAAGCAAATAGCTAAAGGTGTCTGACCTCTCACAAAAGTAATAAGTAAATTCCCCCAATGAACTGGATCTGTCCAATAGCCTTCTTAAATCTTTCATGAAACTTCAGAAGTTCAGGATATGCTTAGAAATCTGTTTTGACATTGCTTTTCCTAAGCTCATTAAAGCTCTAATAACTGGAATTCCATCTATGTGTACATAGCCGTATTTCTGAGGGAAAAAACTCAAGCAGGAATGCAGTTCTGTTTGAAGCGTAGCATCCCCTCAGCTGATCTGGGAGTAGTGAGGTACAGGGATACTTATTTTTTTCATTTATGTAAAGCCCGATTTCTTCCCACCCTTCCTTACTTCTCCAGGTAAATTAGTACATTTATTTAAGGTTATTAGAATCATAATAGCTTAACAATCAAGAAATATTTATCAACTGTTATTGACTATATGTCAGGCCCTTTGCCAGTCACTGAAGATACAAATACAAACATAAAATAGGCACTGTCTTCAAGGAGTTTACATTCTGGGAATTTGTTTGGGTGGACTATGCAGATGTATGTTAAGGGATTTTATTTTCAGGTCTTTTGTTGCCTGTTTTTGTACATGGAGGGACATAGTATGAAGGACAAATTATTGAAAAGATATAGATGAGATATAGATATAGACATAGATGATACATATATATTCATAATTTATGTATATATTTAATATAAACTATTAATATGACTTTTAATGGGACAGATAGGTGAAAGAGTGGCTAGAATGATGGTCCTGGAGTCAGGAAGACTCATCTTTCTGAATTTAAATTTGGCCTCAGACATTTACTGGCTGTGTGACCCTGGGAAAGTCAATTAACCCTGTTTGCCCCAATTTCTTCATTTGTAAAATGTTCTGGAGAAGGAAATTGAAAATCACTCCAGTATCTTTGCCAAGAAAACCTCAAATTGGATCATGAAGAACTGGACAGGATAGAATTGATTCAACAACAACAATATGATTTCTAATTGGGGAACCTCAGTTATAATTTATGCCATAAAAGGGCAAGAATTGCATCTCATTTCTCTTTTAATTCCATGTAGTACTTATCAGAGTACCTTGCTCAGAGGAACTTTTGAATAAATAGAATCCCAAAGTTTTTTGAAAGCTTACATCCAATTGGACTGATTAATAGCCTACAAATTTCAGTTCATACTCTCTCTCTCTCTCTCTCTCTCTCTCTTTCTCTTTCTCTTTCTCTTTCTCTCTCTCTGTATATATATCTCATAGGATCACAGATTTTGGGGCACATTCGTGGGTTCATGGGTCAAACAAGAAGACAGTTTTCTGTGCCATAAAAGTCAGGTTTTCCTCATGTCCTTCTAATATTGCAGTATGCCTTAGAATGGATTGGGGATCCAAAATGGGATGAAAGGAGCTCTAATTTACCTTTACCAGTCCCTCTGGTTGCTATGACCTTCCTAAGTCTCTCTTCTATCTATTCCCTATGTATCTCATATGGATTTGTTAAGGCACATTGTGCCCTTAAGGGAAAGAGCTGGCTTTTATTTTTGTTTGCATCCTTAGCACTTAGCACAGTGTCTGGAACATGGTAAGAGCTTAATAGATGTTTGCTGATTGATTTAGCCCTCCAGGATCACTCCCATCTACTCCTTTAGAAGTGCAAGTATATGCCTCCTTGAGGGGCACTCTAGCCATCTCTTGACTGATTGTTGAACTGAACCCACTACTTCCCCTCCTTGCTCTGCCCCTCTGCTTTTTTCCCCTCCTCCTATTCCTCTCTGTCTGTCTGTCTCTGTCTCACAGATAAATTACTTAATATCCAATTAATTGATTGTTTGGGGTGGGGATGGAACTTGGCACATACTCTTTCAAGATATATTTATTAATTGGTTGCTATGTGTGAGGTACAAAAGTACAATGAGACAAAGACTGCTATAAAATAGTCCCTGACAATAAAGAAGTCAAAGTCTTGGGGTGGAGGTGGGGGAGGTGGGAAGGTGTTAGACAATAAGCTCAGAGAAGTAAATACAAAATACATTAGGTAGGTTGCCTTGTGCAGGGAGCAACAAGTTGGTTGGCTTATATATAAAGTAGCATGTGTGAAGACAAGTAATGTGAAGTAAGCTAAGAAAGGTAGAATTTAAGTTTTGAATCTCATGATCTCTTGAAAAAAAGAGATTTCACTTGATGGCCTACACTCTTTTGCCATGTATAAATTAGAAAACTTTGTATAAATGATAAAAATAAATATCATTATTATAATTACCATCTCAACATTAAGCTATCCCTGTCTAGACCAGAAACTTTACAAAGACAATCATTTGACAGTCTCATGGGGATCAGAGTTCACTTCATTATCCAGTCATTTTTAATAAAGACTCTCTAGCTGCTCAGCCAAATAGATATCCACTTAACTTTCAAGTTTACCTGCATATTAATGCAGTTCAGCATAAGCTTTCTCTTATGCAAAATACACTACAAAAAGTATATAACTAAAAAGGCCCAATTGCCTAGTGTCTCTTGACTTTCACTCCCTTGATGTACCTTAATAAGAAAAGAAATACATTGGGACCACTTTTTTGGTTTGCTCCACAGCTTGCACAGTAGAGTCAGGAGCAAAGATCATTCTGAATTGATGTGAACTCTATGACTTTGCAGAGCACAATGAAAAATACTCCCAAGGTGAATTTGCTCAAACATCTTCAAATCCTCTTCCCAAAGGAAATGAGAAAAATGTAGCATTGATCCCTTTTTTCCACCATACTTCTATCTATCCAAAACAAATAAAAACATTTTTCTTAGGGCTTTCCTACAAACCAGCTTACTGCTACCTCTACTCTCATTCAGGCCCTCATTATATCTTACCTAGACTATATGTATCTTTATAGCCTTCTGACCATTCTTCCCTCTTCCATCTCTCACCTTTTCAAATTATCCTATATGAGGCTGCCGGACTATAAATTAATTTTAAAGCATGGTGTTCATTTTGTCACTTCCACTGCCATCTTGTTAAAAAAAAACTGCTATTGGGGTCCTGATACCTAGAAAATAAGGTGTAAAGTCACCAGCCTGGAATTATACCTTCATAAAGTGATCCCTAACTGATCTTTTCAACTTTTCTCTCACTGTTCTCCCACTGTTATCTTTTTCTCTTTTCAAGCTGCATGGCTCACTGGGTCCCTAAGACCCATTGTACATTCTTGCCCCCATCTTTTTGTTAATTGCTTCTATGCATACTTGCTAAAACCTTATCCATATTTAAAGGGTCAGCTCAAACTGTACCTATCTCATAAAGCCACTTTTGTGTTTTCACCACTGAGCCATTTGTGAGTACTCCTACTTTTGAACCCTTTTATCACATTGTTTATATTTCTCTTGAAATTTTTGGTGTATTCTGACTTAGGCTATAGCTATGTGTGACCTTGTTCATCTCCTTTGCTAGAGTGTAAGCTTTTTGATGGTCAGGAGTGAGTCTTACTTAACTTTGTATTCTCTCAATTCTCAACACTCCCTTTGATCTATAAACAGTCTCTTGCACAGAGAACTTCACTAAATATTTGTTGTATTAAATAATTAAAATTAATTGCTCTAATTTAGGGAAATATTTGCTACAATAAAGAAAACAGAAAATACCTGAGTTTCTATGATACCTTTTCTACTTCCTTGCTGTGACTCTTTACAAAGGCTAACTTGCTATTTTTTTATAATTTTCTAACAGAAATAATTTATACACAGGATTTTTCTTATTACTGCATATGATCTGCTTAGTAGAGCCTCATGCTTTCACTATAAGAATAGAAGTTCAAAGGTTCCAAATGCAATGGAAATGTGTATTTGATTGGGATTATATGTCATAATCAATGAACAACAAGCTTTAAAACATCAATTAAAAACATATTTATGCCAATTAATTTTTAGTGGCCTTATCTTAGAAACACTGGAAACTGCATGTAAGGGTTTTTTAAGGCATTATTTATTGATAGTTGTCATTTGTATTTTAAAAGGGTTTTTTGTTCTTTTGTTTTTTTAAAAATAACATTGAATTAAACTAGTTGACTTCCTCTAAAGGCACTCCCTCCCAGCTGGACAAATCTTGTCATTCTTTTCTCCACTTTTTCCTTTCTCCCTTTTCTATTCTTATTATTAGAAGCCTAACCCAGATCCTTAGTTAACTTCTCACATGAATTATTATAAAAGACTTCTACACTAGTCTCTTGACTCCATTCTCTTTCCTCTCAAATTCAAATATTGCTGAAAGCAAAGATATGATAATTTCATCAGGAAGAGAACAATAAAGGCAGAGAGAGCCTCATTGGTCAGCCAAGCCATTCCAAATAATTAATTCTTTCCATAATATCCATGACTAGCCTTTAACTTCTGTTTAAACACTTTCATTGACAGGAAATTCATAAATATCCCTGTTTGTGAGTCTGTACACACACACACACACACACACACACACAAACTCTAAGTAGTTATGCTATACTTTCCATTTTTGTATTGGTTTAATGAAAGACAGCATGCTAAAGTGGAAAGAACATTGGATTTGGAGTCAGGGGAAAACTGCATTCCAATCTTGCCTCTGAAAATTTATTGGCTTTGTGACCATGGTCGTCATTCTGAGCCTCAGTTTCCTTTTTCTATAGAATGTAAATAATAATATCTTTAGTAATTATATCAAAAAGATGATATCAAAATCAAATGAGTTAATCTACATGCAGTGAGAGATGAAAAAGTTGTTCCCTCCTTTCATTTCAGTTGAAGTAACCATAAAAAGCAAGAAAGAGATAACAGAGATAATTGTTAGTAGTTCATCTATACTCAAGTTTCTTTTATGAAGTGTGGAAAAGTATTCCTGATTGAATTTGAAGGGGAACTTGGCATTCACTAGAATTATAATAGATCTAATAATAACTAGAATAGAGGCTATATATTCTTGACCTTTAAAGAGCTAAACTTACCAATACTAGGTTGAAATAGCTTTTGTGGAGTGTTCTCCATCCCGTATGGCTCCATCAGAGAACAGAAAACAGAGGAGTGGATTTTCTCTACTCTAGTCTCCTATCATCCTGGCATCTTCAGTGGAATTATTCATCCAACAGGAGAAATCATCTTTATCAGGGGTCAACAAAGAGAGATGATAGTTGTAACAGAAAGTGGCTTCAAGGAGTGTAATCCCCAGCCACAGAGAATTAAGTCATAGAAAAAAGAAGAGACTTAGCTCTAGAAATCTAAGTTGGTCTATGTTGAAGAGTGGGCACATTGAATCTAAATAAGTAAATCATTCAGCAAAAACATCGAATCTAGGAGGAAACAATGAAAAGATACAATGGAAAAAGAAAAGAGCATCAGGACTCTGCAGTACTCAAAGCTTTTTGAGAATTGCTTTAGCAAGGTATGTTCTCTTCCTGTGAGTTTTACTATCAGTGTACTCTACATTTGGATACATTCTTCCCACTGATGCTATCTATATTTTTGGGGTGTGGGAAGTAGCCAGGGAGAAATAGCACCTCTGGTGTGAGGGATTGCCAAGCCTTTTTCAGGGTTACTCATCCACCTTTGGCACTCAACTTTCACTGTGGTTCAAAGAAGCTGTAGCATATGTAGCTGCCATACCACAATAAAACCATCTTGCCAGACAGGCTAAACCAGACTGAGGGTAACTGACAGACCTCACACATGTTGGTGAATGAAGAGGAAGCTTCTATGCCAAGCATGTGAAGACTTTTCCTGCCAGAGTAGGCCAATGAGAACAATTTGTTTCAACAGACATGAAGGCATCTGAAGCAGGTTCTGTGGAGCACTGAGAGCTTGGTCACACATGTGAGATGTGAAGGTCATTCACTGTTTCCCAGGCCATGGCCAGTGATACTGACTTTTGTCTTGCCACTGGCCTTTGAGGAGCCTGAAAGAAAGAGCAACATTGATGACTTTGTGTATCTTTGCCTCATTTGAATCCAATTCATGAACAAGTCAAGAAGTCACCCCATGATATCACTTGTCCTATTTGAAATGAAAGATGAATAACAATCTATATTTGTGGGAAAGTGTATTTCAGGATTATGGGTCAAATATTTCATGGGTACTGTTTTTATTAGGACATCATACTAAGTGCTTTTGTTTATTTTTTGTATGTCATAGATGTATTTATTCCATATTACAATAATGCAGAGAAAAGCATTGTTTTTTAAAATTTTGTTATTGACTTGCTTGTTTACTTATAGTTTAAAAGATTCAGTTCCAGAATCACTTGAGTTTCAGCTTTTCTCCCCTTCCTTCCTCCCCCCCCCCATGGTGGCATACAATCATGTATAGGATCTGCAAAATCTTTCACATGGTAAAATAGTCTGGTTGTATAGAAGCATTGTAACCAATGGAGTGAACAACGGGAAAAAAGAAACAAAGCCAAACACAGAAAAGACCAATACCATACTTCAGTCTCCATTTAAACTCTAGTCTTTCTAGATTTTTCTCTGAATATAGACATCTCCTTCCATCCTGAGACGTAGAACTGTCTTTTAGCTGTGTGTTGCTCAGAAGAGTCCAGTTTATCAAGGATGGTCATCGCACATATAATGTATCTATGACTGTGTACAAATTTTTACTAGTTCTGCTAGTAAATTTTTACTGTTTAGCATCATTCATATAAGCCTCTCTCTCCAGGTAATTATGAAGTTCATCTCCTTCCCATTAATTATAGCACAATAGTATTCCATTACATTGATATATCAAACTTGTTCAGCCATTCCCCAATTGATGGACATCTCCTAAAATTCCAGTTTTTTGCCACCACAAAGAGAGCTACAATAAATATTTTTGTACATATGGGACCTTTTCCCACTTCTGTGATCTCTTTGGGATACAACACCAAAAGTGGTGTTACTGGGTCAAAGGGTATGCAATTATTAGTAGCTCTTTGGGCATAGTTCCAGGTTATCCTCCAGAATGGTTGGATCAGTTCAGAGCTCTACCAACAATGCCTTAGAGTTCCAATTTTTCCACATCCTCTCAGGCACTTGTCATTGTCCTATTTTCTCATCTTAGCCAATCTGACTGGAGAGACATGGTACCGCAAAGTTGTTTTGATTTGCATTTCTAGAATCAGTAGTGATTTAGAGCATTTTCCCATATGCTTAAAGATGTCTTTAATTTCTACCTCTATAAATTGCCTGTTCATACCCTTTCACCATTTGTCAACTAAGGAATGACTAGCATTCTTGTAAATTTTTCTTAATTCCCTGTATATTTTAGAAATTAGCCCTTTATCAGAGACACTGGCTGTTAATATTCTTTCCCAATTTCCCACTCCCCTCTTAATCTTGATTACAATAGCTTTGTTTGTACAGAAACTTTTCAATTTAATGTAATCAAGATTATCCATTTTGTATTTTATAATGCTCTCCAACTCTCCTTTGGTCATAAAGTCTTCCCTACTCTATAAATCTGACAGGTAAACTATTCCTTGCTTTCCCAGGTTATTTACACTATCAGTCTTTGTAACTAGATCTTGCATCCATTTAGGCTTGACTTTGGTATATGGCTTTAGATGATGGTCTATGCCCAGTTTCTGCCATATGCTATTCCAATTTTCCTGTAATTTCTTGTCAAATACTGAATTCTTAACCCAGAAACAGGGGTCTTTGGGCTTATCAAACAGTATATAACTATAGTCATTTACTACTGAGTCTTTTGTACCCAGTCTATCCCATTGATCCACTATTCTATTCCTTAGCCAGTACCAGGTAGTTTTGAGGACTGCTGCTTTATAATAGAGAATAAAATCTGGTACAGCTAGGCCACCTTTCCTAACATTTCTTTTCACTAATTGCCTTGATATTCTGGAGTTTTTGTTCTTCCAAATGAATTTGTCACTATTTTTTCTAGTTTTATAAAGTAAATTTTTGGTAGATTGATTGGTATGGCACTAAATATGTAATTTAATTTAGGTAAAATTGTCATTTTTATTATAATAGCTCCACCCAGCTGCGAACAATTAATATTTTTCCAATTAGTAAGATCTGATTTTATTTGTGTGAAAAATGTTTTGTAGTCATGTTCATAAAGGTACTGGGTTTGTTTTGGCAGGTAGATTCCCAATTATTTTATAATGTCTACAGTAACTTTAAATGGGGTTTCTCTTACTATCTCTTGCTGTTGGGCTTCATTGGAAATATATAGGAATGCTGAGAATTTATGTGGGTTTATTTTATATCCTGCAGCTTTGCTAAATTTGTTTATTGTCTCAAGAAGTTTTTTCCTTGATTCTCTAGGATTCTCCAAGTATATCATCATATCATCTGCAAAGAGTGATAGCTTAGTCTCTTTACCTAGTTTGATTTCTTTTTCTTCCCTAATTGCTGCTGCTAACATTTCTAGTACCAGATTCTAGTACCTTTTTTCACCCCTGATCTTATTGGAAATGCTTTTAATTTATCCCCATTGCATATAATACTTGCTGATGGCTTTAACTAGATGCTACCTATTATTCTAAGGAAAACTCCATTTATTCCTATACTCTCTAGTGTTTTTAATAGGAATGTATGTTGTATTTTGTCAAAGGATTTTCTGCATCTATTGAAATAATCATATGGTTTCTGCTAGTTTTATTGTTGATATAATCAATGATACTGATGGTTTTCCTAATATTGAACCATCCTTACATTCTTGGAATAAATCCAATCTGGTCAAAATGTATTATTCTAGTTATAAGATGCTGTAGGCTTTTTGCTACTATTTCATTTAAGATTTTGCTTCTCTTTCAGTCTCTGGGAGCCTACACGAGTGCAGCCTATGCCATGTTGGACCACCTGCAGTGGATGGTCCTTTCGGAACTGCTCCAGCTTCCTCAACAAGCACAACAAGCAGACGTACAGCACCGAGCCCAACAACCTCAAGGTCCAAAACTCGTTCTCCTACAACTGGCTGATCCACTGGAAGACGGTGGGCATCGAGCCAGCAGCTGACAGCAAGGGCATCGTAGTGGTTCTGAGGCGGAGGGCAAGTGAGAGGAAGCCTGCCACCTCCCATGTCAGGACCACAATCAACAAAAATTCCCGGGCCACACCGAACAGCATCTGGCACATCATTCGGAAGAACAAATACTGCAAAGATCTCCATATGGCCGCTCTGCGCAGGGTCAGTGCCATACTTAGGTGCCAGAAGCCAGTGGTGGCGAAGAGTGAAGCAGCCCCACCACCTCCCAAGAGCACCTAAGGTGCCAGGCCTGCCTTTGCCTAATAAAGTCAGATCGCCCAACTTAAAAAAAAAAAGATTTTGCTTCTATATTCATGAGGGAGATTGGTCTATAGTTTTCTTTCTCCATTGTGTCTCTCCCTGATTTAGGTATCAGTACCATATTTGTGTCATAAAAAGAATTTGGTAGGACTCCTTCCTCACCAATTTTCCCAAATAGTTTGTAAAGTATTGGGATCAATTGAACTTTAAATGTTTAATAGAATTCACTAGCAAATCCATCTGGCCCTGGGGATTTTTTCCTAGAGAGTTCTCTGATAGCTTGTTCAATTTCTTTTCCTGAGATTGGGTTGTTTAAGCAATTTACTTCCTCTTCAGTTAGTCTGGGCAACTTATATTTTTGTACATATACATCCATTTATCTAATATTGTCAAATTTATGTGCATACTCTTGGGCAAAATAATTCCTAATTATTGTTTTACTTCCTTCTTCATTGGAGATACATTCACCCTTTTCATTTTTGAGACTCAGAATTTGGTTTTCTTCTTTCTTTTTTTTATCATATTAACTAAGGGTCTATCAATTTTATTGTTTTTTTCATAAAACCAACTCTTAGTTTTATTTATGAGTTCTGTAGTTTTCTTACTTTCAATTTTATTAATCTCTCCTTTGGTTTTCATTATTTCTAATTTAGTATTTATTTGGGGATTTTCAATTTGTTCTTTTCCTAGCTTTTTCAATTGCATGCCCAATTCATTGATCTCCATTTTATCTAATTTTTTAATGTATGCATTCAGGAATATAAAACTTCCCTCAGTATTGCCTTTGCTGCATCCCACAAGTTTTGATATGATGTCTCAATTGTCAACCTCCTGAATGAAGTTACTGATTGTTTCTCTAATTTCTTGTTTAACCCACTCATTCTTTAGGAATAAATTATTTAGTTTCCAATTAGTTTTTTTTGCCTACCTTTCTATTACCCTTTACTGCATACAATTTTTATTGCATGATGATCTGAGAATGCCTTTCTGCACTGAATTATGAGGTTTTTATGCCCTCGTACATGGTCTATCTTTGTGTATGTGCAATGTACTGCTGAGAGGAAAGTTTATTCCTTTTTATCCCCATTCAATTTTCTCCAGAGATCTGTCATGTGTAGCCTCTCTAAAATTCTATTTGCCTCCTTAACTTCTTTCTTGTTTATTTTGAGGTTAGATTTATCAAGTTCAGAGAGGGGGAGATTGAGGTCCCCCACTAGTATTGTTTTGCTAACCATTTCCTCCCCTAATTCCCTTGACTTTTCCTCTAGGAATTTGGATGCTATACTGCTTGGTGCTTATATGTTAAGTAATGATATTGCTTCATTCTTGATGGTGCCTTTTATCAAGATGTAGTTTCCTTCCTTATCCCTTTTAATTAGATCTACTTTAGCTTTTGCTTTATCTGAGATAAGGATTGCTACCCCTGATTTTTTAACTTTACCTGAGGCATAATATATTCCACTCCATTATTTTACCTTTACCCTGTGCATATCCCCATATTTCAAATGTGTTTCTTGTGGAGAGCATATTGTAGCTTTGTGGTTTTTAATCCATTCTGCTATCTGCCTCTTTTATGGGAGAGTTCATCCCATTCACATTCATAGTTATGATTACTATTTGTGACTTTCCCTCCATCTTATTCCCTCCCCTGTTTATATCTTTATGTTTTCTTTTTCCCTTCCCTTCCTTAAGAATTTTCCTTTTGACCACTACCTCCCTCAGTATTCCCTCCCTGTGTTCCCCCCTCTTTACCTACCCTTTCCCCTTGCTACTCTTTCTCTCCCTACTCAGTACCCTCCCCTTCTTACACCTCTCCCCCCTTATCCCTCCTATTGTCTGTAGGGCACAATAGATTTTTATTCTTAACAGAGTATGTTATTCCCTTGTTGAACCCAAACCAATGCTAGTAAATTTCATACATTTTTCTTCTCCCTCCCTCTTTTCCATCTATTATTATGAATTTTTGTGTCTTTTCATGTTAGAATCTAAACTTAGCCATTTGTATTGATCCCTCTTTAAAGCAGAACCAATGAGAATAAGGAACATATGATGATCATCTCCTTCCTTCCCATCCCTTCACTTTAATATGTTTTTATTCCTCTTCCTGTGGCACAATTTAACATCTTCTCCCTCTCCCTTTCCTTTTCTCCCATTACAATCCCTTTCTTCCCCTTCATAGGTTTTTTTTTAATCTTCACATTAGTCCAATTATACTCACACCCTTTTTCTGTGTACATCCCTTTTAAGTGTCACTATATTTATACAAATTTCAGTATTGACAGATATCTGCTTCTCATAAAGGAATGTAAACAGTTTGCTCTTATTGAGTCCCAAGTTATGTGTATGTGTGAGTGTATGTTTTCCTTATTTACCTTTTTATGTCTTTCTTGGGTCTTGTAAGTGAAGATCAAATTTTCCATTGAGCTCAGGCTTTTTCATAAGGAATATCTGGCAATTCTTTATTTGATTGAATGACCATCTCCTTCCTGAAAGAATATGTTCAGTCTTGCTGGGTAGTTGATCCTTGGTTGCAGTCCTAGCTCTTTTGCTTTACAAAATATCGAATTCCATTCCCTATGATCTTTTAATGTAGTGGCTGCTAAATCCTGTGTGATCCTGACTGTAATTTCACGATATTTGAATTGTTTCTTTTTGGCTGCATTCAGTATTTTCTCCTTGACCTTGTAGCTCTGGAATTTGGCTACTATATTTCTTGGAGTTTTCAATTTGGGATCTCTTTCAGGAGGAGATTGGTGAATTCTTTCAGTAACCATTTCTCCTCCTGATTCTAGGACCTCAGGACAGTTCTGTTTGACAATCTCTTGGAGGATGCTGTTCAGGCTGCTTTTTTCATCATGGCTTTCCAGTAGGCCAATAATTCTTAGCTTGTCTCTCCTGGATCTGTTTTCCAGGTCAGTTGTTTTTCAAGTGAGATATTTTGCACTTTCTTCTAATTTTTCAATCTTTATGTTTTGTTTGACAGACTATTGTTGCATCATAGAGTCCTTAGCTTCAATTTGTCTGACCCTAATTTTTAGTGAATTATTTTCCTCAATTAGCTTTTAGTGTTCCTTTTCGATATGTTCATTTTTCATTTTTATGGAGGTATTTTCTTCAATTAGATTTTGGACCTCTTGTCCTAGTTCTCCAATTTTACTTTTTAAAGATTTGTTTTCTTCAGTGAAATTTTTTTTCCAATTTGGTCACTGTAGATTTAAATTTATCTCCTACCTCTCTAATTTCATTTTTAAAATCTCTTTTGAGATCCTCCAAGAAGGCTCTTTGTGCTTGAGACCAATTCACATTTCCTTCTGTGGTCTCCAGTGAGAGTATAGAGACCATGTTGCCTTTGTAATTTGGTTGTTCTTGCTCACTATACAAAGATTTGATGGTCCTAGCCTTTGCAGTTTCCCTCTTTCCCATTGTGAGCTCCTATGTCCTGGATTTTTAGAGTGGATATCCACTTCTTGGGTGCCAAAGTAATGAGTTTCTCAAGCTGGGAGGTAGGGGTTTGGTAGCTGCAGGCTCTGAATATGTAGACTGAGGCCAAGACCAGGACTCTCAATAATTGCCCTGAATTAGCCTGAGGCTTACAGAGTAACCTATGGGGGTTGGTTCCTCTGTCCTCCTTCAGATTTCCACCTCTGTATCTCTGGGCTACAGCTCAGGCAGATTCATTAGCTGGAGGCCAAAGGGCCAGGCTGCAGTTTGCTGAGGTCCCAGATGCTGCTAAAGCACACCTGTGCTCTTGTTATAAGGGCCTGCTGGATCCACCCTCCTGAACTTAGACTCTGTACTGTCTTCCTTCCCCTTTCCTCAGC